>CM060983.1:56976066-57576066 GCA_030765065.1 Deroplatys truncata | reverse complement strand
CAGGTTCGATACGTGTCCACGGAGATCTTAGTGCTAGGCAACTATACCTGTTTCTATACGTGAACGGCAGATTGCAGCTTCGATACGTGTCCACGGAGACCTTAGTGCTAGGCAACTGTACCTGTGTTTCTATACGTGAACGTCAGATGGCAGCTTCGATACGTGTCCACGGAGACCTTAGTGTTAGGCAACTGTACCTCTGTTTCTATACGTGAACGGCAGATTGCAGCTTCGATACGTGTCCACGGAGACCTTTCGCTTCAGGTGACCTTTCGCTTGAAGCTGCAATCTGCCGTTCACGTATAGAAACAGAGGTACAGTTGTCTAGCACTAAGGTCTCCGTGGACACGTATAGAAACACAGGTACAGTTGCCTAGCACTAAGGTCTCCGTGAACACGTATCGAAGCTGCAATCTGCCGTTGACGTATAGAAACAGGTATAGCTGCCTAGCACTAAGATCTCCGTGGACACGTATCGAAGCTGCAATCTGCCGTTCACGTATAGAAACAGAGGTACAGCTGCCTAGCACTAAGGTCTCCGTGTACACGTATTGAAGCTGCAATCTGCCGTTCACGTATACAAACAGAGGTGCAGTTCCCTAGCACTAAGGTCCCCGTGGATACGTATCGAAGCTGCAATCTGCCGTTCACGTATAGAAACAGAGGTGCAGTTGCCTAGCACTAAGGTCTCCGTGGACACGTATCGAAGCTGCAATCTGACGTTCACGTATAGAAACAGAGGTGCAGTTGCCTAGCACTAAGGTCTCCGTGGACACGTATCGAAGCTGCAATCTCCCGTTCACGTATAGAAACAGAGGTACAGTTGCCTAGCACTAAGGTCTCCGTGGACACGTATTGAAGCTGCAATCTGCCGTTCACGTATAGAAACAGAGGTGCAGTTGCCTAGCACTAAGGTCTCCGTGGATACGTATCGAAGCTGCAATCTGCCGTTCACGTATAGAAACAGAGGTGCAGTTGCCTAGCACTAAGGTCTCCGTGGACACGTATCGAAGCTGCAATCTGCCGTTCACGTATAGAAACAGAGGTACAGTTGCCTAGCACTAAGGTCTCCGTGGACACGTATCGAAGCTGCAATCTGCCGTTCACGTATAGAAACAGAGGTACAGTTGCCTAGCACTAAGGTCTCCGTGGACACGTATCGAAGCTGCAATCTGCCGTTCACGTATAGAAACAGAGGTGCAGTTGCCTAGCGCTAAGGTCTCCGTGGACACGTATCGAAGCTGCAATCTGCCGTTCACGTATAGAAACAGAGGTGCAGTTGCCTAGCACTAAGGTCTCCGTGGACACGTATCGAAGCTGCAATCTGCCGTTCACGTATACAAACAGAGGTACAGTTGCCTAGCACTAAGGTCTCTGTGGACACGTATCGAAGCTGCAATCTGCCGTTCACGTATAGAAACAGAGGTACAGTTGCCTAGCACTAAGGTCTCCGTGGACACGTATCGAAGCTGCCATCTGACGTTCACGTATAGAAACACAGGTACAGTTGCTGACTTTTTAAAAACTCAATATTCTTGGTATATAGAGGCTTATTATGAGGTGATACATCCATTTATATGAATTTTCACGATCCACCACTGCACGATTTCTACCATCGCCAATAAAAATGCATTTAAAAGATTTTACCGCTGACGTACATCCGCTCTCAGGCTCTTTTTACACATAGATCAGCCACACACGTTTTCTGTACGTAAGGCTGCACATGGGAAATGACTGTTTGCAGACTTCAGTTATTCCTGATGTTATTAGTGCAAATATTAAAACTGAGTATTGTGTGTAGTGCTTTTGTGTTGTGCCAGTGCATACGTGTTATGTAAAATGTAAAGAATTAAATAAAAATCAGCAGATACTTCCTTTCTAAGGAGTAACAGCAACTGTTGAATATAGATTCTCAAAGTGCTACGTTCGTACGACCTCTACCCTCTATATCTTATAGGTAAGTACGAAAGTATGTAGATCGCGTTAAAATACACAACTTATGTCATATACATCTTTATTGTTGAGTGAACCGTTTTCGAGATATTGCTTGTTATTTACTTAAATTTTCCAATAGTTATTTTCTCAAATGGGAATTCGTTATTCATTTTTTTTTTGTCTTTGATATGCAAAGAGTATTAATCTGTGGCAAAAAGAATGGTACTGCACATAGCAACCAGCTATTAAGAGATATGTATGTGCTTAAAGGCTACTGTTTTTCTATATTCCCCTTGTAAATATATTTTCCCTACATCTACAACAAAATTAGCAATAAAACAGAGTTTGCAAATGTTTATCTCGATTAACATGAACTAGATGGGGAATAAGCGTTTGTAAAAATACTTTGTACAAGAGATGAGAAAAGTCATGTGAGTGTTACACATCAGATTTTTTTTATGTGTTTCAGTGGGTGAATAATAATTAGTTTTGTTGGTATCGTTATCACAGTACTGTTTCACTTGTGAAATCCCGTTCTCTTTGTATTAAAAAAAATGGCTCTAACGATTTTGATGAAAAATATCGTATGTTTAATATAATGTCGTGAGAAATGAAATGTATATCTCGAATTTTCCGGGAATGTCTCCAAAAGTATTCTTCATTGTGAACGTCTTTTTCATAACTGAAAAACCGTAAGAGATAGACAAAATTTTACTACACAAAAAATGTAGATCGCGTTAAAATACACATCTTATGTAATATACATTTTTGTTGTTGAGTGAACCGTTTTCGAGATATTGTTTGTTAATTTTCCAATATTTATTTTCTCAAATGGGACTTCGTTATTCATTTTTTTTTTGTCTTTGATATGCAAACAGTATTAATCTGTGGCAAAAAGAATGGTGTTGCACATAGCAACCAGCTATTAAGAGATATGTATGTGCTTAAAGGCTACTGTTTTTCTATATTCCCCTTGTAAATATATTTTCCCCTACATCTACAAGAAAATTAGCAATAAAATAGAGTTTGCAAATGTTTATCTCGATTAACATGAACTAGATGGAGCATAAGCGTTTGTAAAAATACTTTGTACAAGAGTAGAGAACGTCATGTGAGTGTTACACATCAGATTTTTTTTTTTATACAAGAAAATTAGCAATAAAATAGATTTTGCAAATGTTTATCTCGATTAACATGAACTAGATGGGGAATAAGCGTTTGTAAAAATACTTTGTACAAGAGTTGAGAAAGTCATGTGAGTGTTACACATCAGATTTTTTTTTTTGTTTCAGTGGTATCGTTATCACAGTACTGTTTCACTTGTGAAATCCCGTTCTCTTTGTATTAAAAAATGGCTCTAACGATTTTGATGAAAATATCATATATTTAAGATAATGTCGAGAGAAATGAAATGTATATCTCGAATTTTCTGGGAATGTCTCCAAAAGAATTCTTCATTGTGAACGACTTTTTCATAACTGATAAACCGTAAGAGATAGACAAAAGTTTGCTACACAAAAAATGTAGATCGCGTTAAAATACACAACTTATGCCATATACATTTATTTTGTTGAGTGAACCGTTTTTCGAGATATTGCTTGTTATTTCCTTTAAATTTTCCAATACTTATACTTTTTCTCAAATGCGTTATTCATTTTTACTTTCTCTACTACGTATAGTAAGTAGGGGAAGTATTGCATTCCACCCAAAAATTCGATACCGAGATTTCACTGGAAATACATGTTTTGAGAATCACTGAATCCAGAAAAAAAAAGCATTTTTGGAAACATGTCCGTGTGTGTGTCTGTCTGTGTGTCTGTGTGTCTGTGTGTCTGTCTGTCTGTGCGTCTGTGTGTCTGTGAACAGCATAACTCAAAAACGAACAGTCGGATAAACACCAAACTTGGTATTTAGGTTCAGTATGCATAACTGGTAAACCATAAGAGATAGCCAAAATTTTACTACACAAAAAATGTAGATCGCGTTAAAATACACAATTTATGTCATATACATTTTTTTTTAGTTGAGTGAACCATTTCCTTAAATTTTCCAATACTTATACTTTTTCTCAAATGCGTTATTCATTTTTACTTTCTCTACTACGTATAGTAAGTAGGGGAAGTATTGCATTCCACCCAAAAATTCGTTACCGAGATTTCACTGGAAATACATGTTTTGAGAATCTCTGAATCCAAAAAAAAAAGCATTTTTGGAAACATGTCCGTGTGTGTGTCTGTCTGTGTGTCTGTGTGTCTGTGTGTCTGTGAACAGCATAACTCGAAAACGAACAGTCGGATAAACACCAAACTTGGTATTTAGGTTCAGTATCTTCCAGAGATGCGACACGAAGGTTTTCAAGAAAATCCCCCCACCCCAGACTACCCTTTACATGGAACATTTTTCGAAAATTTTAATTTTCTCAAAAACGGCTCTAACGATTTTGATTAAAACATCATATGTTTAAGATATTGTCATGTCAAATAAAATGTATATCTCGAATTTTCTGGGAATGTCTCCAAAAATATTCTTCATTGTGAACGACTTTTTTGCATAACTGGTAAACCATAAGAGATAGACAAAATTTTACTACACAAAAAATGTAGATCGCGTTAAAATACACAACTTATGTCATATACGTTTCTTTTGTTGAGTGAACCGTTTTCGAGATATTGCTTGTTATTTCCTTAAATTTTCCAATACTTATACTTTTTCTCAAATTCGTTTATTCATTTTTTTTGTCCTGAACATGCAAACAGAATGGAATTCGCCACATAGCAACCAGCGTTAAAATATTTGACTATCGCTTAAAAGCTACCAATTAGATTGTACAAGAGTAGAGAAAGTTATGTGAGTGTAACAAATCAGTTTTTTTTATACGCTACTATTTTAGTGTGTGTGTGTGTGTGTGTGTGTGTGTGCGCGCGCGCGAGTACGTGCCTAGGAACCGTGCGCCACAAGCCAAAACGACGACGTTATAGAAAAACTTTATCAATTGCCTACCGGCCAGGGACAACCGCTAAAAAACCTGAAAAAAGCTCTAAGAGTATTCTAACGCTTACCGATCTGGAAAACCCTTGAAAACAAGATAGTACACTTTTGAGATATTGCTTGTTATTTCCTTAAATTTTTCAATACTTTTTTACTTTCTCTACTACGTATAGTAAGTAGGGGAAGTATTGCATTCCGCCCAAAAATTCGATACCGAGATTTCACCGGAAATACACGTTTTGAGACCTCCTGAATCAAAAAAAAAAAAAAAAAAAAAAGCATTTTTGGAAACATGTCCGTGTGTGTGTGCCTGTCTGTGTGTCTGTCTGTCTCTCTGTGTGTGTGTGTGTGTGTGTGTGCGCGCCAGTACGTGCCTAGTATCCGTGCGCCGACAAGGTAAAACTTCATCATTTGCCTACCGGGCAGGGACAACCGCTAAAAACCTGAGAAAACCTCCAAAATTAGAAACGCCTTCGTCAACCAGTACAGAAAACGCCTACCAACCAGGGAAAACCTATGAAAAAGCAGAAAGAGCTTGCATTTGTTTACCATCCGCAGAAAACTCCCAAAAAAAAAAAAAAAAAAAACTAGTCATTTTAAAAAAAAAAAAGGAAAAAGACCAATAATATAAGTATGGTAGAAACAGCTTGCATTCGTCTACCAACCAGAGAAAACCCCCGAAACACTAGTTATTTAAAATTGCTGATGAGTTCTGGATAGGCTTTTGCAAATGTTGTTGGTAGCAAAACTTGCCTTTTCCATCACCTCCAACATACCCCACTCCCACACCTTTTTTTCTTTCCACCAATCATAATCTCTCTTATTCTCGCCAATCAGCAACTTTCATTTGTTCCTTTCCACCAATAACATCACTTCTTATTCCCACCAATGACAACTTCACACGTCACTTTCTGTTATACTTTTTATCCCTCGTTCGCCATCTTTCCCCCTCTTTCAGACCCCAACCACCGCACAGTCAACACCTCGCCGCTCCTTAACCTCAACTTCGTGCCTCCGCCATCTTATTTAGTTCACATTTTTACCACCGCGCCTCTCATCTCTCAACCAGATTGCCTGCAAGAACAGATCTCGTTCATTCGCACCTCGACGGTTGCCTCGGCAGCAGCTACTGCCAACACCTACGTCGTACACGTTTTTGACCGCTTTCGACCGGCTTGAGAACCCTGCTCCTACGTACGCTAGCGACCATCACGATGGTCCAGTACCAGGTTTTGGTATAGTTAAATTACGCCTCTGCAAAGGGTGTCTGTACCGCTTTAAAAACCTAGGTATATCAGTGCGTAGTGATGTTGGTTGATCTTAAAGCTGGTTAAGCATTTTCAAAAACAGTTTGCTTTTATTTTTCCGCCTCGCGTGCCGCGCTTTTGGTGACGCATCCACACCGGTAACAGGTAAGTAACACACGCATAATTATTTTTCGGACCTGCTTGGCGTAGGAATATATCCTTTCGTGTTTTGGTACTGTAACCTCAAACCTCCTTACCCTCCTCTTGCGTCCGCCATCTTGTTTAGTTCTCACCGCATCTCCTTGTCGCAGACCCTCCGCCATTTTTAGTTCCCGCTATTTTAACCTCAAAATCTACTCTTCTAACCTCTTGCTACCGCCATCTTCTTTTAGTTCCCATTCTCACCACCGCGTCTCCTTACCCCCACCTCTTGCGACCGCCATGTTCACCACTAACCTCCAAATTTCCTCGTCCTTAAACCTCTTGTCTCAACCACCTTGTTTAGTTCCCATTTTCGCCACCGCATCTCATATCGCCCCATCTCTCTATCCACTCAAGAAAACTACCATCCAACGTTCAAAAATTGCTGATCAGTTCACGACAGGCTTTTGCAAATCTTGTTGCTAGCAAAACTTACCTTTCCCATCACCTCCAACATACCCCATTCCTTTTTCTTTCCACCAATCATAACCTCTCTTATTCTTACCAATCAGCAACTTTCATTTGCTCCTTTCCACCAATAAAATCACTTCTTATTCCCACCAATCACAACTTCACACGTCACTTTCTGTTACACTTTTTATCCCTCGCTCCCCATCTTTTCCCTCTTTCAGTCCCGACCTCCGCACACACAACACCTCGCCGCTGCTCACATCTCCGAACCAAATTGCCGGCGAGAACAGATCTCGTTTATTCACACCTCGACGGTTGACTCGACAGCAGCTACTGCGAACACCTACGTCGTACACGTTTTTGACCGCTTTCGACCGGCTTGAGAACCCTGCTCCTACGTACGCTAGCGACCATCACGATGGTCCAGTACCAGGTTTTTGGTATAGTTAAATTACGCCTCTGCAAAGGGTGTCTGTACCGCTTTAAAAACCTAGGTATATCAGTGCGTAGTGATGTTGGTTGATCTTAAAGCTGGTTAAGCATTTTCAAAAACAGTTTGCTTTTATTTTTCCGCCTCGCGTGCCGCGCTTTTGGTGACGCATCCACACCGGTAACAGGTAAGTACCACACGCATAATTTTTTCGGACCTGCTTGGCGTAGGAATATATCCTTTCGTGTTTTCGTACTGTAACCTCAAATCTCCTTACCCTCCTCTTGCGACCGCCATCTTGTTTAGTTCTCACCGCATCTCCTTGTCGTAGACCCTCCGCCATTTTTAGTTCCCACTATTTTAACCTCAAAATCTACTCTTCTAAAACTCTTGCTACCCCCATCTTCTTTTAGTTCCCATTCTCACCACTGCATCTCCTTACCCCCACCTCTTGCGACCGCCGTGTTCACCACTAACCTCCAAATTTCCTCGTCCTTAAACCTCTTGTCTCAACAACCTTGTCTAGTCCCCATTTTCGCCACCGCATCTCATATCGCCCCCATCTCTCTATCCACTCAAGAAAACTACCATCCGACGTTCAAAAATTGCTGATCAGTTCAAGACAGGCTTTTGCAAATCTTGCTGCTAGCAAAACTCACCTTTCCCATCACCTCCAACATACCCCACTCCCACAACTTTTTCTTTTCCACCAATCATAATCCCTCTTATTCCTACCAATCAACAACTCTCATTTGTTCCTTTCCACCAATAAAATCACTTCTTACTCCCACCAATCACAACTTCACACGTCACTTTCTGTTACACTTTTTATCCCTCGCCCCCCATCTTTACCCCTCTTTCAGTACCGACCTCCGCACAGACAACACCTCGCCACCCAGCTCCTCTCCATCACGCGACCTCCATACTCCTCCATCTCCCTTCCTCCATCTCCCACCCCAAATTAACGAACCAATCAAAACACTACACGTCACTTCCTCAATTCTTTCAACTCGTCCCGGATGAGCCAACCGATTTAACGATAATCCTAACGCTCAGGGCGCTTTTCAAACACACCGCCGCCGCCGTCGCACGCACCGACACTAGCGACACCAGCGCCCCTAGCGGCAGGATTATCGTTAAAACAATTGGCTCATCCGGGACTAATACTACTGACCGATGTTGAACAGTCTGGATTTTTCCAACAAGACTTTGCTACCGCGCATATAATAATTAAATTTAATTAAGAAAATTTTGAAGATAGGTTAGTTAGTAAAGAATTGTGGCCCTCATGATCCCCAGATTTAACTATGTGAGTTTATCTATAGGTAGGGGAACTTGAAAAATAAGGTGAGTGCAACAAACCCCATGCATAGTAAGAACTAAAACAAAACATTAGGCGAGAAATTCACACAATTTCGAATATCGATCTCTCAAATGTGAATTAAACTTTCCTGAGAAGATGCCAGAAATGTGTGGAAAGAGGACAAATTTCCAACATCTCTTATGAGGTATGTCATTATCTTTTAATTGTAACGAGAACTTTTGGGCACGTGTACAGAAAAGCTCTGTCGTTTGAAACCACAATGCGGATAAAAGAACTTGCAACATAACAAGTAGGGGCGTAAGAACTTGACTGAGACACGCCTGTCGTGTTCTTGTCATCGTGAGCCAAATCTGGCTCTTCTTTCAACGAGTGGCTGTTTTTGCAGAGATGGCCGCAGTGCTTTTATGTACACGCACTCATGAACTACAATTTTCGGCCCCTGCTTGTCATTACGCCGGCAGCCTGGTTAACACCAAAAGTCGGCTGCATCACCAGGTTTCTACAGCGCTCGCCAGGTTGTGCCCTGTCCGCCAGTATAGGTAGCATTTATGCTGTCTCCACGTCATCACCACCTGACCTTCCCGGTGCACCCCGAGCGATGCGTTCCGATGAAGAAGAGTTGTGACAGTTCTCGACGACCAGCGAAGGACTTATTGAGTGTCTGGGAGCGGCCGTCTCCACACTTTTCGACCTTGTCTAAATTATACATAACATATACTTTTGGCGTTAGTAAAATCCTAAATTCTTGTAGTGTGTGGAGCGGCATTTAAAATATCATGGAAGCGAGTTTATATCATATCATCGCGTGTTAAATTTCATTTGAAAATGACAAATGTTGTGTGAGGAGGACAAGTTCAAATGCTATGTGCTTCAATTGTAATATATCTTTGTTTCTACATTTAAATGTTAATATATTCAGTACTTTTGGATTTTTTTATTTAAAGCTGCTTTAAATCTTTGTTTATTTCCTCTAACCTTTGGTAGTACAAACAATTATTACTCTGGAGGAATGCTTCAATTCCAATGCATTCTACAATGGGCCCGGCATTTTATTTTTCTAATTATTTTTTATTTATTTATTATTATTTTTTTAAGTTTTTGTGACATTTTGTGCATCGAATACTTTTAAATCGGCCTTACATGAACGTTACAATCGGTACAGCTCGCAGTTTCAGAACCATCCAAGATAAACTGCAATATTCTATTCTATGAGCACTTAGAAAATACGGAGGTATGAACGTATCCTCTCTTTCGTTTAGTTCTGCGTTTGTTGCTACATAATCAGTGCGAGTTTGTTTTACAAGTAGCATGCCAAAATTTTAAAGAGCAAATTATGATAATACTGCAATTATTGTCAAGTGATGTGTAGCTCCCGTGCAATTCGATGGTTATATGCACAATGATATCCAGAGGCATTTACGGTGTTCTGTGGTACATGAGTGTTAAAACCACGCGGTGTTAATTGCGAGCAACATTGCCCTGTGAAATCATCAACAAACAAAAAGAAAAAATATCCCTGTATGAAACAATCGCGATATTCCCGAATGTTTATCCCGTTTCAATGAATGTCATTATACACATTCTACCCAAGGGAGGATTCTATACAGAAAACTCTGCCGCTTCCATCTCTCCCTCCCTCCCTCTTCTCTTCATATCCCCATATGCACCACTTTATCTTGATATTCCTTATCTGCTATTTTGTTTCGTTCCCAATCTTCTTCCTGGTCACCAATGCATGTCTTAGCAAGTATTTCCTTCTCAGCCGAATTTTTTCCCCTCTTCTTGATTAGTTTCAGCGTGGTTTTTCCTTTGTCTACTCGTTCGATAACCACTGTATTACTTATTTTGTCTGTCCATCTGGCTTCAATCTTTTCCATGTCTACTTTTAAAATAATTCCATCATGGGTCGCAGGTTATGAAAATGCAGTTTCAATATGTCATAATATTTTATATTTTAGGTTTTTTTTTTCGATTTTGCATCATTATTTTGTAATGTCCTTGCCCTTTGCGTCTTTATTTACACTTTTCCTACATTTAACCACATTAAGCATATCAATATTTTTATATTATTGACATTTTACATAAGAATAACTTTTCAAACATCAGAAATACCACTAGTCAATTAAGAAACAAGAGTAACTTTGTATACCCTTTACTCGCATTCCTGAAAAAAAACCTATTTAGTGGTCAATTTACTTGCGAGTGTCTATTGTTCAGGGAAGCAGGTATAAATTACGTTGTGAATCCAAATCCTAAACTAGGGTGAGACAGGTCAGCTTTCCATTTTTCAGTTGCTATTGTCCTTATCCTTGTGGCGAGTCAAGGTTTTGAAGTCCTCTTCATTCTCTATGGATATTATATAATCTGGGAACTCAAGAGAGTTAATGCTACAGTTTTCTAAGACTTGCTTTAAAAACTATTTTCTTAATTTTCTTTTCAGATTCTTCAAACAAGAACATGGAAATATGTTTAATTAATTTTCTAAATTATCCCATCATTATTCTTAACCTGCTAGTTCTATTTGTATAGCCATGAATAAAATAATTTATAACTTTCTGTACACTAATTTCAAGAAATCAAATCTGAGTTTTAGGCCACCTTTTATAACCATTATGTAATGTACCATTTAAAATATTCAGAGCAATGTAATGGGTCATTTTTCAAACATTTTAGGTCACCAAAATCTGGGCGCTGGTCATCACTATACAATATCACATTTCACTAATATTTCCCTAAGACCTTTCTTCAAGGGTACATACACTCCCCTCAATAAAGTATTCGTCTTCACATTAATAAATTCAAGTAGTCAAATTAATAGAGGGAAAGTCTAATTTTTTGGTACATAAGGATTAAATGATAATACAGTTTACGTGTTTTGGCGGTTTTTTAGAAAATTCATTTTATCAGTTTTGTAATTTTTTGGAAAAATAAACCAAAATTGAAACACTACACTTTTGTTTTAATTCCAGATTTTCAACTTTTTTACGTCACGAATTTGTTTTTCCACCAGTTTAAGTCACAAGTCAGGGAAAGTGTGTGGGTGTATGCACAAAAAAATGTTCTACCCAATGCATGAAAGATGATTTTGAAAAGTAAACTGTATTACCATTTGATCTTTATGTAAACAAATATATATGCCATTAATTTGGCGGCTAGAATTTTTTAAAGTACAGCCGAATACCTTCTTGAGGGGGTGTAAGTAAGTTTTCAACCTATTAAAACCCCTCTTTGCCATTTCTATCCTCTATGTAGCTTCTAGAAAACGGTTTGGATAGTGGATACACCCCAAGCATCTGAAGGTGTCCGCTTTTTACTTTCTCTGCGAAGTACATAGTAGGTAGAGAAGGTATTGCATTCCATCCAACAATTTGGTACCGAGACTTTACAGATATATACATGTTTTGATGCCGCCTGAATCCAAATACAGCATTTTTAGAAAAAGGTTCGAGCGCGCGTGTGTATGCTTGTGTCTGTGAACAGCATAACTCAAAAACGAAAAGTCAATAAATACGAAACTTAATTTTTAGGCTCAATACCTTCCAAAGACGTGGACGAAGGATGTCAACAAAATCACCCCACCCCAAACTACCCTTTACATGGAACATTTTTAATTTTTTTTTTATTTTCTAAACATGACTAACGATTTTGATTAAAATACCATATATTAAAGATATTTACATAGCAAATAAAATGTACTTCTTCAATTATCTGGGATTAGCCTGGGTCCCCTTCATTTAGAAGGAATTTTACATAGTCCTATATACCTGGTTAACGTTAAGCGAGAGACGAAAACTACTACACAAAATTATCTGAAGTTTTTGAAAACACACCATTTATTTCAAATAATCTTTTGTGAAATCAATCATTCCCGAGATATCCATTAATACTGGTGTGAATCGTTTGTAATTTAAGAAAATTCCTGTCGCTATTCACTTGTTCTTCGCGATACTATGGAAAATCATAGTTTGAGTAAATCAGTGAACATAACAAGCTTTTTTAACTGAATTTCAATTTTAAAATGCATAAGAAGTGTAGGGCTTAGTGGAGAGTAATTAAAATAACGTTTGAGATTTAAAATCTGATGTGATACATTCGCATAACTTTCTCTACTCTCTATGTTTATTAGTGGGTATATAAACTAGTCTTACTAAAACTTATTTTTATATCTACTTCATTTTAATCGAGACTGCAGAAACAGCTACATTGCACATTTCGTTATAGATACAAAGGGAATAGCGATAGTCAAATGCTAAGGTATGGACGCTATGCGCTGGACTTAAAATCCCATACTGTTTCAATGGAATCGCGAGAAACGAATGTTGGCAGGACTTAAGGGAATGACCAAGTGATGAATAATTCGAAAAATTAATAACGGATATCTCGGAAATGGTTTACGCTCCCCCCCAAAAAATATTTGAAATAAATTGTGTTTAAAGAGATCTACATTTCTTGTATTGTACGTTTTCGTCTATCACTTAAAGTTTACCAGTTATGCAAGATTATACGAAATTCCTTCCGAATGAGGACGAATTCAAAGGCTATTACCAAAAAATGCAAGATATACATTTTATTTGTCATGTAAATATCATTAATATACGGAATTTTAATAAAAATCGTTAGCCATTTTTTTAGAAAGTCAAAACTTTTGAAATATGTTCATGTAAAGGGTAGTTTAGAGTAGGGGAGGTTTCTTGAAAATCTTAATGTTGCACCTTTGGAAGGTACTGAACTGAAATATCAAGTTTGTGCCCTATCCTACTTTCTTTTTACTTTCTCTACTACGTATAGTAAGTAGGGGAAGTATTGTATTCCACCAAAAAATTCGATACCGAGATTTCACCGGAAATACATGTTTTGAGACCTCCTGAATCCAAATAAAGCATTTTTGGAAACATGTCCGTGTGTGTGTGTGTGTATGTGTGTGTGTCTATGAACAGCATAATTCAGAAACGAACAGTCGGATAAACACCAAACTTGGTATTCAGGTTCAGTATCTTCCAGAGATGCAATACGAAGGTTTTCAAGAAAATCCCCCCACCCCAGACTACCCTTTACATGGAACATTTTTCGAAAATTTTAATTTTCTCAAAAATGGCTCTAACGATTTTGATTAAAATATCATATGATTAAGATATTCTCATGAGAAATGAAATGTATATCTCCAATTTTCTGGGAATGTCTCCAAAAGTATTCTTCATTGTGAACGACGTTTGCATAACTGGTAAACCATAAGATATAGACAAAATTTTACTACACAAACAATGCAGATCGCGTTAAAATACACAATTTATGTCATACACATTTTTTTTTGTTGAGTGAACCATTTTCGAGATATTGCTTGTTATTCCCTTAAATCTTCCAATACTTATACCTTTTCTCAAATTCGTTATTCATGTTTTTTCGTCCTGGATATGCAAAGAGAATGGAATGCACCACATAGCAACCAGCTCTTAAAATATTTGACTATCGCTTAAAACCTACCAAATTTCCCTTGCATCTACAAGAAAATTAGCAATAAGATCGACATCTCGATATCTCGATTAACATGAAGCATATGGAGAAATAAGCGTTTGTAAAAATAGTTTGTACAAGAGTAGAGAAACTCATGTGAGTGTAACACATCGGATTTTTTTTACGTATTCAAGGAGCCTCCAAACATGTATCTCCGGTGAAATCTCGGTATTGAACGTTTTGGTAGGAGGCAATAGCTCCTCTACCTACTGGGTACGTGGTAGAGAAAATAAAAGCGAGCTCGTATAACCCTGAGTAAAAGCTAGAACTAAATATATGTAATGCTATATTCCCGTGGAAGTATCTCGATGTACGGCGATACACGGGTCAGTGGATGCAGTCACATCACGAGTTCCTGTATGTTTCCACTTCTATGCATTCTGCCAAATGACCTGCTTGCCTTCTTATTTGAAGTTTATTTTTCGAGGCGGAAAATGATGAAGAGACCTTGGAGGAACCCAGTGAACCGACCGTAACATTTGCTTGGTTGTGCGGATGTCGTGTAACCAACCGGTTGAGCTGAGAGGAGAATCGTTTAAATGAACTTATATACTACACTCAACTTTCACGATTTTGTTATCTCTCTCTTTTTGGAGTAAACTTATACTTCACACCTATTTTACTGCGATATGAGGTGATAAAGTTGATTTACGAATGGTACTCCGTCCCAGTTACAGGCTTGCGCAATACATCGATATCGGATTATGGCCGGTATCACTATATACATGTAACACACGCATACGCTGTATGCCTTTTATTGACTTCACCACAATAAAGAACAAATAACATTGTGTTTTACTTATTTTTATGAATATGTGGCATATTTTGTCACTTTTGTTCCATATTACTGACACTCACAGCCGTGTGCACCATTCTCAATCAAGATTTTACCGTGGTAAAATATAAACGTTATCGCGGTGAACAGTCATTTGTGGTGCATCGACGCCGGTAAAAGTTTATCGAGGATTTTACCGCGGTTAAATCTGACCGGCCATGAACTTTCCAACTTTACTTGATCTGAAATGTTAAAATGGCGGAACGGTATAGATTAGAATTCCCAAAGAATAGATGCACTCCATTTTCGCCAATGAATACATCCTGATATAGTTCTTTAATGTACTTTGTAATTTTTAATGCTTTAAGGCCTATTTGTGCGACAGGTGCCTTAAATATCCTGACCCAAGATGTAACGAAAATCCACATAATCACGGCATTACGTATCATAATTATATCAGTGAAATCATAGTTCCAAGAACAAGGCAGAAATAAGGAGAGTAACGAATGGATTTAGTACAAATACTACGTTTTCAGCAATATTAAGTACTTTGATTGCTCAGGTAAACGAATACAGTAATCTGAAGAGATCAGTACGAAGTCTAAAATCAAAAGTCGTCATCGTGGTGTCGGGGCAGCGTGCACTCCTCTTGTTGAAGAGGTGCCTGGTTCAAATCTTGTTTGGGAATAATGTATTTTTTTCTTTCTTTATTCTCCTGTCTTTCAGCGAATATCGGCTAAGCTACCGGGAATTTAGTCAGTGTGGAAAGAAAGAAAAAACGTCTATAATAGTTCAGCATATTTTTCTTATCAATTGTAAGGCCAGCTTTTCCCACGTGTCCATCTTAAAGTTATTACTTCTATCTCTGTACCTTCTATGTTTTCTTAAAAATTGAGTTAAATTTAATAACGTAATAGCGAAACTTGGGTCTGCTTTTGCTTTCCTCCATTGCACGCTGAACTCGTGCATGCGCTCCAGCAAAGAAGTAGAACAAGTGAAAAACAGACGACATGATGTACATCCGGGTGCGTTCAGTAGAATTTACCTGCAATGAACGGTGCGCTCAACAAAGATGAGCGCCTACCAGGTAACTACGGTCACCAAAACTGCGGTGAATCGCTGTGTGATGATTACCCCCGTCAAATTCTTACCGCGGTAAGCTGAAGGGTTTGTTTAACGAGGATGGTGCACACGGCCATCAGAAGTCGCATCGCATGCATCACACCCGTGGTATCATGGGAACATTGGTTGCGATTTCTTTCCGCTGCCAACATTTGAAATCCCAACATAGCTGAAAACACGATTTAGGGCCCTCTGCCGCAAAGCGTGGCCGAGGGATATGCGCGTCCACCCTCGAATGATTCACGTTGGCAGCAATTCCGTCCAAAGTCGCCAAAACCCGCCAAAAACAACTTTATACGAACGGCCGCATTAAAGGTGGGCAGGTGGCAATATATTACCCCCAGAGCAACATATAATACACCAAATCGTTCCTCATTAACCAAGAATTACTGTGGATAGTGCGGCAGTCACCTCCTCCTGTCCGTTGCTCGTAGGCTTACCTGGATGCATCTCCCATGTTGGTTCCAGAAGTTCGCGGTGTGCTGGTTCTCTGCAATTTTATCCTCGGCTAGCTGCAGTAATTTTCTTTAAACTATATGGGAGCATGGACTTATCCTTGGTAAAAGAAGCGTCGATCTCGGGTGGTGCTTTGGTTATGAAAAGATCACACTGCCGTTTCTTTTTATTTAACTAACCCACGTAGTATACAACATTGGTATTGCCGCCGTTAAAATACTGTCCACCGCTGTTAAAACGCGGCGCGGATATGACACGAAGTTTAAATATGCTTATTATCTCTTTACGAGTAGCGGTTCTTAGGTGTGTTTCTAAAACTGTCTTTATTCCCTTTTTGGCGCGATATCTCACACATCCTGCAGCATCTCTCCCTGACCACACATGGCAAAATACCAAACTGAAATGAAATGCCAAACTGCCACGAATTTGTTCCTAGCAGATCCATTTATAGTCGCAGGCTTATGGGGCTGCTTCCTTTCCTATTGGTCCATTTTTAGCGCCACTCGACGCCTCTCACTATTTCGTATAAACTTCCAGGGATCTCATTGGTCCAAGTTTAATATAAATCGCAGTTTTTCCTAAGTTTATCGTTAAGCTATCTGTCTCTCTCACTTGGTCACGGCGAATTATCAAATAAAGGGACAAAAGCTCTACAACCTCGCTGTAGGAATAATGGCCCTGCGACCAGAGAGACGTCATAAACTAGATTTTCTGCCTTCGAAGGCACTATTCCTGTAGCTAAAACATTTCGTCGTGGACAGTATTTTAACATAGCGCTTAAATTATTTACATTAAACCATTTATAACTCTTCTAATATTAGTAACCTAGATACATACATAACGTTAAATCATCCTTCTTAAACTATACAAGCAGTATAAGAAAAAGATATGTACATAGTATGATTTAACATCAATAAAAATTAATTAATAAATTATCTATAATTACAGTTCTCGGGCTCGGCCTAGAGTTGCCGTTTCAATAGCAAAAAACCCCGATTTCGTAAGTTAAAAGTTCTATTTTCAGCATAATCCAATATCGAAGTAACTCCCAGGCTTGCATAGGAAGGAGTTGCAAACAGTGCAACCGCATTGTCATTGAACTTTAACAATTTTCTATGTTTCCCATTTACTCTGGTTACTTTTTAAGGACATTGGCAAATAAAGCCGTCAAAAAACAGGTTCATTTACAGGATACTGCACTTTACGCACCATTGGGTAAGTGAACCTTTTGAATACTAATGCGTGAAATAAGCAAGTAAGCGTAAACTAATCATTCACAGTATTCGAAGTGTATACAGGTTGGGCGAGAAGTCCCCGTACCCCTGGGAGTATCAAATGTTATTATGCAGGTTGGTAGAGAGGTGTGAAAATTATTTTATGAACTAAGTAAAAAATCAATACTTTGTATGCATGCCTTTCACTTTAATCAACATTTCAATTCTAGGCATGCGTTCTATTAAAGTTGAGCAGTTTTTCTGAATCGCTTGATCGGATGCCATATTTCTGTAAGTGTTTCTATCAGTTGCACCTTAGTAGTTATTGTTTTCTTCCTCAGCCTCTTTTTCACAATTGCCCACAAATTTTCAATTGGGTTCATGCCTGGGCTATTCCCAGGCCATGTCAGTACTTTCACATTTTTTTCTGCCAAAAATGCAATTACTGAGTTGGCTTTTATGTCAGGATGCACCATCTTGCATAAACGTCCACTCTCCATTGGGAACCATTCCTTTAATTGAGGCAGAAGTCGCGTTTCCAGAACTTTTCTGTACTGATATTGGTTCATTGTATCTTCAACAATATACAGGCGCCAGTACCTTGTGCAGACAAGACGCTCCACATCATGATAGAGGTGGGATGCTTGACATTTTGAACCACACATGACTCCAAAAATTCCTCCTTTGGGGTTTTCTTCACATATTGGCTGCTTTCTTCACATATGCTGAACACGGATTCGTCAGAAAAGCAGAACTACAAAAGGAAAATTAATAAGTCTCGTCTCAAGAAGTCAATTATGGCTGATATACAGCACTTTAGAGTATGTGGTAGAAGTCAGCACAGAGATATATTTTAATTAAGATGCTAAAAATGTTTATTTAGTCTTTCTTCACCTAATGAATTCAAAGTAAGGCTATAAATGCTCTCTTACTTTGCTCCAATCATTTTTAAAGAAGTTTTTTACTTCATAAGTCCATTGAAGCCTCTTTTTTTGCCATAACAGGTGTTAATTTTGCTGTTTTCCTAGGGCGGCGTGCTGGAAGTCCTGCATTTATGAGCTTTCTTCGAACAGTGGCTCTTCTGTTGTCCCTAGCCAACCGAACGAGTCTACGCTCTACCCTTGGACTTAGTTTGCTCTTGCGACCACACTTTCCAACTCGACCAGAACAGTAGTGAAGGCCATTTTTAAATGCCTGGCTTACTCGGCTTACAGATTTCTGGAAAATTTGTAGCCTTTCGGCTACTTCTCGTTGGGAATAATTTTAATCTTGCGGCAATACCTTTGTATCAGTACTTTTTCTTGGAGAAAGATCAAATTTCTTGCCCATAACCTCAAAAATCTGAAAAAGCATAATAATAATAATACTTTATTGCAGGGTTAATATACCCCATTTAATGTTTAAAGATTGGTATAAGCCTCTATATTACTTGTAAAATGGTTATTTATGGTCAGAACTTACCTAAAATCAATCTTTATGCATAAACTCCTTAAAGCAAACAAATATCCAGAAGTCCAATGATAGAACACAAGCAGCTGTCTGGTTTAAGCATTGCTACCAACCTTGTTTCAAGCTCATAGGTACCAAGTAATGACTGAGAGCCAACTTAAAATGCTTTGTATGCCTAACACCAAAGCAGAATCCCAATAACCTATAGTTCAAGGTCCCTACAGCAAAGAAAATGCACGAAAACTAAAATATTTGCTTTGAGTCTAATAATTTTCACACCTCTGTAGTATCAAATGTTGTTATGCTATATAGCTATGTTACTTATCAATTGTTGTAAATCATGTTTATATGTTTTCGCAGTCGAGTTTTAATTTGTAGCCATGGCAGAAGGGAAAACGGTCATAGTTACACTATTAAGCAGTGCTTAGTGACAAGTGTGTGGGTGCACGAACGACAACATACAGGGCAGACAACGAGACAGATTGTGAGAGCATTCCAGGAAAGATTTAATAAGGCTCCACCGCGTAAAGTAACTCTTCTGGATTGGGAAAGACGTGCTTGTGCAGTGTTAAAGACAGGCCGCGGAGTGGTAGACAGAGAAGAGTCTCTGCTTCGATTGAACAATCTCCTATGAAATTGACACGTAAAAGTGCTGATACCCGAGGACAACAATGCGAGATCACGTGAAAAAAGACCTTAAGCTCGGACCTTTTCGACCGACGTTGCGGTATACCCCGTCCTGTGGAGCATAACCCGCAGTATGTCCTCATGTCAGTTATATTAATATATGAATTAATATATTATCTCGGAGAATTATCTTGGTATTTAGGTTGTTACTATTAAAGTGTTAATGATGTTATTTTACTTCTTGCTACGGCTGCTGCTGTTTGGGTTTATGGTAGAGCATGCATAACTTATCAGGGTATGGTACGGGAAGGAAGGTAAGTAGTAACACCACTAACATAAGATTAAAACACCGGAAGAACACAATACTTTAAAGACACACATAGAAATAACTGAGTTAGTTGGAGCTGTAGACAGGTCTCTTAACATTCAAGTATTATTTAATAAGTGCTCGATTAATAATGGTATTATTTATCACACTTGCCTAAACTCTACTTTGTTTCCCTTCTAATAACTTGCACTTCCCAATTGATATAATTTCAACGTTCCCACTACATTCTGCTAGGCAATTAATAACTCCTGCTTCGGAGAGCTTACACTTATGTTCTGCACATCGCCACACTTTATACGCAAATGATTTTGGCTTGTGGACGCTATCTCTAACTTCCGGAACTTACAGATTTTTCTTAAAACCTTATTGACTGAATTCCTTCAGCTTGGAACATTCTAGAAAACTTACCAGACTATTATTCGTTGTTTCCAGACATGTGACTTCTCTTCAAAAATATTCGTTGTCGCATTTTCTCCTACACAATGACTTAAGGTCTTGCTATTGTGACATCCCCTACAAGTCAGTTTGCTTGGACCCTAATTATAACAAAACATGTTTGTTTGTCTGCTTTTAACAAGTGTCCCACAGCTCCAGCTAAACTTCCACACATACATAAAACTAATGCTTTAACATCTGCTTATATAGCAAGTATTTTGCTTATTAATATTATTTAATTATAATTTACATAATTATATGCATGGTATATATGACCATAGCTACTGTCTCAATGTTCGTAAACGAATTATCGGATAGAGACCGAATGAGGGCGTTTTAGCATGCCTTTCTTTGTTAGCTCAATTATTTACACATGTTACATACATGGTTAATGCCTCAGCTTGAGGAAAGGGGATTCACAGAACGCATATGTTGCAGCAAGTTGAAGCACCTCCTACTACGCCCTTGCAGTGCGTGAGTTCCTAAATGAACACTTTCCAGAAGGTAGATAGGTCCTGGTTCATTAGCAACACCACCAAGAAGTCCTGACCTCACCATACCTGACAACTCGGTATGGTGAGTTATTCTACAAACAACGAACTGCGTAATGCTGTTGAGGATGCATTTCGTATTGTAACACATGCCCAAAAATACTCAAGAAGAGAATGGAGGCGTATGAAACTGTGTTTACAGCATGATGGGGAACATACAGATATATTGGACACTTAATACGTAAGTACTTATGCAAAAATAAATCAATTAGCCCACCCCGTACTTAAGAAAATTGCCTTCGAATAGTTTCTCAAAAGTTTTATTTTAAAGATTACAGTATTAGGAATGGTATTATTACCCTCCTTTTACTTTCTCTATCACGAACTAGTAGGAAGATAGGGTATTGTATTCCACCGAAGATCGAGATTTCACCGGAAATATATTGCCAGGACTATAGATTAATTTAGCAAATTACCCTAACCTCGAGGCAGCATTTTATATCACAACACTGTGAATGCCAGAGTGATTGTAGTGTAAATTAACATTATTGTATGACAATGATTTTAGATGTTTGTTAGCCATAAGCATTGTTAGGAAATAAGTTTACACTGCCTAACTGAAACTGACAATAGAAGTGGGTAACAATAAACCGAGGGGATGAGTTGTTTATCACTAAGAAGAGACAAACAAATAACGTCAGGGTAGCGTGCCTTTCTTTAGAAATGGAGGGAATATCTTCCCTAGAGCATATGTGTTAGTAATTGTGATTGACTGACAAAACAGACGCTAATGTTGGCGCAATTTGATACCAATAGTAGCTCTATTATAATGTTTAGGCATTTCGAGGTGAAGGAGCATAAATTCTCGAGCCATAAGCATGTTACACGAGGTCTTGGAGAATCTCTCGTGAAGTGCACGTCATACACTTTGGAAGAATCTCTCGCGTCGTTAAGTTAGTTACAAAATGTGAAGTACGCGGCAACTAATACGACAGTAATTACATTCGGAAATATAACAGATTCAGTCAGGCGTGTATAAAGATTAAAGATGTGAACTATTAATTAAGTGTAGCGGCAATAAAAGTGTGAAAATAAATTCTTTTATCAGTGTTATCTTTTAGTAACAGCTCCTTTCAGTTTACACGTCCTGCTCAGAGATATTTGCTCGACTGAGTAATAATAGCTAGCCGGAGGACAAAGAACCCAAATTTTAAAATAATAAAACAATAACAGGCGCCCAGCAAATAAGATAACACGAGCTGATTACTACGACAACCTTTCCATTCTTCAAGTCATGACAAACGGGGTGAAAATCGCTAGGCATACGAAACTAAGGATTGCAACATAGAGATTAACCGGAATGGTAAAGAAGCCCTAAAAAAGAAAGTATTTAAGTTTTACAAATGACAATTTTATTAAACAAAAGATGTTACCTTAACTTTACAAAAATCTCGCTCACAAAAGCTCCTTGGCCAAAAACACATTCTCGCCGCGAGCACAAGACGCTGTTCCTCACACTATGAAGACTTCTTTGCTAAAGAGAGCGAAACAAGTGATCCCAAGTATTTTATTATCAATCACCTCCACCACTACTTCTTGTCTAAGCTTCACTCAAGCTACTCCAAAATTCTGGATGTTTCTAGAACAATGTAATGCTGCCAACAATGAGTTGATCCTTCCGGAATATAACAGTTCTACCAACTCATTCCGGGAGGATCACTCAATTCAGGCCTACCAACCTAAATCTACATGTGCTGGCCACAATATGTTTTCAGGCCCCCTGAATAAAAGCATTTTCAGAAAAGGGTCCATGTGTGCGTGTGTGACTAATCCAAAAAAGAAAAAGAAAATAAATAGCAAGATTGGAAGATACCGAAATTAAATAACAAAGATGGACTAGAAGCTGTTCAAGAAAATCCTCCAATCCAAACTACCCTTTACGTGGAATATTTTTTAAATTTTTTTATTTTCTCAAAAAGATTTCTAACCATTTTCCACTGAAATACAATAAGTTTAAGACATTTACATGGCAAATATATATCGTGAATTTTCTAAGAATAGCATGTTAAGGCATCTCCATTCTGAATGGCCCTTTATTTTCTCTAACACGACCTAGTAGACAGCCAAGGTATTGCACTCCAACTAAAAATTCGATACCGAGATGTCACCGGAAATACGTGTTTTGAAGCCCCTAAATCCAAACATAGCATTTTTAGAAAATGTCCGCGCACGCGCGCTTGTTTGTATGTGTGTGTGTGAACAATATAACTCAAAAACGAAAAGTCGGATAAACACCAAACTTGATATTTAGGTTCAGTACGTTCCAAAAATGCGATATGAAGATTTTCAAGAAAATCCTCACATCCCAAACTACCTTTTACATGGAACATTTTTCGAATGCTTTTTTATTTTCTAAAAATGGTTCTAACGATTTTGATTAAAATGCCATATATGAAAGATATTTACATGACAAAATTAAAATGTATACCTTGAATTTTCTGGGAATAGCTTATCAAGTCATCTTCATTCGGAAGGAATTTTGTATAAGCTTGTATAACTGGTAAACGTTAAGCGATAGACGAAAACGTACTACACAAAAAATGTAGACCTCTTTAAAACACAAAATTTATTTCAAATAAGTATTTTTTGTGTGACATAAGCGATATCCGTTATTAGGGTTTGAATTGTTCATTTCTTGGTCGTTCTCTTAAAAATGCTGTCAACATTCAGTGGTTTCTCCGATTGCATGGAAACAGTATAGAATTTTAAGGCCAGCATATAGCGTAGAGTTCTAAAACATTTGACTATCGCTGTTCCCTTTGTACTTATAAACGAAATGTGTAAAGCAACTATTTCTGCAAATGTTTTTTTTAAAATGTAGTAGATAGAAAAATAAGCAGTAAAATTAGTTTGTATACCCACTAATAAACTATAGAGGGTAGAGATAGTCGTGCGAATATATCTCGTCAGAATTTTATAACTTGTAAACCGTAAGAGATAGACAAAAACGTTAACAAAAAATGTAGATTCGTTAAATCATACAATTTATGTGAAATAAAAATTTTGTACATTAACCATTTTTGAGATATTTTTCTTATATGTTTGAATTGTCAAACACATTATAGGTTTTCAACCGCAAAATCGCAATTTGTTATTTTTTTTCCTGCTTCCTCTGTGGTCATGCAAAGAGAACGGAATTTCAAAGCCATCACATGGTGGCCCGTTCTTAAAGGATTTGAATATTGCTTAAGCCTCTGTATTCTCTTATTCCCTTTGTACCTACAAGAAATATGCAATAAAATGCAAATATAATAATATATTTGCAAATGTTTATCTCCATTAGTAGATAGAATAAGTTTTTGTGCGAATAGTTTGTTGAGTTGGTAGGGAAAGCCATATGAATGTAACACACATATTTGTTTCTTTCTTTAACCGGAATCATTACCCTACCCTCCACAGATCTTGGAAGTATGAACGTGAGTGTGAATGTGAGAGGTTTGTACGGTAAATATGAATGAGATCAAGTTAAAAAATACCTAAAGTTCAGGTTATAGGTAGACCTCTGATTTTAGGCTAAATGCCTTATTTTTTATCTGTACGAATAAACTAAAAATAGTTAAATATCTTCGCATTTCATATAAAATATAAAGATATGGAAGGGGTTTTGTGCTGCCTAAAAGTGTCTATTTTACCATTTGTATTGTGTAATTAATTTTTTTATGCAGCAACAAAAGATAAAGTCATGGGATTAGTTTTATTCCAAATTTGTAATAGTTTGGTTGTAGGAATGCGAGTTTTCGTGGAAAAGGCTGGTTTATTTTAACGCTTTAGTAAATAGATTCATTCGTTTTGTAGAAAGAGAAACAGAAACATGCCTCCTCTAGGTCTGTCTATCATCCTTTGGTATTGGGCGGTGACTGCAGTACGGCAGAAATATGGTGTATTTTCCATTTTTTCGTGACTCACATACCTCGTCCCCTTCCATTAACTGTTGATGTGCACAAATTTGCAAGATTTCTCCACGTTTTCTCTGTTGCTTTTCAAATGCATTTCAAAAAGTTCTTTTACATTGATATTCTTAACGATATATTATGTTTTACACCCTTTAGGGAGGCGTCTCCATGTCAGCTCTATAGCATTTAGGTCACATCTGTATTGTATGTTGCATTTCCACTGAGATGTTTTAGCAACTATAAATTTAGAATTCAGTACATAACATGTTTCTAGCCAGAATAATTTACAAATATTTGTTTTATTGAGTAATTTGTAACACTCACTAATTAATTGCATTTTTAAACTTTCAGAAAGTGTAAATACATTTTAGATCCATAAAATCTAAGGTTTAGCTCATGGAAACCGTATTTCATGGTGCATAAACTGTGTGTTTACTGCCTGTTTTTATAATTTGAGAGCTATTTTAGGTGCGTGAAAATTAGTTTTTAAGAGCATAAAAATCCGAGATCTAGTTATATCACCATCAGTTGTTTCTTAAATCAAAGCCCTTGATACGACCATAGAAGTTAAAGGGTGCAACGCAAATGAAACAATAATAATAAAAAAAAATCCATAATTCAACTGGGCAGAATTTCAGGTAATAGCTCATGCAGTTTTGCAGGAAACTGCCTGGATATGTAAAACTAATGTATATAGATTCAACTACCTAACATTAAAACACAATATATACATATATATATATATATATATATATATATCTTCTGGAAAATATCCAAAAGATACCAAAAAAACAGCCTAATTTATTAAAACATCGACCAATAATAATATAACACCTAAGTTTTCTGCAACTACTTTATATAGAATCAATCACCTAACATTACAACGCCAAAAAAGCACAAAAAATATTCAAAACATACAAAAATCACATTCGAACAACGACCAATAATAAGTTCAATGTGCAAGAATGTGAGCACACAGTTCTAATCACTCAAATTATCTTGTCCCCTTAAACACGACAACGAAAAATACTGGATTACAAAGTTTTGGTGCAAATTTTGTCTCCTCTTACCCTGTCTATGTTTAAAATTGTTCAGTATTCAAATGATGTATTTTCCAAAACGATTAAAACAGCTGAAAATCACGCAAATGTTAACAAAAGCTGGAGCATCTGCTCCCATGAGGTGTTAACCCATTAATCAATGTACCAATCCGAAGCATCCGAGGGCCATGTACAACATGATGCATACATCACTTTTTAATGTCAAATTACGATAGCGTTTACAACGCTAGGATAAATAATTTCAGCAACCCCTGCAATGACGCAAATTAGGCTAGAAATGCAGCCGCGAACTACGTGTTCAATTGGGCAATGCATTAAACTCGACATCAATCAGAGTTGAGAAGTACTTGTCATAGAGCCAGCCGACTGCAGCTGTTGCAAGATTTATGGGCTCTCGGTGAAAACGAAAAACTTGTGCGGTCACCGCGTGATTGATTCAAAACCTCTGGCTAAAAACTCTATCAAGCCTCTGGGAGCCGTAGCAGTGTGATTTGTTGGTGAAACTTTTCATTTGTACACGTCCCTGGCGAGGTAATTTGGTGTCAGCGGTGGGATTAGTGCACTATATTCCGTACTGAAGCGTTTAATTGGGAGTGCATGATTTCCTCATTAAAATGTTGATTCAATGTGACACATTTGGTACCTACAGGGAGATTCCGTTAGCGTTTAACTACAAACGTTATCATAGCTCTGATAGGCGATGTGATTTTCGCTTCCATATGGCTTGCATTACTCAGAGGACACCCAAATCGGAAACATACCGCAACACGTTTGATGCCCTTGGGGTATACATGATACGCGCTCCTAGATTCAACAGACTCTATAATGAGGACCATCACGCAAGCGATCAATAGCCTTCCTTAGAGAATTTTATATGGCTTTCCGAGGGCTTCAGTAAACATCGTAAAATAATAATGATAATGCTGTGCTGATTACGTTTAGAGTATTATTGTTATTATTGTGCTAAACCACATTGCTTAAGCTTTCTCTATTTTGAATTGCCTATGACAAAAGCGTACCAGAAATTTTTATGCTGTTACATTCACACGAATTTCTCCACCCACTATCGTTTTCCATATCTCTTCTAGAAACTATTCCTATTATATATAATAAAGAAATAATTTTGGAGATTGGTTGCACTACACATTTCGATTAAGGTAAAATAGTACAAAAGGCTAGAGTAATTGTCAAATCTTTATATAAAAAAACGTACGTTACATTCACATGATTTTCTCTATCCTCTATCGCTTATTAGTGGGTATATAAACTATTTTCACTAAACGATAAAATATTAAAATCTTCCGGAGTGGAAGGCTTTGCCTTTGGTTGCCATCTTCAAGAGGGTAACACCCTAGGTAGCTTACCTTCTTCAAGAAGGTGTTACCCTCTTGAAGCTGGTAAGAGTTGACCGAAACGATGGGTGTAAATAGACCATGGCCTTCCATGCTGAAAGATTTTAATATTTTGTGATTAACTCCGGCCGTGAAAGCCTTTGCACTTATTCTCACTAAAACTTATTTTTTCTATCTACTTTATTTTAATCCAATAAATTTTGCAGAAATAGTTATATTATACATTTGTTATATGTATATACAAAGGAGACAGTCAAATGTTTAAGAACTGGACGCTATGTGCCGGCTTTAAAATTCCATACTGTTTCTATAACTTCGCGAGAAACAACTGAATCTTCAAAGGACTTTAAAGAATGGCCAAGAATGAACAATCCCAACCATTGGGTATTAAATATCCAATCTGGTATTTATCTTGGCGACTGAGAAAAACCACGAAAAAAAATCTGATGTGTTACACTCACGTGACTTTCTCTACTCTTGTACAAACAATTTTTACAAACGCTTATTCTCCATATGCTTCATGTTAATCGAGATGTTAATCTTAGCGCTAATTTTCTTGTAGGTGCAAGGGGAATTGGTAGGCTTTAAGCGATACTCAAATATTTTAAGAGCTGGTTGCTATGTGGAGTATTCCATTCTCTTTTCATTACCAGGACAAAAAAAATGAATAACGAATTTGAGAAAAAGTATAAGTATTGCAAAATTTAAGGGAATAACAAGCAATATGTATATGACATAAATTGTGTATTTTAACGCGATCTACATTTTTTGTGTAGTAAAAGTTTGTCTATCTCTTATGGTTTACCAGTTATGCAAAAGTTGTTCACATTGAACACTTTTGGAGACATTCCCAGAAAATTCGAGATATACATTTCATTTGTCATGAAAATATCTTAAACATATGATATTTTAATCAAAATCGTTACAGCCATTTTTGATAAAATTAAGATTTTCGAAAAATGCTCCATGTAAGGGTAATCTGGTGTGGGGGACTTTCTTGAAAACCTTCGTGTCGCATCTCTGGAAGATACTGAATCTAAATACCAAGTTTGGTGTTTATCCGACTGTTCGTTTCTGAGTTATACTGTTCAGACACACACACACACACACACACAAACGGACATGTTTCCAAAAATGCTTTTTCTCAAAACATGTATTTCCGGTGAAATCTCGGTATCGAATTTTTGGGTGGAATACAATACTTCCCCTACTTACTATACGTAGGAGAGAAAGTAAAAATTGGTCCACCCACGATATTTGAATCTGGGATCTCACGAATGCGGATCACAGATGTTACCGTTCGTCTCACGAAAGTTGTCTTACGGCCTGGTATTAAGACTAGGAAGGCAGTGACAGTTGTCACCTTTGCTAACAGACCCAGCGATATAACTTTGACGATGGCCTGACGTCAGTCAGTTCATTAGACAAGGAACGTAAATTCCTTGTTGACGCAGGCCTTTGAAAGCTGTGCTCCGACTCTGAGGTTAATTAGCAGTCTATTCGGAACTGAGCAATTCCCGTACAATTAGAACACAGCACCTCGACGGTGACTCGGGACCGGAGCAGCGGGAATCTACCAGTAATGGGATTCATTGTCCCTCGCCTTTTATGTGGTCACCTGGCAAATATCACTTTATATTATAGCTCCTACCTGTGACAGACACAAAGGGAAGTGCAAAGTGCCCTCACAGATATTCTCAAAAGTCTTAATAACATTGACGTACCTTTCTATTTACTACCCCTATACCCAATATAATCAATCTTTACAGCACCGACTACCTCAAATTAATACTTGAGGAACATATAATGCATTTCAAGCATTTATTTACTTAGCTGATACTTTGCTCTTTTTTAACACGCCATTTTAAAAAAATGTCCACTGAGGCAGTATTTTTAATACTTAAATAATTTAAGTCTAATTATATAATATGTAAATTCAATAACAGCCCGCCTTGAAGCAATATGTGTATGTAATAATGCTATGTGACTATATTACCTAATTTAATAATGTAGGAGCTGTGAGAATAATAAGTTAAACGTTGCTAACAATGAGGTAACAATGAGGTAACCTTGAGGCAATAATGAGTTTGAGAGTTTAATAATACTACTAGTCATTATTGGAGCAACAATAATGTAAATTTAGTGACAGTTTAGAAATAGCCAATCAACAACCAGAAAAAGCTTTAGTTAAATGCAGGTATTCTATTGGAGTAGGATTAGCCAATCAGAGACTTGAAATACAGAAATTTACAAGTTTAGACGGTAGAAATCTATGCAGTTGCCTGCAAACAGTGTTCGTAACCGGACGCGAGACACATCCTCGAGAGATTTAATACGTAATTCCTGTGAGACAAAAAAAATAGTTTACGTGTTAAAAAGTGCAAGTAATTCATAAAAGAATCTCACAGCTCTCTATCAGTGAAGTGTTATTTAAATTCGTCAAGCATTAATAAAAGGAGTGAAGTAAAATTATAATCTGTGCAAGCCTACATTCTAGTCGTACCACAACCCTGCTAAGAGAAACGTGTCTCTAAAAATAAATACTGACGCAGCCGAGGAAAACATAAATATTTAATACTTAAAGAAACAGTCAAATTAAAAAATTATTTTTTTTTTAAATTGGGGCGAAGGCTACCGGAAACTGTTTACTATACGTGCGGTTGCAACTACTACAGGTTCGGCTCCCCAACAGTTGAAATATAATACAACTCCTTCAATACAAACAACTTCAAATCGGCTTTCCATACATGGTGCTAATAAATAACATAACAAAACATCTTCTCAAATTGGCATCCATACGTTGAGCTAATAAAATACTTCTTCACCATGCAAAAAAGAAGTGTTAATGAGACATAATCGTGTTTGTTGTGAATTTGAAAACAGTGTTTCTCCTTGACTCGATTCCAGAATGGTGTTCTATAATAGATTGAAGTCTTAAGTATGTGTAAATTTACATTTCTCAACCTAATAGCTTCATTAAATTAATAACGCCAAATCGTTCAAAACTTTAAAATACCTGTGCAAAACGCAGTCTTATCCTATAGATGAGTATATGAACGTCAATACATGTTGAAATATAATTGATATTAATTGCTTTGTATATATGCATAAAAAAACGTCGTACATATTTATTTAGACGAACTCATACGTTCGTAAGTCCTTGTGATCACTTTTCGAACTTACAGTAACTATATTGTAATGGAAAGGAAATCTTATTAGAAACTTCTTTCCTTATAAAATGTTTTCAAAACTAATACAATCACTTTAAAAATTTCCAGAATTTCTTAAAAATGTATAGTAAAGGCTAAGCATATTGAGTATATTACTATAGCGCAAGATCAACGGGAGGTAAGCGCCGGGCACAATTTGGCATAATTTCACATGTTACTTCCCATGAAAGAGGGGGGAAAAAAGGAAATAATTTGAGCTGTATCAGCTATTGGTTTTTTAGGAATTGTTGTATGAGCTCGTCATACATTCACAGTAGGGATAGATGTAGATACATGAGCTTATTTCACAGGAACAACTAAAACAAAGTAAAGTAGCACTCTCGGCAGCGTTAATACCGGAAGTGCTATCGTCAGATAACCAGAATCTTCTGAATGTTTCTCCTCCTCGAACATTCTGAAACTTTAAGGAAATTTCCAACGGCAATATAAGTGAACGCTCACGCAGTTACTGAATGCATTTCGGGTGCGACAAAGAGTGCTGTTCTTCGAGCGGGTTGGTGACAACTGTTGTGACGTGCAGTGATGCTGCTTCCGCAAGATATTGGAGAAGTCTTGTGTTCGACTCCCCAGGAAGTTAACCGACCGGAAGAAGTGGTTACTTCGTGCGTATTTGATCACGCCGCTACGTCACAAAAACTGAAGTGATAGTGAAAAATAAGTAAAGTGACAGAGAATAAATGAACTAGATCATTAATGAAGTGATAGTGAGAACTTAGTGAACTGATCATATTTTAGTAACATTTAGTAGGTAATTGTGTTAAAATGCCTAATTCTTTTCTTAAGATTTCCCAAACTGAAATATAGACATAATATTTTTAATAGTGCAGTGCCTTCGTTTTGTACCAAGGCCACAACGCGTTATATGCGTATCGGCCGAGGCTGCAGTGATCTCGGTATTACGCCACAGCGCACAAGCGGCGCAGGACGTAACAAGGATACATTTATCAGCTGTGAGCTGTTTTAGTGGTTGCTTTGTCTTCGTGTTGTGCAGTGTTTCGAGAATACGTGTGTTGTGTGTGATTTCCTTAGGAACGTTATTCTCTTATTAGTCCATGGAAATGCCTGCCAACAAATTCAGCGTATTTTTATGTACGATACATACGTGAAACCTGAATCATGTAGACAGGTGTGTAGACAACTTCAGCATCAATTTCCTGGTTATCCAGCTCCGGGTAGAGACACTGTAAGATGTTTGCTCAAATTAAGAACAACGGGATTGCTAAACGCTAAAAAATAAAGTTTAAAGGAGCAATCCCCACACCTTAGACAAACTTAAGCACAATATAAAAGCAGAAATTATGTACACTACGCAAGAAAAACTTGTGCTGTGAATGGTAATTTCACCCGACGATGTCAAGAATGTCTTGCGCAGATGGAGAACACTTTCAACAACACTTATAACAAGGTTAGCACTCATTACATATATGTTACAAAATCTGTTGTGTTGTACCCATATGACTTTCTGTACACTTGTACAAACTATTTTTTACAAACGCTTATTCTCCATCTACTTCATGTTAATCGAGATAAAACATTTGCAGAAACTTATTGGTAATTTTCTTGTAGGTGCAAGGGGAATATGGTAGGCCTTAAACGATAGTCAAATCTTTTAAGAGCTGGTTGCTATGTGGCGCATTGCATTCTCTTTGCGCGTCCGGGACATTTTATATATATAAACTAATAACGAATTCCCATTTGTGAAAAAGTATAAGTATTGGAAAATTCAAACAAGCAACAAGAAATATTTCAGCAATGGTTCACTCGACAAAAATAAAAATAAAAAATAAATAAATAAATAAAAATCATATGACATAAATTGTGTGTTCTAACCAGATCTACAATTTTTTGTGTAGTAAAATTGTGTATCTCTTACGGCTTACCAATTATGCAAAATTTATTCAGAATGTAGACTTTTGGGGACATTCCCAGAAAATTTAAGATATATGTTTCATTTGCCATGAAAGTATCTTAAACGTATGCTATTTTAATCAAGATCGTTAGAGCCATCTTTGAGAAATTCAAAATTTTCGAAAAATGTTCCATGTAAAAGGTAGTCTGGGTTGGGGGGATTTTCTTGAAAATGTTCGTGTCGCATCTTTGAAAGATACTGGACCTAAATGCCAAGTTTGGTATTTATCCGAGTTTTCGTTTTTTTGAGTTGTGCTGTTCACAGGCACACGGACCTTAGTTACCTTTGACACGCCACCATAGTCGTGTCAAATACGTGCTGATCACATAACATTTATACCTAAACCCGTGTCAAGCACTGACGGCTTGTTTCAAATCCCTCTCCAAGATGTGCTTTTGTTTTTAAAATAAATATGAAATTAATAAAAATCCTAAATGAAAACCAAACAACAATACAAATTAATTACCGGGATCACAACCTCCCCCCACCGCTTCTGTTATTACCATCTTTCTCCGGGGCATTTATTTTGAAAACGATTAATTTATGTTTTTGTGTTTAAGCAAGAATGTCTTATAATTCCAGTATATCTTGTCCATTAAAACTGTACAGTATTGCCGTATATTGCTCTTTTTCTTTTATAAAATAAAGCACATAATATGAGCAGTTTTGGGACCAAGGTAGTTCTATTACAAGGTATGCGTGTAACCGCTCACACATCAGGACACAACATGAAAGTTACATGCATTTTTTGTTTATTTAATTACTTTTATTTATCGTTTATCTATAGCTACATTAGGAACACAGCAACAGCGAATAGTTCCGATGTTTCCCGAACTGATTGTTGCTCACTTTTTACTTCTATACCAGTGCCTATAGCAGGTAGTGGCAGTATTGTACTCCATCCAAAATTCGATATCGAGATATCAGTAGAAGCGCATGTTTAAGGTTTCCTGAATAAATAATAATAAAAAAAATCTGATGTGTTACACTCAAATAACTTTCTCTACTCTTGTGCAAACTATTTTTACAAACGTTTATTCTCCATCTACTTCATGTTAATCGAGATGTTAATCTTATTGCTAATTTTCTTGTAGGTGCAAGGGGAATATAGTGGACTTTAAGCGACAGTCAAATATTTTAAGTGCTGGTTGCTATGTGGCGCATTCCATTCTATTTGCATATCCAGTACATAAAAAATAAATAACGAATTCCCATTTGAAAAAAAGTATTGGAAAATTTAAAGGAATAACAAGGCAATGGTTCACTCAAAAAAAAAAATGTATATGACATAAATTGTGTATTTTAACGCGATCTACATTTTTTTGTGTAGTAAAATTTTGTCTATCTCTTATGGTTTACCGTTATGCAAAAGTCGTTCACAATGAAGAATACTTTTGGAGACATTCCCAGAAAATTCGAGATATACATTTAATTTCTCATGAAAATATTTTAAACATATGATATTTTAATCAAAATCGTTATAGCCATTTTTGAGAAAATTAAAATTTTCGAAAATTGGTTCCATGTAAAGGGTAATCTGGGGTGGGGGGATTTTCTTGAAAACCTGCGTGTCGCATCTCTGGAAGATACTGAACCTAAATAGCTGTTTAACCGACTGTTCGTTTCTGAGTTATGCTGTTCACAGACTCACACACACACACACACACACACACACACACACACACACACACACACACACACACACACACACACACGGACATGTTTCCAAAAATGCTTTTTTGTTTATTCAGGGGGTCTCAAAACATGTATTTCCGGTGAAATCTCGGTATCGAATTTTTGGGTGGAATACAATACTTCCCCTACTTACTATATGTAGTAGAGAAAGTAAAACTATTTTCAGAAAAAGGCTCGTGCGTGTATGTGATTGTGAAAGCATACACAAAAATGAAAAGTCGGATAACTACCAAATTTGGTATTTAAGTTCAGCTTTTTCCAAAGATGCCATACGAAGATTTACATGAAAATTCCTCACCCAAAACTGCCTGTTACATGGAATATTTTACGTTACGCCCTTTTTTCCTCTTTAATTTTTCAAAAATGGCTCTAACGATATTGATTATAATACCACTTGCGTACGATATTGTGGCGGTGGTCTGAGGGGCGTTCAAGTGTTGGAACTGGCTCCTGAGGGCGGCTCTGGACGTCGAATGGCCACCACACATATGCCACGAGTACCCTTAGAGGAAGGCTTGAGGGACCGGGACACTGGTAGAGCTACTACAGTGGCCTACCAAGGTTACTCACCAGGGTGATGAGTATACTGAAGGGGGATTGGGGAAAGGCATAGGACCCCGAGATAACTTCTTAGTTTCTAACATAAGAGGTAGATGAGGATATGGCAAGGCACAGATAAAGGGAGTCGCATACTACACTAAAGAGAAACTAACTCACACTATTAATAATTTAACAAATCTATATTTTGGTTCATGGCCGCTTACCGGGGGGAGTAGGGGGTACAAATGGTTTAGCCAGACGACATGCTTATCTGAGACGAAGCTGGTGCTGCCCGATGCATGGTGTTGTCTTGCAGATTTATGATTTGCTTTTCATAATGATTTTCAAGAGTCAGACTGACAAGTTCGTGTCCCTCTGAAGTCCCCCTTGTCCCAAAAGCCAGGGGTTTTAAAGGTGCACCCCTGCTACCTCAGCTGTCCTTCACCTCGTGGACAAATGTCCTAACCCGAATTAGCAGAATTCGCGCAACGTTTCTAAGTAGAATGAAACCTGATGGTGACCCTAGCAACGGCAGTGTGCTTGGGCATACATTCTGTGTGTGAGGCATTTTAACTTTTATAGTGCAATAATTTCCAACGCTACTGAGCGTAAGAACAATGTTACACAATGAATAACGTATATCCATACATCGTGACAATATTTACATGACTAGTAAAATGTATATCTTGAATTCACTTTGAATAGTTTGTGTAGATCCCTTTACTCTAAATAATTATTTTGTAATACCTGTAAACCATAAGAGACAACAAAAACTTACTGCCCGAAAAATGATTTCGTTAAAACACACTATTTATGTAAAATATTTTTGTGGTGTTCAACATTTCCGAGATATTCTAAGTTACTGGTTTGAAAGTCATCATATAGCGGCCCGCTTTTTACAATTCTGACCACCGTTTCGTATACCTCTTGTTTCTACAACGAAGGTAATGAAATGTATATCTGCATTATCCTGAAGTAGGTAGAAAAAATTCTGATGTGCTACATTCACATGACTTTCCCTAACCTCAATCGCTAATTAATGGGTATAGAAGTTATTCTTGCGAAAGTTTATTTTCCTATCCACTTCATTTAATTCGAGATAAACCTTTTCAGGAAATAGCTGCATTACTCATTTCAAATAGCAATAGTCAAATGTTGAAGAAGCGGACACTTGCTGGCCATAAAATTTCATACTCTTTCAACGACATCGCGAGAAACAACTGAAGATCGTCAGAACTTTAAATACATGGCTGGGTATTGTACAACTCGAACCAACAGTAAGGGATATCTCGGAAATGTCTGATGTAACAACAAAGTTACCTGAAATAAATTGTGTTTTAGAGTAGTACGTTTTCATCTATCGCTTAACATTTACCAGTTATACAAGATTACACAAAATTCCTTCCGAATTAAAAGAAAATTTAAGACAACAGTTTGTCATGTAAATATCTTTAATATATAGTATTTTAGTCAAAATCATTAGAGTCATCTTTGAGCATATAAAACGTTTCCAAAAATGTTACATTTAAATACTTCAACTGCTATCAACTGCCAGGATCATAATTAGCACCGGAATTCCGTCCCGCAGTTCTTTTACATGCTGGTAAATCTACTGACATGGTGCTATCGAGCACACTTAAACACCAACGGTCCGGGCCGAGTTTGAACCCACGACTTTGGAATCAGAAGGCCAGTACGTAATCAACTGAGCCATTTAGGAAAAAAAAATTCCACGGAAGGGTTGTTGTGGGTGGGGGATTTTCTTGAAAATCATGTCACATTTTTGGAAAACAGTGAATTTAAATAATAAATTTGACATTTATCCGACTTTTCGTTTCTTATTGATAAAAATGCTTTTATTCTGGCACCTCAAATTTCTGGTGAAATTTCAGTGTCAAATTTTTGGGTGGAATGCAATTCCTTCTCTATTTTATTATAAGTATAATATTTAGTATATATTAATAAATTTAATTTATCTCATTGAATTAGCAATAAGCTTTTGTAAGAATGATTGAGAGAAAACATTTCATGTTATTAACACTTCAGATTTTTGTCTTAGGCTGTACATGATCGTACAAATAAGGTATTTTAGAACTATAGCACTAATGGCGGCTATAGAAAGCAGCAACAAATGATAACGCGTATCTCAGAGGGGTGTTGGCATTCCAAAGCGTATAAATTAGTAAAATGAACGCCCTGCTGTCACATGGAAGATGGCAAATGAATCAAACATAACATTCAGTAAGAATATAACTAAGAAGTAACCCCTAACACTAAGAAATGCTTTACTAATGACTCGGTTTCGCAGATATGAGCTATCTGAAGTATCATAACCAAAATTAATTATAAACAATACTTCTAAAATAGCGCAGTTGGAGCGTTTGGACTGCAGCTTTGGCAAGTGGGTTTGTAGCCTACTTCTCTCAGAACTAAACACATGAGATTTCAAAACAACCACCAACATATTAAGTAAGAGTAGCTGAATTCATGCAATTGCTTTTAAATTGCATTAGCGCTTTCCTAAGGCAAAGACAATCTTGTTGATGCTAGATCAAAGACTCGATATCGAAATTTCAGTGGAAACCGTTTTCAGGCCAGTGTGTGTAACTCAAAATCCAGTTGCGGGATAAATTCCTACTTAATTAGACACCTACTAAGAATGCAAGAGAAGATCATCCAAGAATTCCCCTTTCATCAAAAAGTACATTTACATACAAACCTTTTAGTTAATATTTTTCTTTCTTGATAACACTTGAGCGTACGGAATGGCTCGGCTACAACGTCTATGACTCGCATTCGGGAGTTCCCGGGTTCAAATTCCCCAGACGCCAATCTGACCGAAGGTTTTTCACGGTTTTCCATGGTCGCTAGGCGAATGCTGAAGTTGTATATTTTGTTGTTTTGTTATCTGCCCCACGCTTTGGGAGCCAATTTGAAGTAGGTTGTTGCTTCACATATGGAAAGTCAGTTTGAAGAAGATGTATTATATTTTCGACTGTTGGGGAGCCGAACTTGAAGTAGTTGCAACCGTACGTATGGTAAAAAGTTTCCGGTAGCCTTCGCCCCAAAAATGTTTAACAAAATATTAACCATGTAATTTTGACTGTTTCTTTAAACATTATATATTTATGTTTGCCTCGGCTGCGTCAGTATTATTGTTAGAGATATGTTTCTCTTTGCAGGGTTGTGGTGCGACTGAAGAATGTAGGCTTACACAGATTATAATTTTACTTCACTCATTTTATTAATGCTTGACACGATTTAAATAACACCTCACTGATATAGAGAGAGCTGTGTGATTTTTTAAATTAATTACCTGCACTTTTTAACACGTAAACTATTTTCATCTCACACTGAATACGTATTATACTTCTCGAGGACACATCTCGCGTGCGGTTAGGAACACTGTCTACAACCAACGCGTCCAGTTATGAGCGCTGTCTACAAGCAACTGACTTGATTTCAACCTCCTAAATTTGTAAATTTCTGTATTTCAAGTCTCTGATTGGCTATTTGTAATCCAATAGAATACTTTTATTTAACTTAAGCTTTTTTCTGGTTGTTGATTGGCTATTTTATAAACTGTCACAAAAATTACATTATTGTTGCTCCAAGAATGACTAGTAGCATTAAACTTTCAAATTCATTATTGCCTCAAGGTTACCTCATTGTTAGCAACATTTAACCTATTATTCTCACAGCTCCTACATTATTAAATTACGTAATACATTCACATAACATTATTATACATGTATACAATAATATAAACATTTGCAATGACTGTAATATACACCTTTTATATATTGTTACATACATATATTGCTTTAAGGCGGGCTGTTATATTTTATATTACATATTATATAGTTAGACTTAAATTATTTAAGTGTTAAAAATACTGCCTCAATACTAGGTTGGATAATTTGATGCGCGAATTTTCCATCACCCCTTTCATCCCTAAACTTCATTTGCTTCTTCACCGCCATATCAGCATTGGCCTGAACACCCATTCTGGATATGCTATGATCTCTTGCTTGCTCCTCGACAGGCTACTGACCCAAGGCATTGGCTTGTAAATGCTTGGGGGTATAAGTCCTACAAGGTAATTCGTTAAAGAAAGAAAGAAAATAACGTTTGATTATAATTACATCAAACAATTGCAATATCAAATGAAAACTAAGCTAAAACACCGTGATATTTTAATCAAGATCACTAGATGCATTTTTTGAGAAAATAAAAAATTATGGAAAAATGTCCATGTGAAGGGTAGTTTAGGGTGGGGATATTCTTGAAAATCTTCCTGTGCCGTCTTTGGAAGATGTTAAACTTAAGATACCAAGTTTGGTATTATTCTGACCTTTCGCCTTTGAGTTATGTTGTTCACGCGCACGCCAGCGCGCACAACGTACGCACACACCCATGTACTTTCCGTGAAATATCTATATCGAATTTTTGAAGTGGAACACATTTCCCCTACGTACCACAGATATATTGTAAAGAAAGTAAAGAAATAAACAATTATATTACATTCACACTACTTTCTCTACCTACTGTAGTTTATTTTTATACAGTTTCTACTAATTATTCTTACAAAAGCTTATTTTTCTATCTACTTCATGTTATTCAAGATAAATAGTTTCATTATAGATTTCATTGCAGGTAAAGGGAAGATTCAGGAAACGGAATCGATGGTCAGATATTTAAAAGCTGGTTGCTGTATGCTACACTTTAAATTCTATACTCTTTTCATGACATCGTGAGAAACAACTGAACAGCGACGGCACTTAGAATTGAAAACTTCAAACCAGTAATAACGGATATGTCGGAAATGGCTGATACCACAACAAAGTTATTTGAAATAAATTGTTTTAAAAAAATTGACATATTTCATGTATTACATCTATGTCTATCTCTTATGGTTCACCCATTATACAAAATTTCTTCCAAATGAAGGACTTCATAGACTATTCCAGAATATTCAAATATATACATTGATCAAAATTGCTAGTCATTTTTGAGAAAAACACCAAAACTGTTTCATATAATGGGTAGTTTCGGTGGAGGAGATTGAAAATCCTATTGTTATTGTAAAACACTATCATTTCATTTTTGATGCTGTTCACACAAACACACTGATTTTATTATTATTATTATTATTATTATTATTATTATTATTATTATTATTATTAGTATTATTATTATTATTATTCAGGGGTGCTTAAAACATGAAGTATTTTCGAGAAAATCTAGGTGTCGAATTTTTGCTTGGAATGCAATCTGCCTCTATCTACTGGATACGTGTTATAGTAAGTCGTCGTCGTTTCCATATGGCCTACGACCTTCGGGAATACCTCATTCCACCAAGTGATGACTGAGCCCATTTCTGATGGGGAGGCAGCCAGCGGGTGAAGTCCGTTGCCTTCGACGGTAGGGTGGTGATGGGGATAGCGGTGGAATGAGAGGACCTACAGCTGTTCGTGGACTCCGAACTACATTGGACCTTGGGAATACTTCACATGAGCAAGTCAGAGGTGAGGGCCATCCCAGAGCAGAGAATCGGACTCCGGGCCCTCAGTACGAGAGCCGGAAACCAAACCACTGCTCCACCCCTAGCCCCTAATACAGAAAGTAATAAAATTACTACTCATTTGAAAAACAGGAATGGAAACAAACGGTAATGTGCAGAGAAATGTCATGTGAATTTTTGCATATCAGATTTGTTTTTAGCTGCAGTACCCGTTAAACAAATGTCACTTTCAGCAGGTCCAACAAAAATAACGATCGTTCTTGTTTTCAGTGCTTCATTAAAACTCGAGGGCAGCACTCCTGTTTGAAAACAACGAAACTTTCGTTGCTATAGAGACGGTAAAACAGACGACAAATGAAATTAATGCCGGAAATATAAAAGCTAGCTGGGCTAACTTTTAAGCTACTGAACAAGTAGATGTAAATCCTGCTGTTTTATAATCACGACGCTGTTGATAATTCGTTGTTCTGTCACCTGCAGAATGATAATACGCCCTAAAACGTTTCCCAGTTGAATTTAAAGCAAAGCTTCACAAAATTAATATTCCAACTCCGAGATCCTCATTGCTTTTAGCCTTTTTATTCGCTCAGAAATTAAAACTTAATGAGCCTTGAAGCGTAGACACAGATGGGACGGGATTTACACCGATAAGAAACTTCTTTGCACTTCAAGGTCGCCAAGTCGAGACAGTTAACTTCTTATACATAAAATCCTTATGTGTAAAGCCCATCTCCAACGTCTCAACAATCAACACTCAACGTTAAACATAAACAACTTTAAAAACATGTTGAGTCATAAGTGTAGTTTGAATTCCCATCAACATTCCGTCTCAATTGAATTAACAAGTGAGGTAAGGTGTAAACACGTTGCGTTTGTTAATACGAGGACAGTCCACCTGACGTATATTATATATCGGTTATTTCAAACAAATGAATATGGTAGAAAGTACCAAGCTTGTAAAGCTTAAGTTTGAAGTTTCACGATGCTACGCTGTTTAGTAATTGTTTGGCAGCCATCAATAGTGAACGCTCTCAGCGAATTTGTAAACTGAGGCAGTATTTTTAACACTTAAATGATTTCAGTCTAATATATAATATATAAATTCAATAACAGCCCGCCTTAAAGCAATATGTGTATGTAACAAGATATAAAAAGTGTATATTATAGTCATTGTATATGTTTATATTATTGTATACATGGTCAATAAGGTTATGTGAATGTATTACGTAATTTAATAATGTAGGAGCTGTGAGAATAGTAGGTTAAAAGTTGCTAACAATGAGATAACTTTGAGGCAATAATGAGTAAGAACGTTTAATAATGCTACTAGTCATTATTGAAGCGACAATAATGTAAATTTTGAGACAGTTTATAAAATAGCCAATCAACAACCAGAGAAAAGCTTAAGTTAAATAAAAGTATTCTAATGGATTAGGAATAGCCAATTAGAGACTTGAAATACAGAAATTTACAAATTTAGGCAGTAGAAATCAAGTCAGTTGCTTGTAGACAGCGTTTATAACCGGACGCGAGATGCGTCCTGGAGAAATTTAATGCGTATTTTGTGCGAGACAAAAATAGTTTACGTGTTTAAAAGTGCAAGTAATTAATAAAAAAACATCCCACAGCTCTCTCTCTCTCTCTCTCTCTCTCTCTCTATCAGTGAAGTGTTATTTAAATCGTGTCAAGCATTAATAAAAGGAGTGAAGTAAAATTATAACCTGTGTAAGCCTACATTCTTCAGTCGCACTACTCCCTGCTAAGACATTCATGTCTCTAAAAAATGATAAATACTAACGCAGCCGAGGCAAACATAAATATATAATATTTAAAGAAACAGTCAAAATTACAAAGTTAATATTTTTTAAACATTTGGGGCAAAGGCCACCAGAAAGCACATTTGGGGTGAAGGCTACCGGAAACTTTTTACCATACGTGCGGTTGCTACTACTTCAATTCGGCTCCCCAACAGTCGAAATATAATACATCTTCAAACTGACTTTCCATACGTAGCAGCAACAAACCTACTTCTTCAAATCATGAATAAAACTGGTCGTCATTATGTGATACAATACTTTCATTTGAAAGGTCTTAGTCCAACTAATATTAAAGCTGAGCTAGATTCTACTCTGGGGGAGTCTGCTCCTTCGTTTACAACAGTAAAATATTGGGTGGCTTCGTATAAGCAAGGCCATACGAGCTGCCAATGTGAACATCGCAGTGATCGACCAAATGAGGTGACCACGCTAGAAATTGTGAAGAAAATCCACAAAATGGTATTGGATGACCGTTGACTGAAAGTGCGCGAGCTAGCAGATATCATAGGCATTTCAAAAAGTGCTGTACATCGCACTCTGACTGAAAATTTAGACATGAGAAAGCTGTGCGCAAGATGGGTGCCGCGTTTACTCACAATGGAACAAAAACAGTGTCGTGAGTGTGATTTAGTCGAGTGTTTGGTGATGTTTTGCTGCAATAAAGCCGAGTTTTTGCGTCGGTTCATAACTATGGATGAAACATAGGTCCATCATTTCACACCTGAGACGAAGTAACATTCAAAACACTGGATTGAAAGGGGAGAATCGGCTCCAAAGAAGGCGAAGGCAGTTCCATCTGCAGGCAAGGTCATGGCGTCAGTCTTGGGATGTGCATTAGATAATTATCATTAATTATCTTCAAAATGAAAAGCAATCAATGGCGAGTATTATGCAAACTTATTGCAACGTTTGAATGATGAAATCAAGAAAAAAAAGGCAGCATTTAGGGAAAAAGAAAGTTCTGTTTCATCAAAACAATGCACCAGTTCACACATCCATTATCGCTATGGCCAAAATCAATGAGTTAAAGTTCTAATTGCTTCCCCATACACCCTATTCGCCAGACTTAGCCCCCTCTGATTATTTTCTGTTTCCAAAGTTGAAATGGGTTGGTGGTAAAAGATTTGCCAACAATGAAGAGGTGGAGTTTGCAGTTGATGGATATTTTGCAGAAATCGCAGTTCTCACTATAAACAGGTATCGAAGCTATTGAACATCGCTGGGAAAAGTGCATCGAGCTGAAAGGAGATTATGTAGAGAAATAAAGATGTTTTTTCCCAAAATTTGTGTGTTTTCTTTGTTAGGTCGAGTACTTCTGGGACAGTTCCCGTATCAATGTTCACATGGGTTCTGATAATAAGATTTAACCTTTTGTAGTCATGAGGTGTGCTTGATGGACGAGGCGCAAGAATAAAAGAATAAAGTTATGGGTAAACCCTTTACTGAGCAACAGAAACAATATAAATATCATCTTGTTTGAACTGAAAGTTGATGGTAGACTCGACTTCAAGAATTTTCCAAGAATATCGAAAGAAGATTTCAATTTGTTGCTGACCACAATTTCACCAGCAATTGCAAAATAGGAGACGAATTTCAGAGCAGCCACATCAGCTGAATTGAGATTAGGCTTAACCTCTTCCGCCCCCCCCCATGTCCCTAAAAGTACGGGCAAGCCCACATAAGCATACGTTTTCTTGATTTTAACCCCATAATCTTTTGGGGATATATCCCAGTTGACGCGTCTTGCATGACGCATCTTCATTATTTCTTTCGTCCACTCCATTTTTCTCGCTAGAACTGAATATAGTAAGCAATGAATAATATGCATGTGCCAGTTGTCTATATCATGTCTGGTCTATATCAAGTTAGTCGGGACTGCATAAAGTTAGCCGAATACATTTCCACTGCTGGTGGAAAACAATTTTCTTTAGCCAAGGCACGTTCAATCAACGTGCTACGCAAGATTTGTTGGTCAGTGGAGACACTCGTTTATCGCCGACGTGGTGAGTCAACATGTTTTGTTGATTGTTGAGGCAGTGAGGCCCGCCTTAACAGCCTCAAGACTTCCTCTACCCATTGGTACACATGTTCATAATATTCTACTGATTGTTAACATTCGCACGCACACGCAAAACATTTTTTGTTATACTTAGTTCCTATTAATCATTACAAATGGTGTCAGAAATGATTAATTCTGTGGCATCTATGTAGCCATATAGTTGTGCTGTTTTACAGGATGATTTATGAAGAACTGACATATTTCTTTCTTTAATTATTCTGTTCGAAATTCACTCAATGTATCAATCTTAGCAACAAATTAAACAAAATGTTTTGGAGTTTCGATTGTCTGTCACTAGATGCGCAGATGTTCATGTTTTATTCGTAATTGTTAGTTTTATTGTCGACAACTGTTTTTGAGATTTTATTCTAGTCAACGTGAAAATAGAGTACACATTAAATTAACGACTCTTCCTTGTAAAGCAATATTGAATTACGAATTCAATTACAATTACCCAAAGGGCATACCACATAGAATTTGGTGTTCGGAATTCTTCCCAAAGAAACACAGTACTGGAACTGGTAAACTAATTGGAAACAACTGGATCTCTGGTAAGTGAAAAAGGCAAAACTTGTTCATCTAGGATTCCCCCGGTGTTGTTGACTAAGAGCACGACTGGATCAGTCACCTAAAAAATCATTAAAAGTTTGTCGCAGGAGACAGGGTACAACTACTCAATGTGTCAGAGAGCTGTGAAAGCCGTATAGGATTACGGTTGTCCATCAGTTACAGGAACCAGATAAGGATAGACGACTGAATTATTGTCGTTGGTTTCAGGCGTTCATTGTGCAAAATCCTGCCGTATTGTTCATCACATGGTTCACAATGAAGCATGGTTCTATTTATCCGGCTATGTGAACTCAACTCTCGCTATTGGGCCAATGAAAATTCACATGTTATTCATGAAGCACTTAGGCACCCGGTAAAATCGGAGTTTGGTGCGCAATATCCGCACAGAGAATACTGGGACCAATTTGTTTTAAAACAATGTGAACACTGCAGAGTACCGACGGATTTTCATGAAGTTCGCTGAGCAATTAGACGATGTAGAGCTGAGTCAAGGATATTTTCAGCAGGACGGCGCTACATGCCACACATCAAATGAATCCATGGCACTAATTGCAAGTTTCTTTAATTTCCAAGAACCTGTGGCCACCGAGATCTCCGGATTTCACATCGCCGGACTTCTTTCTATGGGGTTACTTAAAAGACAGGGTTTATGCCACACGTGCCCAGACATTGGACGATCTGAAGCACATTACCCAGGAGATTCAAGCTATTGACTACAGAGTCCTACAACGAGTGGCCAGTAACATGAAACGACCTGTTGAGTTGTGCCTTATGCAGGATGGAGGACATTTTCAACATTTGCTATAGAGGTAAACAATCTTCCAAAATTCCTCTGCATTGCAGGTATAATAAGATGTCGCCTGGATAACTCGTTTTGAAACAATTAAAGAAATAAATGCCAGTTCTTCATAAATCACCCTGTAGATTAATATTCGTATAGGCACCTGTGCTCAGGTATTTTTCTTAGTGGCAATCCTGAAGTTTATTTACACCTGGAAGAAGGGGCATAGTTGTCATTTTCAGGTGGTGATTCATATCTGTGAGTGTTTATTTCAGCAGAAAATATCTGATGTACGTATTATATTCCATCACTTTCTCTAGCCACTATTACTTATTTTTATAAATCTTACACAAACTATTCCTACAAAAGCTTATTTTTCTACCTACATATACACGTTTAATTGCGCATTTTGTTGTAGATACATACAGACATAGGAAACTGAAGCGATACTCAAATGTTTAAAAGCGGGTGGTTTTAAGCTGTTCTTGAAATTACATACTCTTTTCATGAGAACGCGAGAAACAAGTGAATGATAATGCAAACTACGAGGGTCGTCCAATAAGTAAGTTTCCCTATTTTATAAAAAAACATTACACATAATTGGTCATGCAGAATTAATTTTATTTATATTGTACTATTCTTCTGTTACTTTTCTACATAGTCAACATGCTTTTACAAGCATTTTTGGGCACGTGACACAAATTTTTCCCAACCAGTGTTGTACTAGGCCGGGTCCTGTGCTCGCAACCAACTGTTCACTGTTTTGATTTCATCATCGGTGTTTATCGGAATGTCCTTAACTACCCTAAGCTTGTTTCCGCGGAAGGTACCTCCATAATGACCTTTGGGTCAGGGGAACATGTGAAAATTTCATGGGAAAAGATCTGGTGAATATGGAGGATGCGAGAAAACTTCCCAGTTGAATCTTCTGAGCTCCGCCTGGGTCAAGATTCAACGGGGAAGTTTTCTCGTATCCTCCGTATTCACCGGAGCTTGTCCCAAGTGATTTTCACATGTTCCTCCAACTCAAAGGTAAGCACTTTTAACACCGATGATGAAGTCAAATCAGTGAACAGCTGGTTGTGAGCACATGACCCGAACTGCTACAACACTGGCTTGGAAAAACTTGTGTCATGTCCCCAAAAATGCTTGGAAAAACATGTTGGCTATGTAGAAAAGTAACAGAAGGATTGTACAATATAAATAAAATTATTTCAACATGATGTATTGTGTGTAACGTTTTTTTTTATAAAATAGGAAAACTTACTTATTGGACGCCTCTCGTATTAAAACATACAAACAAATAACAAATATCTCGTGTGTGTATATATATATATATATATATATATATATATTAGTTTGTTTTTTTGTGGTAAGTTTTGTCTCTTTTGTGGTTTACCATTTAATCCAAATTACACAAAATTAATTCAGAATGAAGTGGAATTCACAGGCTAATCCCTCAAAATTCAATATATACGTTTTATTGGCCATAAAAATACATACCTTAAACATATGATATTGTAATCAAAACCGTTGCATGCTTGAGAAAAAAAATTACGGAAATGTTTCCATGCAAAGAGTACTTGATGTACGAGCATTTTCTTAAAAATCATCGTGTCATATCCTTGGATGATGCTGGACTCCCCCCCCTCGTTTCGAATATTGCTGTTCACAGGAAAAAGGAGAAAAAAGACGGAGCTGTATTTTTGGATTCAAGGGACCTCAAAACATGTGTTTCCTTTGAAATCTCGTTATGTAATTCTTCCGTGGAATGTAACAGTTACTTTCTCTGGCACAGAAACTAAAAATAAGTTTTCTCACTTTTTTTAGGATTATAATTCACATATAGAAGGATTTAAGGCAAGTCTTGTTGAAATATATGATAGAACAATATATCTGGTCTAATCTAATCTCTCCTCTATTTCAAACAGACACACGCGCACACATCCGATTTGCTTGCTTCTTTTTACTCAGGAGTTCTCAAAGTGTGCAAAAACTACACTCAATTTTTAACTCGAATTTCAAGAGAGTTTTAATATGGGAAGTCGGTTTAGTGACAGTGAACTATTTTGTACTTACTACTTTGTCTGCAACCGGAAACAACTAGCATCTTTGTGGATAGATATTTGCTCCCAAAGTCACACCTACCTGTAAATCAAAGAAAAAGAAACCATTAATATAATCGAAATTATAGATTATATAGTCGCTCGGTTTTATTTTAAAAAGTATACTAAAACTACACGGTATTTCTTAAAGCTATTTCCAGGAACTTCCTAGTTAGCTTTTAAGTTCCAGTTTCATATAAAAATATTCGAACAAACACATAATATTTCATTGTGTGCAGTTGAGATTTTAGGTCCATGGTGCCAAGAGGCGATAGACCTAGCTCTAGAGACTGATCGACAGATTCAATATTTTACAAGGCAATCCTTGTACCACATACCCGTTTTAGCACCGCCATACATACCGCAGTGTTCTACTGCCATTAACATTGTTCATACTTTTCTAAAAGTTCATCAAGCTATCCGATAGTAGAGAATTGGCATACCAACATATCTATACAATGACGCCAGGAACCTGAAATTACGCTACCTGGTTATGAAGAGAACATAGGAATTATTTTAAGAAATTTTGTATGAAGTCCATCACGGCGATGTAACGGGTAGTGTGTCTGTCTAGGAGCTAAGAGCACCGAGTTCGAATATCCATTGGAGTTACTAGCCTCACAGAAAACTGGAGTTTTCTTTCGTGCATTTTCCCTTGTTCTGCAAAGACCAATAGCTCAACTCTTTGAACCTGGGTAACTCCTTTGTGAATAAATACAGCATGTAAAAAGTATATGTTAAAAGACCCGGCGGTAGATAGGTATGTACCGAGTGAACATATGTTGTTTATAAACGCTGTAGCGATATTTCCGCCTGATTAAGAATACACAAAAAGGACCTCTGCAATAATCATAATTTAGGAATTTATAATTAACATACAAGTTGATACTTATCCATAATTTTAAAGCAATATTATTCAAATCTATATCAATCGAAAGCCTTTCAGAAGCTGTAAATATGCTTTAAGTTTCAATAATATTGTTAAATAAATAACGGCGTAATTGCCTAAGAAAAGCTGCAAGATTTAGGCAAAATAAGAGTAGTTTAGTTTTAGACTGTCCATTATGTTTTCCGAGCGTGGGGCCATAAAAATCGAAACCTTTTTTTGTATTTCGTGGGGATGAGGCAAGTTTGCCTTCTTTTGGTCATGGCCTCTTTTTTTAATTGCTGAACTGCTCGCTGGGCATGATATAGTCGTTCGTGTTGAAATATGCAAAAATGTTCTAAAAAGGGGCGTTGCATGACAGCTTTAAAGGAATGCAGACTAGCATTTAAATGGTATTTAAATGTCTTAAAAACCTCTTAATCCCCAGAAAGTATGTATTTTATGAAACTGGAAGTAATAGAGCTTTTATTGGTGCGTAAAACAAAAAGTGTGATTTTTTACCATTTCAGAGTACCTTGTCCGCTTAAATAAATTAGTATAGCGCTCGACTGTATTAATATATTTTACCGTTTCACAGAGATGGGTATGCAACATATCTCGACGGGAATGATTGCTCATGTTCCCGCAGGTTGGCAAACACTCAGCGGTGGACAAAAGTACATCCCACTTGAGCTGCGTAACCTTAGCTTCATTTGTTTCATGAAGCGATAGTTAATATTTGAGCAAGATCGCAGGCATCAAGAGACCTATGTTTGATATTGGTGGTTGCTCGCCACAAAACCAGCAAGGGGCAATACACACAACATGACCACCGCTGTTGAACCGCACGTCACCGGGTGGCCCAGGAGTCCCATCACAACCTGCTACTTGCCTTGCCGCTGCTGTGGTAAATTACTTGCTCTGTAAATTCGCTACCGGCCGGGAACACGTGTTGAACTTACGTCGTGCGGAAGATACGCTTATTTCAAGCAGTTCTCGCAGATGGTAAAATACGCCTGAAGATTAATCGCTTCATAAATATATAGATTGTACCAAACAGCTAGTGAATCAATGAAATCAGCACTGCTTAATTAAGTATGAATCACTGTTTTATTATTTTCTCTGCTACTCAGCTGTAATAAGTGAAGGAAATAATTGCATTCCACCCAAAAATTGATACCGAGATTTCACTGGAAATACACGTTTTGAGGTTCTTGAATCCGAAAGAAAAAATTAGAAAAAGGCCCGACGCACGTGCCCGAGTGTATATACCATATATTAAAGATGCTTACCTATAAAATAAAATATACATTTTGAATTTTCTGTGAATAGCCTGTGAAGTCCACTTCATTAGAAAGGAATTTTGATTAACCTTGCATAACAGTAAACCATAAAAGACGAACAAAACTTGCACAGAAAAAAACATTGTAGCTCTCTTAAAAAGATCCAATGCACTTCAAATAACGTTTTTGTGGCATCAGCTATTTCACACATACCCGTTAATATTGATTTTAATTTCTAATACTTTGCAATCTTTTTAAAGTACTGTGGCTATTCACTTTTTGTCGTGATGCCGTGGAAAGAGTATGGAATTTTAAAGCCAACATATAGGGAGACGCTTTTAAACATCTGATTGTAATTCGGTTTCCTTTATCCCTCTTGTATCTTGAAGGAAATGGTAATGAAACTATGTCAGCAAATGTTTATCTCGATAGATAGAAAAAATATTATGTAATACATTCACATGACTTTCTCAACCCTCTATCGTTTATTGCGGGTATACAAATTATTCTTACTCAAGCTTGTGTTTTATTTAGTACATTTTAATCCAAATAAGGCTTTACAGAAACAGCTACATTACACATTTCTTTATAGATATAAAGGGAACAGCGACAGTCAGATATTTAAGAACTGGCTTTAAAATTCCTTACTGTTTGCATGCAATCACGAAAAACAACTGAATGTTGAAAGGACTTTAAAGAATGACCAAGAAATGAACAATTCGAACCATTAATAACGATATTTCGGAAATGCCTTATGCCACGAAAAATCTTATTTGAAATAAATTGTGTGTTAAGGAGATTCACATTCTTGTGTAGTTCGTTTTCGTCTATCGCTTAACGTTTACCAGTTATACAAGATTATACAAAATTCCTTCCGATTGAAAAGGATTTCAAAGGCTATTTCCAGAAAATGCAAGATTTACATTTTAGTAGTCATGTAAATATCTCTAATATTCGGTATTTTAATAAAAATCGTTAGCAGTTTATTTAGAAAATAATTTTTTTAAAAAATATTCCACGTAAAGGGTAGTTGGGGTGGGTAGATTTTGTTGAAAATATTTGTGACGCATCCTTGGAAGGTACTGAATCTAATACCAAGTTTGGTATTCATCCGATTTTTCGTTTATAAATTATACCGTTCATAGACAGACACACACACACACACGAACCTTTTTCAAAAATGCTTTTATTTGGTTTCAGGGGGCCTTAAAACATATATTTCCGGTGAAATCTCGACATTGAATTTTTTAATGGAATACTATACTTCCGCTACATACACACGTAGTAAAGAAAGTAATAAACGACATTGGGTAGAAAAGTCGTGTGAATGTAACACATCTTTTTTGTACGTTTCAGCAGTTTTATCTTCTGCAAACTATTGTGTCAAAAAGTTATTCTTCTTTCTACTTCAATCCCCCCCCCATTTATAGCCCGTCTTTAATTGCAATAGTGATATCGACGACCTTTTATCTGTGGAAATTAACTCTACCGTTTGTCATTGGATTTCTGAATTTTCCTTGGGTTTTTTACATAAGATCGCACGCACACACACACACACACACACACACACACACACACACGCATTCACACTCTCATTAATACTTCCAGACTCTGGGGAGGATAGAGAACAATGGGGAAAAAATTCCCACCCTAGCCAGGAATCGAATCTGGAACCTTTGCACAGCATGGGACACTACCAATTGAGCTACGGTGTCAATAAAGATTTAATTACACATTTCGGTACGACGGAGATACAGAAGGCTGAAGCGAAAGTCAAATCTTTAAAAAGCGGATCGATATGCGCTGGATTTGAAATTCCACTCTCTACATGACTATTAGAAACAAGCGAAACTTAAACCAATAATAAGGAATATCTCGAAAATAGGTAATGATACAAAACATGTATTTAACATAAATTGTGTGTTCAAACGAGATCTACATTTTTGTGCAGCAAATTTTTGTCTTTCTCTTATGGTTTATCAGTTATACAAAATTAATCCAAAAGAGAACTACACAGGCTATTCGCAAAAAATTCAAGTTATTAATTTTATGTGTCATGCAAATATCCTCAACATACGTATTTTAATCAAAATTGTTGGAAACACGAAAAGGGTAGTTTGGGAGTAGTACGTAGTAGATAAAGTAACAGACATACCAAAATGTCAAAGACATGAAGACTTTCGGAAAATCCTACCTTCCCTAACTACCCTTACTTGAAAATGTTTTTTTATTTTTCATCTCTTCAAAAACGGTTTTTATGAATAGTCGTGAAGTTCCCTTCATTCTGAATCAATTTGTAACTGGAAGACCACAAGTGATACACAAAACCTACTACATAAAAATGTAGTGCAAATTAAGATCTACAAGTTGTCTAATATTGATATTTTTTTTCGTAGCATTAGCAGTTTTCAAAATATCTAATGTTCCAAGCGTGCGTCTTTGACAAAATATATAAGCTTCCAGTTTTTCTCTTTTCGATTCGTTGACTTTTGAATTTATTCCAGCGTGCTTCTAACCAATATTTGAAAGCTGTGTACAACTTAAGCATTTATTGCTTAGTTTGAAATAATTTCTAGACTAAAATGTATTACCGTGAATATCGTAACGTGGAAAGAAGAAACACTATTTAGTGTGGATGTACCAGATTGGTCTTTTTTTGGGTGTGGGGGCTAACTTTGTGGCACTTTTCTTGGTGCCATTTAGTTGTAGGTACTCATTGTGATGAAAATGATCATACCGAATGGCCGTGGAAACCTCAGATACAGTTCTCCAAGAAACTATCGACAGTCTATCAAAGTGGATCCATTTTACTTGTTTTAAGTTCTCCGGATCTAGAAATAGCTGTATAGTATTCTCCAGAGCGAAACACAAACCTCAAAAACAAACTTTATACATAGGTCGAAATCGCATAGAAGTAGTGGACTGCCTGAACATCCTGAGAATGTTATTAGATTTTAAATTAACCTGGACCCCGCAGTTGAAACTCCTCAAAAACAGTTACACCTGTCGTCTGAACATTTTGAAGATGTTGGCTTCCAGAAATTGGGGCGCTGACTACAACGTCCTTCTGCGAACACACCAAGCAATTCTTCGATCTATACTGGATTGTTCCATAATCTAGGCTTCGGCTATTCCTACAGCCCTTAAAAAGTTTGATCCATGCTGTCATCTGTATTAAGACTTATACTTGGTGCATTCCACACTAGTCTTATCAAAAACCTGCAGATTGAAACTGATAAACTTCTCTTTATATTTAGACGTGAACAACTGAGCCTTTCTTATGCACTGAAGATTGCAGCTAGACAAAATTCCAAAGTGTTTGGTTATGTGTTCCATTCAAAATGGTTTGTCTTCAAATCGTATTCAGTCTGAGAACTCATATTACTTTACCTCCTATATCAAAACTTCCTCTTCTTCCACACTGCACTACTTGGAAGACTAGTATATTGATGATCAATACAGAACTAAACAAATACCCCAAATCATCCATAGACCTGAAAGCATCTCAAAAACTCTTCAAGAACTCATATCAACCTATCCAGTCACACTAAAACATATACTGATGGTTCTGTACTAAATAGCAGGTGCGGATGTGCAACTGTCTATCTTGAATACACAATGCTCTACAGACTTCCTGCATTCTTCATCTTCTCTGCATAAACTTTTTGCTGTTAAAAAAGCGTTGCAATTTATCACTACTAGTAATGAGGGATCCTTCCTATCCAAAACTGACTCACTAAATGTCTTAAAAACCCTTCAGGACAGGAACACACATCTCACACTGGCTCAATATTCTCAACATAAATATGAATTTGCAACATCAACGTAAAGAAGTAGTATTTTGCTGGGTACCATCTCTTGTGGGCATCACTGGCAATGAAATTGCAGGTGCAGCTGCCAAAGAATCCACCAAAACGCCCAGTGAGCGATCACTCAATCCCAGTGCTCCAAAGCGACGTATTCAGCCATATAAAACTACACTTCAAGCACCACTGGAAACAACAATGGATGAACCAACCAAACTCCACGAGATCAGGCGTTATCCTGAAGTCAAACCACCTCTTACATTCGCTGCAAAAAGGAACAAGTTTCTCTAACAAGGTTACGGATTGGCCTCACCTCACTAACACACGCATATCTGCTACGTAAAGATGACCTTCCTATGTGCTCTACCTGCAACACCCTCCTTACAATCAAACACATGTTACCAAATGTTTCATCTCCATAGATTTGGTCAAAGCAATCAACCACCCTGAAGTTCTTCGCTTTTTTAAAGACAAATTTATCATAGTTTATAATTTTTGTTGTGTTAATCAATACTGTAAATTGTTCATAATGATGTTAACAGTCGCGTTACGACTTTAGTGTTCAAGCGACTTTAAACAAAAATAAATTTAAAAAAAAAACATGTTTTCAGGCAAATACCCAGCGATAGTTTTCATATAGGCAGAATGGTTATTAACTAACCAGAACTCACATGCAAACACCATTCACAAACTAGACTTTGGGCATATCGAACAAACTTCTTTGTTAAAGATATTGGAACAGCAGCAAAGTGGTCTATTGAGAAATGTGGCCAGTACAGTCCTGTGTACATTTTGGATCTAACCCTCATCTTCTCTAGAATGGCTGATTTTACATGTACATGCTGTGCCATTATTTTCTTTTTGATGAACTGCAAATATGATTCTGAAAGCGGTTTCAAGTTACCATCTTTGTGAAAACGTGATACAGCCTACATAATAGCCAGAAAGGTTCTTAAGGATACCAGTGTTTGATTCACCCATCAGACAGTACCTCTTGAAGCAGAACAAAAGCATTGAGAGGCACACTCTATTAGGGCGACTGAGGTCGCTAGTAAGCATTCACTGCTATGAAACAGTAAACTTAAATGTTAAAATGTCTATATATCGTGCTTGAAAATAGTTGCTTGTAATTACACCCGACTCCTCGAAATACTTTGTTTTAATGTTCTATACTACAACCTTATTTTGGTATCCAAAATGGGGACGTGATTCATTCATTGAGAAAACTGCCTCAGAAGAAAATACAATTTATTTTCTAATAAACAGGTACACTAAAAATAGCAATAACAACAACAACAATCACAATCCTCTTCTGAATCATGCATTCGGGTATTTAGCTCGTTCAGAAGCCAAAGTGTATTCGGTGAACTTCCGTCGCCATCTCTTTTTGGGCCGTCCTATACTCCGTCTTCATTAGGAGTTGTAAAACTATGTTTGCTATGGTAGACCATCTGGCGGCGTTCTTCGTAAATGTTGATACTATCTGCTCGGGTAGTTGGTCACTTCTTCCACCATATTCGATTCCAAAATCAGTTCTTTTCTAATTTTCTGACTTCTTATTTGATCTTTTAGGCGCACTCCAATCCGAATAATGATCTCAAAAATTCATCTCGGAAGCTTTGATGCGTCTTTATTTGCTTGTTCTTAGTGTCCATGTCTCGCTAACATATAGCATAATGTGCTTTGAGGTAATATTCAACATTCTTGATTTCAATATTTTATGGCTCTTTATACCAAATCCTGATGCTGCCCTTTTATCCTTATTTACCCCTGAAGAGAACAGAGTATGCAAACATCTATTGTCATTGAGGCTTCGCCTTCTCTCTCTCTCTCTCTCTCTCTCTCTCTCTCTCTCTTCCGGTGCAGCTAATATTTGAATATATTTCTTAAGTTTTGATGTGACATTCAGTAACTTTTTGTTTATTTTCCTGAGGATCCACTTTGCCATTGTAAAATTTTCCAGAAGAGTGTCCTTGTAAGCTGCTATCGTCTATGTAGAGTACACAATTCCGGCTTATTACTTTGGCTTCAAATAACTCATCGCTAACACCCGGTTTGGAGGAGCAGAGATGATGATGATGATGATGATGATGATGATAATAATAATAATAATAATAATAATAATAATAGCTACTTAGGAAATTACATTAGTTATGAAGGAACCCAACTTTCTAATTTTTCTATATTACTAAAAGTTTATACAAAACAATTATGTAGAATATTCACATTAATTTCTCTGGGAACCTGTAACTGCATTCAGCTTCTACAAACTATTCTTGCAAAAGTGTATTCTTTTATCTGCAAATTAATTGAGAAAAACTTTTGTATAAATAGTTTCATTATACATTTCGTTGTAGGTATAAAGGGAATATTGATTAAATGTTTAAAAACGGTCGCTATACTCGTATACTGGCCTTTTAAGTTCCATGCTGTTTCCATTACATCGCGAGAAACACCTGAAGGTTAGCAGTACTTCAAAAAATGAAATAGTGTATTGCCAAATTCAAAGCAATAACAGATATCTCAGGCTGATGCCATACAAACCTTATTTGAAATAAATGGTGTGTTTTAAAGAGGTCTACATTTTTCGTGTAGTACGTTTATATCTATCTTTAATGGTTTACCAGTTATGCAAAATTACACAAAATTCCTTCCAAGGCCATTCCTTAAAAATTCAAGATATATATTTTATTAATTGTGTAAATATCTTAAATATATATTACTTTAATCAAAATATTTAGCTTTTTTTGAGTGGGAAAAAATCGAACAATTTTCTATGTAAATGGGCCTGAAAAAAATGTTTTACTCTGTGAAATTTCGATATCCAATTTTTTTAGTGGAATACAATACTTCGACTTCCTACTGGGTACATGGTAGAGAAAGTAAGAATATACGGAGTCTTCGATTTATTCGGCCAATGTCGCCAGTCGGCTGTCTGCGCATTATGTCCTTACTTTGAAGAGAGTTTATCTCCACTGTTTCTGGCAGAGGACTAACGAACAATGAGTAGAAGGGATTGATGTCAACAGTTTCGAGATCATCTTAGTGAAGTGGGACTTATATCGTACCTTTCCAGTATATACATTTGGAACTTCTTTCGCTTGAGTCTTGTAAACTCGCAATCTCAGCATGTACGCTGATAGGTAACTCAAATAACTGGACGGTTTTTGTAGCGTAGAGTGTCTCATTTAATGGTAAAACTTTTAATCAACTGTTTGCAAAGTCCGAGGTTCAATTCCAGACCTCCGCTTTGAGACAAGGGGCACGCTTTATTCATTTAAACCATCTGACGGAAAAGCCCGAATAAACCTGAAGACCCATATTTGTAATACCAATAAACATACGGAGGAGAGGAGCAGGCATGATAACTGCATAACTTACAAAGTGAGACACCCGCTAGGGAAGTTTGGAGAATTGTCCCCAAATTTCAAGGTAAAAACCACAAATGTCTCTCGGCTTCCCTACAGTTTAAGAAGTGGGTGCCATTAGGATGGTCGTATGAGGTTCTTGTCCATGTTTGATTACTGGAGAGTGGCCATCATTGCTCTTGAGCATTCTTACGGCTGGGGAAACACTGTGAAGAAGTTGCCGCACGCACAAGGCGGGTTCTTTTTTGTTTCCAACGAAACCAGAGTCGCATCTCCCCAATCGAAGAGCAAGCCGTGTGTGTACGTAGACAAAGAGAACCATTATACAAGGTTCTTTTTGCTGAAAGTGGAGCCTCTACATATGAAAGGCATTTCCAACGTCCCCTTTTTTCCTTTCCTGTTCTCCTCATCCAAATGACTGCAGCGTTACTTTTGTCCTTTCTTCTTCTCAATATCCACTCCTGCTTTAATCTGTCTCAATACCTTTTGTTTCGCGGGGAGGATCCTACGTGAGGAGATTAAGGAAACCCGGTGGGGGCGACGTGCTCCTGCTTCTTAATACGCTAAAAGATGGCCACTCCGTTTTATCACTGCCATTGCGCTATATGAGTTCTTTGTTGGAGCCCTCACCTCAGAGACCTCTACCGGGTGGGGGAACAATGACACCCCCCCCCAGTATCTCTATACGGTTTTAAGGAAATACATGTTTAAAAATCTATGTTGCATTCACATGACTCTCTCTCTACTCACTCTTCTACAAATTTTTCTTACGAAAGTTTATTACTCTGTCTACCCCTTGTTAATCCAGATAAACTTTCAATTGAAATTTCATGCTCTTTGCGTGACCACGAGAGGGAGGAAAACCAATAACGACTTCCTGGTTGAAAAGAGTATATTTGAAAATTCAAGGCAATAATAAGGAATATCTCGCAAATATTTAACTTGAAAAAATTATTTGGTATAAATTCCGTGCTTTAACAAGGTCTACAATTTTTTGGGCTGTAAGATTTTGTCCGATCACTTACGGTCTACCAATCACACAAAAATCATTCAGAATGAAGAGGCCCTCAGAGACTATTCCCAGAAAATTTAAGACAGGGTTTTCTGGAAAATCTTCGTGTCGGACGCCTGGAAGATTCTGAACTTAACTAACCAAGTCTGTTATTTAATCGACTTCGTTTTTCTAAACATGCTTTTTGTTTTATTTGTGTACATTTAGTACCGAATTCACACATCCATTATCGCCATGGCCAAAATCAATGAGTTAACGTTGGAATTGCTTCCTCATGCACCCTAATCGCCAGACTTAGCCCCCTCTGATTATTTTCTGTTTCCAAAGTTGAAGAAATGGCTTGGTGGTAAAAGATTTGCCAACAATGAAGAGGTGGATATTGCAGTTGATGGCTATTTTGCAGAACTCGACAGTTCTCATCATAAACAGGGTATTGAAACTATTGAACAGCACCGAGATAAGTGTATCGAGCTGAAAGGAGACTATGTAGAGAAATAAAGATGTTTTTTCCAAAATTGTTGTGTTTTCTTTGTTAGGTCGATTACTTCTGGGACAGCCCTTGTATCATAGGAAAAAGGACTTACTCTGTATCATCCACTATTGATTTTTAAGATTTTTGCAGCTTATTTATTTTATGAAACTTTTAATAGCTAATACTAATGCACAGAATAAACAACGCGTGTTCTAACTTCAGCATTATGAAACATTAACTTCCCCTTATCTGTAGTTTATTCACACCGTGCAACTAGGGCTCGCCATCTCTGGCTACGCCACTCATTTTCTGATGATATATGTTCATTGTGTGCCGCGAAAATTACAGCTTTTTAGTTTTAATGCTGGCTGTTGTACCAGCAATGCTAAATAATTAATTAAATACTGAAACAAAACAAACACGTTTTTCCTAACAAAAATTGCATTATTTTAGGACACGTTCCAACTACAGCAACCACTACTACTGCATTTAAAATTACCAGCACTCACATTAACACATCCCCTGAGTTAGACAATTTATTCTCAGCACTATATGAATTACATCGTTGCGTCATTTTTCATAGCCGCATGTGTTATACTTTCTGAAATTAACAAATACATAATAAAGTTTCGGCCAACGAGTTACATAATGAAGCCATATTTTACAAAATATGAAAACATTTTATTAACAGTGCATAGATGTATGATCACACTGTTTCTACATGGCAGAATTAAGGACTATTATGCTTTGATGCCAAATTGTTGTTAAAGAGTCTTTAAAAGCTAACACCAAATTTAGGAGGAAAAAGATTTGACTTGTTATAATTAGAGAAAGGCAAAATATATACGATAAACTCCCAATATATCATGAAATGTACATTTTAAAGTCAAAACATCTTATAATTCAAGGGTTTGGAGCAGGTTCACTTAATTAGTTTAAAAAATAGGATTTGCAGAGTTTTGTCCATATTTAATAATAAGATATCTAATGAAATACAACAAATTACATGGAGTTTATATATTTTAATAACTGTGAAACCCTTAAACGTAGACAAAAAAAATTCTGATGTGTTACACTGCCATGACTTTCTCTACTCTTGTACAAATTATTTTTACGAGCTCTTATTCTCCATCTATTTCATATTAATCGAGATAAACATTTACAGAAACGATCTTTTGACATGCAAAGAGAATTACATTTTACACATAGGGACCAGTTCTAAAAATATTTGACTATCGCTTAAGGCGTACTATGTACCCCTTGTTTTGTATTTGCAAGGGCAATATAGAAATAAGTAGGCTTTTAGCATATACATATCTCTTAATAGCTGGTTGCTAGGTGCAGCACCATTCTCTTTGCCTCAGATTAATACTCTTTGCATATCCAAGACCAAAAAAAATGAATAACGAATTCCCATTTGAGAAAATAAGTTTTGAAAAATTTAAGGGAATAACAAACAATATCTCGAAAATGGTTCACCCAACCAAAAAATGTATATGACATAAATTGTGTATTTTAACGCGATGTGCATTTTTTGTGTAGTAAAATTGTGTCTATCTCTTATGGTTTACCAGTTATGCAAAAGTCGTACACAATGAAGAATACTTTTGGAGACATTCCCAGGAAATTCAAGATATACATTTTATTTGTCACTAAAATATCTTAAATATATGATATTTTAATCAAAATCGATAGAGCCATTTTTGAGAAAATTAAAATGTTCGAAAAATGTTCCATGTAAAGGGTAATCTAGGGTGGGGGGATTTTCTTGAAAACCTTCGTGTTGCATCTCTGGAAGATACTGAACCTAAATACCAAGTTTGGTGTTTATCCGACTGTTCGTTTCTGAGTTATGCTGTTACAGACACACAGAGACACACAGACACACAGACATGTTTCCAAAAATGCTTTTTTTGGATTCAGGGGGTCTCAAAACATGTATTTCCGGTGAAATCTCGGTATCGAATTTTTGGGTGGAATACAATACTTCCCCTACTTACTATACGTAGTAGAGAAAGTTAAAAAGTTACTGGTGGCTTTGTCCTTGCTTAATACTAATTACAATATGCCAATAAATGCATCGGTTCGGGAAAGTTAAAACTCATCAAGAATAGAGGGTGTTTAATTTCGCATGTGACGTTACATAGAGAAAATGCTCCAAATTCTCAACTGTACCTGATTTGTTCGAAAGGGTGGGGCGGGTTTTTCCAGAATGGTTTCCTGGAAACAGTAGCATAGGTTTTCTAAATGTGCTTCCCAGAAAGTGCCCGAATAGAATATCTGGAAAACCTGGTTCAACGCTAACAGAAATTATTTTAAAAACGAAAAGTAGTAAATTTTACAGAATATGAAGATTTTAAGATAATGTGACATATGAAAATTTTTGTCACATGCATTGAATTCTACACACTGCATAATGTTGCGTATCTGTATCCATATTCTCTAATCAGTCATTTATTTTCGCAAATGTATTACCGATGCTTTTATAAAAACTTTTCTTTCTAATTACTTCTTGTTAACCACCATAAGTGTGTACTGAAACCACACATTTTGCAGCAGGTAAACAAAGCATACAAGAGGCTGATAGGAAGTTAATTGCAGTTATGGAATGAAGCTGTTGCGATGCACAGGGGAAAGGCAATTATGGCAGATGCCGTTTTGGGACGCATAATCACTGCGTCATTGAAACTGATATGATGGTGATGATGGACATGAAATCCTGTAACATGAGTTCAGTAAGAAATAAGTATAAGAAATACTTAGATGTAACGTGGCAAATGCATTGTTTCTAACAGCATATTACGAATTCGCGCGTGCATGGCTGAGTGAAGGATGGGAGAGAAAAGGAGGAGAGCATCGTCATTGTCACTTGGCAGAATTCGTAACAGACGAAGAATCACTACTTGATGCGAAAGACCCGAGTAAGTCTAATAGTACGCGTAAATACACGTGGAGCTACATGATTGACACTTTGAAAGCTACAGTTTTATGAAACTGCTACATCACATGACTTTCTCTATCGACTATCGTTTATGTGCACAAATTACTTCTATAAACTATTCTGGCAATAGCTTATTTTTTCCATCTGCTTCATATTAATCGAGATAAACCTTTATAGAAATAATTTCATTACACATTGCGTTGTAGGAGGCTGAAGCGATGCTCAAATCTTTAATAACCGGTTCGCTATATGCTGGCTTTGAAATTCCATACTCTTCCCATAGCATTGTGAGAAATAACTGAACGCCGACAACACTGGAAAAAATTACAAAAGTATTAAAAAAACCCAATACAATAATACCGAATATCTTGGAAATGCCTAATGTCAGAAAATTGTAATAATTTATGGTTTAAAGAGTTCTAGGTGTTCTTGTGTCGAAATTTTCTTTATTTCTTATGGTTTATTCATTGCACTAAAGTATATAATAATAAATAATAATAATATCAAAAGAAGAGAATTTCACAGGCTATTCGCAGAAAATTCAAGATTTGCATTTTATTAGTCATATAAATGTATTAAACATATGGAGCATCTAAACTTGCCTTTTATTAATTCATGGGCTCTCAAAACGTGTATTTCCGGTTAAATCTCGATATAGAAGTTTTGGGTGGAACACAATACTCCCTCTAACTCATTTTCTGATCTTAAAAAATAAGTCACTTTTAACACTTGTGTCATATAATATTTAAGCACCTTAAAACCCGCCAACTAGTTATTAGATTAGATTGGTTGCATTCTATGAGTTCACTAGCAGTCATAAAGGCTTGTGAACATAGAACATGTCAAGGAAATGTACAAAAATTACATATAAACATAAATATTACACAGAATATAGAACATTTGAAATAAAACAGACACATTCTATATGCGTGTCAAGGGAATGTACAATATAGTGAAGAAGATATATTGTATTGTTTTATTTACGTTGGAGTTGTTTATTTATTTAGCTCCACGTATGGACGCCAATTTGAAGTAGGAGTTGTATTGTATTTCAACTGTTGGGGAGCCGAACTTGTAGTAGTTGCAACCGCACGTATAGTAAACAGTTTCCGGTAGCCTTCGCTCCAAATGTACTTTCAGGTGGCCTTTGCCCCAAGTTTAAAAAATATTATTACTGTTTCTTTATATATTATATATTTATGTCGGCTGCGTCAGTATTATTTTAGAGACATGGATATCTTGGCAGGGCGTGATGCGACAAAGAATGTAGGCTTACACAGATTTTAAGTTTTAATTCACTTCTTTTCATTAATCCTTGACACAAATTACATAGCACCTCACTGATATCGAGAGCTGTGAGATTCTTTTATTTAATACTTGCACTTTTTAACAAGTATACTTATTTTTTGTTTCACACGAATATGTATTAAATCTCTCGAGGACGCACAAGCATCCGGTTACAATCACTGTCTGGAGGCAACTGAATAGATTTCAACCGTCTAAACTTGTAAATTTCTGTATTTCAAGTCCCTAATTGGCTAATCCTACTCCAATAGAATACCTGCATTTAACTAAAGATTTTTCTGGCTGTTGATTGGCTATTTTTAAACTGTCTCAAAATTTACATTATTGTTGCTCTAATAATGACTAGTAGCATTTAAACTCTCAAGCTCATTATTGCCTCAAGGTTACGTCATTGTTAACAACGTTTAACTTATTATTCTCACAGCTCCTACATTATTAAATTACGTAATGCATTCACATAACATTATTACACATGGATACAATAATATAAACATTTGCAATGACTGTTACATACATTTTACAAATTATTACATACACTTAGGCGGACTGTTATTGAATTTACATATTATATAATTTGACTGAAATCACTTAAGTGTTAAAAATACTGCCTCAATAGTTACATATATATATATACATAAATATTACATAGAATACAGAACGTTTAAAATAAAATAAAGACATATTATATATAAAATGAAACAAATCAATTGAAATTGCAAAGGGCTGTTCTTCAAGTAATTGGAAGGGAATGCAAACTCTTTAATTAAAGGTCTGTAATTCACTAGAATGCGCCGCTGTTTAATTCCGTTTCAAAGACAGTAGTTGGAATAATAAATACTGCTTTTTGAAAGTAGATAGATAGATAGATAAGGTATCTTTATTGGTTTCAAATTATTGAAGTTATTACACAAGTTTTTAGTGCATGGGTCATTGACCGTACATGCATATTTAAGATACAATAGGGTGACAAAATAAACAACAGATAAAGAAAACACAACAAAAGGAACAAGAAAAAGGGAAATAGAAATAAATTACCTTTGTCTAACTGAACAAATTTGACCTAGCTTCGCGCACTTTAGCCAGAAAATTGCCCATGTTTCTGGCTAAAGTGCGCGAAGCTAGGTCAAATTTGTAAAGAGTCGACCATGGGCATCCGTATCGGATCGTGGACTGAGACATGCTACGCAAGTTTTGATAATTCAATTTCGACGCGGTAATCACGCTGGGTCGAGATGACGTAACAAAACCTTGTTAGAGCGGTAGAATTTGGCTGTTGAACCGTGTAATGACGAGAGACGGTTCATTTGCTCGAGCACCGCACGCGACATGCAGATTGGATGGGAAAAAGTGCTCAAGAGGTCCGTGCGTGCTTGCGCCTGCACAACCCAAATCAACAGAATTTAGGTCGTCATAAAAGAGAATTGCTTTTCTTTGTGTTGTCTGCCCATCCCTGCTGCTGAACTAACGAGGAACCCATTGACTTCAGATCGCGAGTGAAGGGCGTACTTCAAAGTCCATTCCAGATGAGCAAGGAGTGGATATAAACAACGGTTGTAACGGTGAAAATGCGTGGCTTAAATTTTTTTCCGAATTTACTTGAAAGTCAAGCTACTGAGTTCCACTTTCGAGACGCGTTACTGTGTGACACGATAATAAGAGAAAGATAGAGCCCATTTAACAAATGGTGGCGCCCAGTACTGCAAAATGTGATACGAATATACAAGGAAGGGTAGGAAAGTAACACAGAACATCTTTTACGAAATGCCATTTGGGAGCGATGTTCAAAGCTGGATGGCGGCCGAATTATGAACGTACCGGTATGCCAAAACATTTACCTATTGGAAATTAGACAGTATTATTATCCAAATCGTCTGATCCCAAATGCCAGCTCTAGCTTTCCAGATAAATCCATACAGTTTCGTATTAAATACAGCATGAAGTTGCACATTATGTCCTTCCCCTATGCGATTTTATGCTTGCAGAAATTGCGGTGACTTAAATCCTCTTGGTTTATCGCTACTTCCACTTTAAGAAAGCTCTGCAGGCAATATTGTCAAAACATAGCTGTACAATTTTAGACTGGGGGACACTTGTTCAAAATGAGAAATAAAATATCAGTTTGCACTAAGTTTTATCAGTGGAAGCCCTGAATTCTCCTGCGCATGTTTGAGATCTGCCACTACTACAAAAGCACTAATCTATAGAATAGTAATGCTGCATTGACACATCTTCGTTAGTTTCTCTGAATAGCTAACGTTATGGATGTGATTACATTTCTCTTTGTGGAATATTGCTGTATTAAAGTTGCAATGACGTATATCAAATAAGCGCATTTATTTTAACTACTGGCAGTAATGTGGGGAACTAGTGATGAGACGATACCACTATTTCTCCATACTCGACAGCGATACTTGATACTCTTCTTCTTCTCTCTCTGTTTAACCTCCTCTTATGTAGGACTTACACCCCCCAGGACTTACAGACGGGTGCCTGGGGTCAGAGGCCCGTCGAGGAGCAGACACTCATGGATCCGACAGAATATCCAGGATGGGTGATCAGCCCGATGCCAGGTATGGGAGGAAGGAAGTAGATGAAACGAAATGATGGTGAAATGGATGAAAGGGAAGGTGATGATGGAGCAGTTGGTGGAATGAATGGCGGAGGAAACTGGAGAACCCGGAGAAAACCCGCCCAGACGCCGCTTTGTCCACCACAAATCCCACATGCGGGTCCCTGGTATTGAACCCGGGCCGCCTCGGTGAGAGACGAGCGGTACTTGATACTCACTTTATAAAAAACGCTCAAGCGATAGCTTGTTCAATAAATTATGTTCTTATTAGTAGTTTTCTGTGTATAAATGCATGTATCCAATTTTGTATTGCATGCTAACACAGAAACTGTTTCTGTCTCACCTACTCCAATTGACAGCAATTTTTTATCTTGATAATTTCACAGGTTATATATCTTCTATTGTTAGTCAAGGTTAATAATAATAATAATAACAATAACAATAATAATAATAATAATGTTTTTCTTCGCTTTTATGTAACTATATTTTTTACTGAAAACTTTTCTTTAAAAGATTTCCTACTCATAGAAAAACAAAAATACTACCAATTCTTTATTTTGCAATATTGAAAATATAAACTAATACCTATATATTTTTCATGAAACTCAAACAACAAAAAATAACACATATTTCCATCAGCTGTTCTTCTCACAGTTCTGATTTGTTTCTGCTGGATTCACAGATTTGGTCACCGGAGTAGGTAAATGTAATAGCTGAGAGTAAGTCACCAAGCCAGGCTATTGCAGAAACGTGATTTAGTGCGTCAACTAAAGCAGCTTCATTCACAACTCAGTTAACGCTGCAAGTTACATGAGTACCTCTACTCCTTCCCCCCTTGTTTTGAAAGTGTTCATTTAGACACAAGAATCTATGGAATGTTGCATTCATCATTCATTTACAGGAAACGCAGTCAAGCTCTATCAAGAACTATAGTCCAGCAACTCTTTGGAGACACGTGCGATGGTCAAATCTCGACTCCTTTCATTCCTTGTGTAGCATAAAGTTAAAGTAACAGCTTTAAATAATGCAAAACTGAAACATTTAAAAGTATCGAATGTTTATCTCTAAGTACTACACATATTTCGATACCACCGAGTATCGAGGTATCGACGATATCGAGGTCCCATTCCTAGTTTACTAAGCTTGAAGTCGCCTCTGGATGTTAGCAAGTTTGAAGGTCGTGCTCAACCATGAATTACAAGGCGGAGCAAGTGGTAATTACTTAGCAGAGAGAGCATCAGCCACAACTTATGGGGAGCAGTGAGGTGTGCTGTACATTCACTGAAGTTTTGGTCTGGGGAGGATTAGTATCCATCCGAGTGAGAACCGCTCACGCGTAAAGACCATGACAGCCCCTGTAAGTAAAGCCTCATTCACAATGAAGACGTAACACTTGTATAACGCAGCATAAGAGCAGGGTGAGGCAAAACCATTCACAATCAAGCCGTAGAATTGGCACTGGTTTCTAGGTATGTAAATTGCATGCGTAAATCTTCCGAGCGTACCATAATTTTCAAACTGAACATTCATCCAGCCTTTATAAATAAATAGGACATAAAAAGTGTTGTACTAAGCAACAAACAGATCAGCTTCTAGCCTAGCATTTAAAATGTCGTGGCAAGCCCAAATGGAACAGTATCATTGTAGAGTAAAGGTGCAAAATCTCGCATCGCGATCGTGTGTTGTTCAGAAGCTGACAGCGCTTGGAGAAAGAAATGCCGAATTCTACCTCTATGCAGAAACGCAAGTATAAAGTTTGGAATTTGCAAACTCTGGCGTTAAACTCTATGTGAATGCTTCCATTAAATAACATGGGTGCAAACTCCTGCGCTTATGCTACGTCTGCCCTTTCTTTTCATTATGAATGGGGTCTAATGCGGTTTTATCAACAAAGAACCCGTTTTTCACTCAAAGAGGCATGTCTTCTCATTCCCTGTTGGTTAGAACACCAGTGAGTGGCAAGTAATGCATTTTTATGGCGGAGATGGGGAGGAAATACACCGAATTATTGGATTCACCAAGTTAATTATTTCCAGATGTTGCAGGTTGTTTGAAGAGGGCGAATGATTGTATTCTGGAAATGCATGGCCTGCCCTTGGTGGAGTTTCTTTCAGCTCAGATCCCTGAGATAGACATAACAATGGCAAAAGACTGCCTCTGTGGTCTGGTGGTTAGCATGCTAACTTCCAAATCCAAAGGTCCCGGAGTCAATTTCCGGCTAGAGGATGAGGAATTTTTCTTTAGTCAGGATTATTCCCCATCCTCCCAAGAGTCTGTAAGTATAAATGGCAATCTGAATTTAATGTAATAACCAAAAGTAATACAACCCCAAATATTAATATCAGTGTATGGACGAACCGACCAAATTATCATCATTATTTAAATTCTTGAGAGACCGTAAACTTTACATTGTATTATAAACATACCGTACCAGTTTTCTTAATACTTAGCGCCACAAACTACTGTTGTTAAATTGCAACTATCGTTACAACCTGGCCATAATTATTACTGTTATGTACGACTATTGCAATCAAGTACTGTTAATATTTCATATTGTGTCAATGTTGTGGCTATAAGACCGATGTAGATAGGCGTTAACGTAGACCTAGATGTTAATATAAATGGAGCATTAAAAATGGCAAAATGGTCTCGTACAGTTAGAGAAGTTTAGAGAGAGAGAGAGAGAGAGAGAGAGAGAGTGCGAAAATTAGACTTCATGACGACGCTCGCCCCCAAGGCTACGCCTTCTGCTAGAGAAGTATGACTGGGATGCACTGGGTCATTCTCAATACAGTCCAGACATCGCGCCTCCTGACCTTAACCTCCTCAGACCAATGAATAAATTGCTAGGTCAACGCTACGGTTCAGATGAGGTGAAATACCGCATTCTCCCTGATCATGGAATCCTAAAAGCGAGGTGTAATCAAACTGGGAAAAGTGTCTCGAGAGATTTGGTTCACATTGGGAGCCCCCCATCCCAACAAAAATCCTCCTACTCATGAAATGTTTCGTTCTCCCTTGATTGCCAAGGTCTCTATCCCTTTCTTTTCGTATTTCCCTCTTTTGCACGCACGTGATGTTAAAGCTATGTTTCGAAAGTCAATAATGATGTTCCTTTAGGGGGTGCAATAATATACATTTGATTAAAAATATATATTACATAATATATTTGACATTTAGTGTACAAGAAATATATCTATATTGTTTAGGAAATAATAATAATCCTTAGGTAAGTTCAACAGAAATTTGTTTTTGGATGCGTGCTGCATTTTGGTAGTGCCTGTCTACTCTACAATTTTCTGCACAGTGTTTTTCCTCACCTAGTATGGAGATTTATAATACTCATAATGCTAAGAATATATGCAACTCGTAAAAATCAGTGCAAAAGTGTTTTCACTAGAGAAGTAGTCCAAAGAATTACACTTGTCACTTGTGTAAATAAATACTTGGTATACCATTTCACTGCGCCCTTAAACCGCGTACTGCATTTTGATAGTGGTCCATAACGTAGGCTACAAAGTGAAATCCTGCAAGATCTAAGGGTTAGGTTTATACAACGAGGGAGACACCTCGCCACTTAGAGCTACTTCGATCCTTGCGGCTACCACTCCCCAGGAGGAAGAAATGAAGCTAGAGAACCACAGGAGCTTACAGGTCACAAGCAGAGGTCAAAGAGACGCGCGGAAGTCCCTATTAATATCACGCTCGTAGATCCGTCCAACTGCTGGAGCTGCCTGGAGAGTGCGACGAAGGATCGTCGACCAAGCAGACTTCTAGTGTCCACGGGGAGTACTCTTTCCTTTGAGCAAGCATACGTGACATGTATCCGGCACCGCCATACGTCACGAAAGATGAGAAGGAAACGAATGAAGGAAGGAAATTGTAGTACAGAGGTGTCAAAATTATTAGACTCATAGCGAATGCTTGGCTTATTACTGCTCGAGACTGTCTCTCCAAGATACTGAACCTATAATGTGATAAAATGCTTATATAATTCTCCAAAATCCGAATTAAGTAACTGCCTATATGAAAAAGTAGAATAAAACCATGGAATCAACCCTTTATCCTTTAGTATTGGACAGAAGGAAATATTTTTTCTTCAGTGAAATAAGTTTGCCAAAAATAGATTTTAGACGACCGATTTCATTTATTTTTCACCTCTGTATTATCTGTAAAATTTCAAGATTATATCTACAAATTAAATATTAGATATTCTATCTGTGATGTAAACCATTCTTTTTCTATGTAGATTTTTAAGGCTCTGGGTTGGAAAAATGATCTTTCACCAAGAAAAAGTACTAATACAATGTTGTTATCGGATAAAAATACATATGCACAGTGGCAAACAGTTGATAGTTTTCACATAAGGTTCTGATTAGATTTTAGAGATTTGTAAATTATTTTCAAACTCAGAAATTATAATCATTTTACCATAAAGTGTACTTGAATAATAATTTCCACACCTCTGTAGATGAGAAACCATCCTAGCAGTCTCCTACAAACCCGGGAAAACCACGAAAAACCCATGGTCAGTGTGGACGGTCGACGGGAATCAAATCCGGGACCTTACGAATGCCTAAATGTTTCGTAGAATTAAATGTAGAACTCTTCATACTATTTCCAACATTACAAAATCATTTGATCACAACGATGTAGATATAGACTGAAACCAATACTGCATTAATTTAATTACTTTCATTAACGGATGAACCCATTTCATAAAACTTTACTCAGCGAACCACCAACAAGCAATAACCAACCTGCGTGAACAACATGGAGGTAATGAAAAACACAAAACGCCTGCATATGAACAAGTTTTTTCTTCTGTTTAACCGATACAAAATGAAATTCGTCATGCATTTAATCAATTAAAAACTGACGCGCTCATTGGCTCGGCAAATGTGTGCTGTGAAAGCGACAAAAAGCACATAAATAATTCGCAAGTGTCGCTGCGCCATTATGGAACAATACCGAGATACGAACCCTTGCGCTGCGATAATTACGCTCTTGGTTGGCTTGACGCATGGCCGCTCCGAGTTCATAATAATGCTGCCCGTATATTTGCGAGATTTACGGCTATCGGCCACGACTCCGTTAATGTTTTACGAGCAATGACAACAAATTATCTCAATGAAGTTAATTAAGTTAAAATTAAACAGCACAACACGCGAATTCACTGAATTATGGTGTGAAAGGCTCGATATGCTTTATTCCCACGGGGTAGGCATCTCGAAACAACAACAGCGGCGTATTAAACACTTCATTCTTAGATCCATACTGGTATACGAAAATAATTTTATTGCTTATTATCAACTATCTCAATAATGAGATTTCACCGCAAACTGCACATTTTGAATAAGAAAAAACATTTTTATATTCCCTACTGTTCATCTATAGTAAATACAAAAATCTGATGTGTTGCACTCACGTGACTTTCTCTGCTCTTGTACAAACTATTTTTACAAACGCTTATTCTCCATATACTTCCTGTTAATCGACATATCGAGATGTTAATCTTATTGCTAATTTTCTTGTAGCTGCAAGGGGAATTGGTAGGCTTTAAGCTATAGTCAAATCTTTTAAGAGCAGGTTGCTATTCCATTGTCTTTGCATGTCCAGGACATAAAAAACCAATTCCCATTTGAGAAAAAGTATAAGTATTGGAAAATTCAAACAAATAACACGGAATATCTCTGAAATGATTAACTCGGCAAAAAAAAATGTATTGTGTAGTACAATTTTGTCTATCTCTTATGGTTTAACAGTTATGCGAAAGCCATTCAGAATGAAGAGGACTTTTGGGGACATTCCCAGAAAATTCAAGATATGCAATTCATTTGCTATGAAAATATCTTAAACATACGACATTTTAATCAAAATACATAGAGCTATTTTTGAGAAAATGTTCCATGTAAAGCGTAGTCTGTGTTGGGGGGGGGGGATTTTCATGAAAATCTTCGTGTCGCATATTTGGAAGATAGTGAACTCAAACTTTGGTATTTATCCGACTTTTCGTTTTTGAGTTATGCTGTTCACAGACAAACACACATACACGGACAACTTTCCAAAAATAGTTTATTTCGATTCAGGCACCTCAAAACATGCAGTTCCGGTGAAATCTCGATATCTAGTTTTTGGGTGATATGCAATACTTCCCCTGCTTACTATACATAGTAGAAAAATCTGATGTGTTACACTCGAATGACTTTCTCTACTCATGTACAAACTATTCTTACAAACTCTTATTCTCCATCTAGTTCATGTTAATCGAGATAAACATTCGCAGACTCTATCTTATTGCTAATTTTCTTGTAGATGTAAGGGTAATATATATTTAAAGTGCAATATAGAAATACAGTAGCCTTTAAGCACATACATATCTCTTAATAGCTGGTTGCTAGGTGCAGCACCATTCCCTTTGCCACAGATTAATACTCTTTGCATATCCAAGACAAAAAAAATGAGTAATGAATTCCCATTTGGGAAAATAAGTATTGAAAAACTTAAGAGAATAACAAGAAATATTTCGAAAATGGTTCACACAACAAAAAATGTATATGACATAAATTGTGTACTTTAACGCGATCTACATTTTTGTGCAGTAAAATTTTGTCTCTCTCTTATTGTTTACCAGTTATGCAAAAGCTGTTCACAATAAGAATACTTTTAGAGACATTCCCAGAAAATTCAAGATATACATTTTATTTGTCATGAAAATATCTTAAACCTATGATATTTTAAAATTTTCGAAAAATGTTCCATGTAAAGGGTAATCTGGGGTAGGGGGATTTTCTTAAAAACCTTCGTGTCGCATCTCTGGAAGATACTGAACCTAAATACCAAGTTTGGTGTTTATCCGACTGTTCGTTTCTGTTCACAGACAGACACACACACGGACATGTTTCCAAAAATGCTTTTTTTGGTTTCAGGGGGTTTCAAAACATGTATTTCCGGTGAAATCTCGGTATCGAATTTTTGGGTGGAATGCAATACTTCCCCTGCTTACTATACATAGTAGAAAAAGTAAAAAGTATTGTACTCCACCTAAAAATTCGATATTGACATTCACCCAGAATATATGTTTGGAGGTCCCTAAATACAAACCACACTTTTTAGAAAAAGGTCCGTGTGTGTGTGTGTCCGTCTGTCTGTAGACAGCATAACTCAAACACGAACAGCTGGCTACACACAAAACTTACTGTTTAATTTGAGCATCTTCAAGGATCCGATACGATCATTTTCAAGAAATTTCATTCACCTCCAACTGCCCATTCCATGAACAAATTTTCGTTATTTCTATATTATCTCAAAAACGACTAACCATTTAGATTAAGATATGCTCTATTTGAGATAGTTGCGTGACAAAATGAACATCTTAAATTGGCTCGAATTTACTCCTCTTCATTGTGAATTAATTTTGTATAACTTTTATGCCGTAAGACTTACTACACCAAAAATGTAGATCTCGTTAAAACACATAATTATGTCAAATAGGTTTTTGTTGCAGTAGAATAGGACTAGAAGCGGAGGGGGATTGCACAATTATACAATAGAAGTGGACGAAAATCGTAGGTTACGTTACAACTTCTAAAAACTATCTAATCCTTATTTTGAAATAGGTATACAGTACTTGAAATGTTTAAAACATGTCCCTACTTTAACTCCTTATAGATAAGATTATACTACTTAGTCAACGACGGCATACCTGTGCAAATTATCATTATTTGACCAATCTGGATACTCACATTTTAGGTACAAATACAAATTACAGACTACTTACGACATTCACAAATCACCCCTAATCTTTGTTTTGAACCCCGTACTTTTAGAATGTACCAATGCAATGCAGGGTATAATAATTTCATAATGTACGGGGCATAGGATAGGACTGACTATGGAGGGGACTCCTCACCAATTGTACCACGTCCCCTAGGATGGTGAGATGAGGCAAAAGGAGACCCCCGGCGGCCGTATCCAGGAGCGACAGTACAGCAATGACAGGGTCCCTAAGTTTCCAAGTACGGTGGAGGTAAATGAAATTAATTCGACATTCGAGTTTAGAAAGCTACCCGTGCAACTTCGAGCAGCCAGCTAGTCACGTATAAAATTTACAATACCGTTAGCGACCCCATATTTTCCGAGGTTTCTATACTACCAGCACTTTCTCCTACAGAATTAAATAGGAATCATTTTGTGCTTCTAATTCAAGAGATGTATTCTTTTTACTTTCTCTGCCATGTAACTAGTAGGTAGAGAAGGTATAGCAATCCACCCAAAAATTAGATACCGAGATTTCACCGCAAATACGTGTTTTGAGGCCTCCTGAATAAAAAAGATCCACGTGTGTGTGTTCGTGAACAGCATAACTCAAAAACTTAAAGCAGGATAAATGCCAAAATCGGTATTTAGGTTCGGTACCTTCCAAAAAAGCGACACGGAGGTTTTCAACAAAATTCCCCACCCCAAACTACTCTTTTACATGGAACATTTTTTTAAATGTTTGATTTTCTAAAAAAATGGCTCTACGTTTTTTATTAAAATACTATACATTAAAGATGTTTATGCAACAAACAAAATGTATACTTTGACTACCTTGCGAAGTCGTCTATTCGGAAGGAATTTTGTATAATCTTGTGTAACTAGTAAACGTTAAGCGATAGACGAAAACGTACTACACAAAAAATGTAGTCACTTTAAAACACACAATTTAATTATTTTTTTTTTGGCTCAGCCATTTCCAAGATAACTGTTATTAATGGTTCGAAATGTTCATTCTTTTCATAGTCAGTTTGTTTCCCGCGGTTGCACGCAGAGAGTTTGGGATTTCAACGCCAAAATATACCGTTCAGTTCTAAAACATTTGACTATTGTATTTATTTTATATCTATAAGGAAATATATTAGGCATCTAATTCCGGAAAGGTTTATCTCGGTTAAAATGGAGTAGATAGGAAAATAAACTTTCGTAAGAATACTTTGTCTATCCACTAATACACGATAGGGGGTAGAGAAAGTCATGTGAGTGTTAGCATATCAATTTTTTTTTTCTAAGCGAATTCCATGTTCGGTCCCTTTATAGTAGTTTGGCATGCACTGCGAGTCTTCCTCTGTGTTGCTTTCACAGAGGACATTTATAGCTTCAACCCTCTCCGTCCCTCCCACACACCCAATATCCACCCTTAACCCCAGCAGAAGAGTAAGACAAGCCTTCTGCTAAATGGCCTGCAATTTTTTTTCTACGGGAGATGTGGACGTGTTTTTATAGAAGTAGGGCTGGTATTTTCGTACTGTGTACTCCGTAATATATGAAAGTTGAATTTAATTACACGGTAACATGAGAAAGAGGTAACGTAAAAAAACAAGAGATAAGCAGAAAATATGTGCCATGTTTTGCGTTAGAACATGGAAATTATTAAAGTTACCGAACCTGATGTAGAGAAAGAGAGAGCGTATGAGTGTGCCCTTTATTAAAGCCATGTCTCTGCAATTACTGAGTAACATGGCCACTGTTTTAATATATTTTCTTCCTTTTTCCGTTTTAATATGATTATAATTAATTTCATTCAACACGGCCCTGTTTGCATTGTTTTCAAGTCTTAATGTATTCTTGCGATACATCATTCATAATTTCATATTTACGAGAAAGGCTGTATGTATTATAAAACAAGCCGCCTTACTGGGCGTTTCGTGTATTCAATTTTAAAAATGCTGGCCCGTAGCTCAGTCGGTAGAACACCTGCCCGCTGTGCGAGGGGTCCCACGTTCGATTCCCGGTTGGGGGGTGAGAATTTTTCTCTAACCAAGATTATTCCCTATCCTCCCCAAAGTTCTGGAAGTACGAATAAGAGTGTGAATGTGTGATAATAATAAAAACTCAAAGTGCAAGAAACCCGACAAGTGAATACGAGATAACACCATTGCCTTAGGCAATAATTTCCAGAGAAAAGGCCGCCGATAAGGCCAATGTAGTTAAAGGCGGTATAAATGGAACTTTAAAAAATGAAATGCAGGTATATATCATAACTGAGCGAGAGGGGTCTCATATGGGAGATCTCGGGTTCGATTCCCGTCGACCTCCCACTCCGGCTTTGGGTTTTTCGTGGTTTTCCCTTATCGGTAGGCGGGGTAGTTTCTCATTTACCAGGATATGCTTTCCATCATTTCCCCTGAATTCCGTTTCTTACTTATCTTTAAGGTGTGCTTCTTGGTTTCACGGCATAAGACGGTGTCGGACAGATGGCGCGGATGCTTGTTCAAAGGAAAGAGTGCTTCCCATAGACACTAGCGGGCTGCTTGATCGACGGGCCCAGCAGTAGGACGAGTCTTCGAGCCTGGAATTGTTCGAGACTTCCGCGCGTCTCTGTGCCCTGTCTGTCTGCGACCTGTAGCTTCCTGTGGTTCCTCACTTCTTCCTGGGGATGGTAGCCACAACAGATCTATGTAGTCGCAGTGCGCGAGGTGTCCCCCTCCGTTTTATAACCTGTACCCTATATAGGTAGAGGAGTTTACAGGTCCAATGAAGGTTGCGCTTATTGGAGACAAGTTAATTGAACTGGTCGTGCATGCTAGAGTAATTCCTCGATGTCCCCAGCCCTAATTGTTTCAAGCGGGTAGCGTCCATAACTCGCATTCGGGAGGTCTCGGTTTCAAATCTCGTACCCCAGCCAATCTGCTTGGAATCCTTTTATGGCTTCAACAAAATCTGCAACTGGATACTTCAGCTCCACGAACCAAAGTTTCATTTCTCCAATGTAAACAATGGCGATAAAATTGTGGCACACACATCCAAGATTACACAGCCTTCGCCACTTTTCAGCAGATGCTGCAGGAGAGAGACTACAGAACTAAGGTCATTTGTCTAGCATAAACTGACAGTACGTATTGCCACTATTGATGAGATGAAAACGGAATCGCTGAAGGAGAGCTAAACACCATACGAAAAGTGAGTTCCAGAAGTGCTTTCAAGATTTGAAAAAGCGCTGGCACAAGTGTATTGTATCTGAGGGGGATTACTAAGAAGCGGACAAAACTGATGTTGATGGTTAAATAAAAATTCTTTAAGAAAAAACAAAACTTCCGGTTACTTTTTTATCACACCTGTATGCAGCCGTAAAGTTTAAAAATGCGCCTATAGCCACACTCTAGAGGGAAAAAATTAATTACTAGTCAGGTGAATTATTTTACTTGTACATATACACCAAATATATTGACAATTTTAACATAATAATCACATGAAATACCTAATAACTCATTTCTCGGGTTATATATCCAGTTCTTAGTTACTCAAGTTAAAATGTCGGCCCCACTGACATACGAGTTCATCAGGCTCTTTGTTTTTTGGTAACCTGAATAAGGCTGCGTTCCCGTACAATTATTAAAAAAGCTTACAAAGTGTAAGTATTTGAAAATTCAAACCAATAACTAGGGATATCTCTGAAATGGTTATCTCCACCGAAAGAAAAAAGACAAATTATGTGCTTCAATGAGATCAACATTTTTTGTGCAGTAAAAGTTTGTCTATTTCTTTGGTTTACGAATTATTCAAAACTCATTCAGAATCAACAGCACTTCACTATTTCCAAAAAATTCAAGATATACATTTAATTTGTCATGTAACTCTCTTAAATATATTATATTTTAATCAAAATTCTTACAGCCATTAATGAAAAAATAAAAAATCTTATGTGTTTCACTCACATGACTTTCTCTACTCTTGTAAAATCTATTTTTACAAATGCTTATTCTCCATCTACTTCATGTTAATCGAGATATCGAGATGTCAATCTTATTGGTAATTTTCTTGTAGATGCAAGAGGAATATGGTAGGCTTTAAGCGATAGTTAAATATTTTAACCGTTGGTTGCTATGTGGCGCATTCCATTCTCTTTGCATGTCCAGGACAAAAAAAATGAATAACGAATTTGAGAAAAAGTATAAGTATTGGAAAATTTAAGGAAATAACAAGCAATATCTCGAAAACGGTTCACTCAACAAAAGAAATGTATATGACATAAGTTGTGTATTTTAACGCGATCTACATTTTTTGTGTAGTAAACTTTTGTCTATCTCTTATGGTTTACCAGTTATGCAAAAGAAGTTCACAATGAAGAATACTTTTGGAGACATTCCCAGAAAATTCGAGATATACATTTCATTTCTCATGACATTATCTTAAACATATGATATTTTCATCAAAATCGTTAGAGCCATTTTTGAGAAAATTAAAATTTTCGAAAAATGTTCCATGTAAACGGTAGTCTGGGGTGGGGTGATTTTCTTGAAAACCTTCGTGTCGCATCTCTGGAAGATACTGAACCTAAATACCAAGTTTGGTGTTTATCCGACTGTTCGTTTTGGAGTTATGCTGTTCACAGACACACACACACACACACACACACACACACACACACACACACACACGGACATGTTTCCAAAAATGCTTTTTTTGGATTCAGGAGGTCTCAAAACATGTATTTCCGGTGAAATCTCGGTATCGAATTTTTGGGTGGAATGCAATACTTCCCCTACTTACTATACGTAGTAGAGAAAGTAAAAAAAATCTGATGTGTTACACTCACATGACTTTCTCTACTCTTGTACAATCTAATTTTACAAACGCCTATTCTCCATATGCTTCATGTTAATCGAGATGTCAATCTTATTGGTAATTTTCTTGTAGATGCAAGGGTATATGGTAGCTTTTAAGCGATAGTCAAACATTTTAACGCTGGTTGCTATGTGGCGCATTCCATTCTCTTTGCATGTCAGGACATAAAAAAATCTGATGTGTTACACTCACATGACTTTCTCTACTCTTGTACAATCTAATTTTACAAACGCTTATTCTCCATATGGTTCATGTTAATCGAGATATCGAGATGTCAATCTTATTGGTAATTTTCTTGTAGATGCAAGGGGAATATGGTAGATTTTAAGCGATAGTCAAATATTTTAAGCGCTGGTTGCTATGTGGCGCATTCCATTCTCTTTGCATGTCCAGGACATAAAAAAAATGAATAACGAATGTGAGAAAAAGTACAAGTATTGTAAAATTTAAGGAAATACCAAGCAATATCTCGAAAACGGTTCACTCAACAAAAGAAATGTATATGACATAAGTTGTGTATTTTAATGCGATCTACATTTTTGTGTAGTAAACGTTTGTCTATCTCTTATGGTTTACCAGTTATGCAAAAGTCGTTCACAATGAAGAATACTTTTGGAGACATTCCCAGAAAATTCGAGATATACATTTCATTTCTCATGATATTATCTTAAACATATGATATTTTCATCAAAATCGTTAGAGCCATTTTTGAGAAAATTAAAATTTTCGAAAAATCTTCCATGTAAAGGGTAGTCTGGGGTGGGGGGATTTTCTTGAAAACCTTCGTGTCGCATCTCTGGAAGATACTGAACCTAAATACCAAGTTTGGTGTTTATCCGACTGTTCGTTTGTGAGTTATGCTGTTCACAGACACACACACAGACACACACACACACAGACACACACACAGACACACACACGGACATGTTTCCAAAAATGCTTTTTTTGGATTCAGGAGGTCTCAAAACATGTATTTCCGGTGAAATCTCGGTATCGAATTTTTGGGTGGAATGCAATACTTCCCCTACTTACTATACGTAGTAGAGAAAGTAATAATGAACATCCTGTAAAGTTGCTGAACTTAAATACCACTTTTGTGTTTCCAACTTTTCGTTTTCGAGTTATACTGTTCGCAATCACACGGACACACACAAAAACGGACCTTTTTCTAAATATCTTACATGATTTCTCTATTCACTATTATTTATTAATGCGTAGAAAAATATTCTTAAGAAACCTTATTTGTCTACCTACTTCATCTTAATCGAGTAAAACCTTTACAGGAATAGTTATATAATACATTTCGTCAAGATACAAAGGGAACAGCAATAGTCAAGTGTTTAAGAACTGGACACCGCTATACGCTGGCCTTAAAATACCATACCTACTGTTTCCATGCAACCGCAAGAAACAACTGGATGTAAACACAACTTTAAAAGAATGACAAGGAATTGAATAATTCAAATCATTAATAACGGATACCTCGAAAATGGCTGATCTACAAAAAAGCTATTTGAAATATATTGTGTACTTTCGTCTTTCACTTAACGTTTACAAGTTATACAAGATTATAAAATCTTCCTTCCTCATGAACAGGGCTTTACATGCTATTCCCAGAAAATTCAAAATATATATTTTATTTTTCATATAAATATCTTTAGTATATGGTACTTTAATCAAAATGGGAATTTTTTTTTTTTTTTGGAAAATAAACAATTCTAATAATGTTCCATGTAAGGTAGTTTGGAGTGGAGGGAATTTTCTTGAAAACATTCGTGTCGCATTTTGGAAGATATTGAACTTAAATAACAAGCATTTTCTAAAAATGCTTTGGGGGGGGCTCAGGGGGTGTTAAAACATCTATTTCCGGTGAAAACTCGGTATCTAATTTTTTGTGGAATGTAAAACCTCTACCTCCATGTACGTGACAGAGAAAGCAAAACTTTTTTTTTTATTCAGGAGATATCAAAACGTGCATTTTCAATGAAATCTCGGTATAGAATTTTGGAGTGGAATGCTACAAAACGTCCTATATTTACTACAGGTAAGAAGGAGAGAAAGTAAAAATGAGTTTTGTTTATTACTTTTTTAAAGTCTGCTGGCCTTAAATCGTTTCTCTTTTATGAACTTGCGATACTGAAGTTTTTAGGTGAACGCAATAAACTTCCTCTGGAATTTATAACGGATAAAGAAAATAAGAATATTTATAAGAATTTCCTCAAGTTTCCTACTCTCCGAATATGCACCATAAACCGCTATCGCCTCCAGTAAACGAAGTTCATAGCCTCCAGGTTACAACCTCTTCGCTACGTACATGCTCCTAAATCTGTAATCCTGACATCCTCGATACGAAAACATACGGGAAACATGAGAAAACTAACAGTGTCTGCGGCCGATGTTCCGGGAGGTAAGTATCTCTTGAAAGTTTCAACAGTAATTATCTACTTCTGCCTACGGAAACCCCCACTGCAGAACATGGCAGATTAAAACCCTATCAGTCATATTTACAGAGATTTATTACATGAGTTAAATATGAATACTTTATCATAAACATGGCATCTTAACGCAGCAATGTCACGGAATAAGGCGGCGCAAGCTCTGGAACGTTTTGCTTTCTCTACATATGACATAGGTGCACTCCGTCCAAAAATTCAATACCCAGATTTCACCAGAAATACATGTTTTGAGGTCCCCTGAATATGTAACCGGCATTTTTATGTGTATGTGTGTGTGAAAAACAACTTAAAAACGAAAAGTTGAATTCCAAGAATCCAAGTTTTCATTCTAAGGATGCAGCACGAAGAATTTCAAAAAATCCCCCCACCCCAAACTTCCCCTTTACGTCAAAAAGATATCCTTCTTGTTTATTATCTCAAAAATTCGTTAAATATTGTGATTAAAATTTCATATTTTTAATTTTATGATATGTACAGATAAATAGCAAGTAGCACTGAATTGAATTTTCTCGGAGTAGCTTGTGCAGTCACCCTCATTCGCAAGGAACTTTTTATATAATTATATATAAAGTCTAAACCATAAGAGATAGCTAAAAGCTAACAATACAAATAATATAGAAATGTTTAAAACACACACTTCATTTTTATGTATGTGTGTGTTTACTGTTAGTACTGCTACAGATTACGTATAGCAACGTCAATTACTTAAAACTAAATACAATAGTAAAATATTCATTTACATTATAAATGCTGTGATTAAGAAACTTAGGTTTAATGAGCGTTTTGAATTGACCACAGCCCAAGTCTTTGATGCCTATATACAACTTTAAAGACATAAAATTCAAATTCTTTTGGGTCGTCGCATAATTACAAAAATCATTTATGATATCACCGCAATTTCTGATCTTATAGTTGTAATTAGTGATGGGACGATACCACAATTTCTTGATACTCGATATCGATACTTATATTTGAGCATCGATAGGCCATACTCACTTTACAAAAACTGTAAAGGCAATAGCTTGTTCACTGAATTATGTCATTCTTTGTAGTTTTCTATGCATAAATGCATGTAACAATTTTGTATTGTATGCTAATTCCGAAATTGTTCCTGGTTGACATTCCCTAATTGGCAGCAATTTTTACTTTCTCTAATACGTATAGTAAGTAGGGGAAGTATTGTATTCCACCCGAAAATTCGATACCGAGATTTCACCGGAAATATATGTTTTGAGACCCCTGTATCCAAAAAAGCATTTTTGGAAACATGTCCGTGTGTGTGTCTGTGAACAGCATAACTCAGAAACGAACAGTCAGATAAACACTAAACTTGGTATTTAGGTTCAGTATCTTCCAGAGATGCGACACGAAGGTCTTCAAGAAAATCCCCCCACCCCAGACTACACTTTACATGGAACATTTTTCAAAAATTTTAATTTTCTCAAAAATGGCTCTAACGATTTTGTTTAAAATATCATATGTTTAAGATATTTTCCTGACAAATAAAATGTATATCTCGAAGTTTCTGGGAATGTCTCCAAAAGTATTCTTCATTGTGAACGACTTTTGCATAACTGGTAAACCATAAGAGATAGGAACAAGTTTACTACACAAAAAATGTAGATCGCGTTAAAATACACAATAAGTCATATACATTTTTTTTTGTTGGGTTAACCATTTTCGAGATATTGCTCGTTATTCCCTTAAATTTTCCAATACTTATACTTTTTCTCAAATTCGTTATTCACTTTTTTTGTCCTGGTAATTCAAAGAGAATGGAATACTGCACATAGCAACCAGCTCTTAAAATATTTGACTATCGCTTAAAGCCTACCAATTTCCCTTGCATCTATGAGAAAATTAACAAAAGATTAACATCTCGATTAACATGAAGCATATGGAGAATAAGCGTTTGTAAAAATAGTTTGTACAAGAGTAGAGAAAGTCATGTGAGTATAATACATCAGATTTTTATGTTGATAATGCTACTGCCAACTATATTTTGTGCTGAAAACTTATTTTAAATTACTCCTAATCATCTTATGGAAATTAATCATTCGGTATACCGTAAGCTACGCTCGTGACCCGAGTTTGACTTGCGTAAACATAAACTCAATGGAAGGAAAGAGCAAATATTTCCATGCGCTATATTACCTCACGTCCAATTGTGATTTGTTTCTGCTGGATCACAAAGTTTCGTCACCGTCATGGTTATTAGGTTGTCTCGTAAGTAATGTCGGTTTTCAAGTTTGATGATATATAAGATGCCATGGCTGGTATGCGTATATTGCGAGAATGTTCCAGTCGTCAGTTAATACGCAGTCACAAATGGAAGTTACAAATTTGAGATTAGAGTCCTTCTAAAGTACTACTGGAAACAAGATTATAAAGCTGCTGCCGCGGCTCGCAAAATATGTGAAGTGGAAGGAGAAGCTGTGTTAGTGAGTGTGTGGCACAGCGATGGTGCTAACGTTTCAACACAGAAGAAAACACTAAATATTTACCACTTTCTGGAAGACCTGAATTATGGTATTTTGAGAATACATGCAGAGTTTTGGAAGAAAATCCCAAGAAAGTACTCGTAGGCTGTCAGAAGAACCTGGTCCATCAAAAGATAACATACATCGCCAGATAAAGAAACTTAGAAAATCAACAGAAGTTGTAGATCTGTACCTCATGAATTGACAGCTCAATAGACTCAACATAGACTGGATATTTGTCGTCAGGTAATCGTAACCCCATGGATGACATATTCATCAGTAGTATTGTCACACGTGATGAAAAATGGGTATATTACCGCAACCCTGACGCCTCGAAACAGTCCCCGTCAACCTGCGAAAGTACATCGTTAAACAATATCAGTTCGGCCCCAAACGTTGTGTATCTGGTGTAATTTTGAAGGAGTGATTCACTGGAAGTTTGTTCCAAACGGGCGTGCAGTCAATGCGGATCTTTATTCTCAACAACTGCAACGAAGTTCATCAAATTTGAGACGGAGATGCCCAGCATTAATTAACCGAGTTCTCTTGCAGCAGGACAATGCAACCATGACAAAAATTCAGGAATTGGAAGGAGTCGAACTGTTACCACACCCAGCATACAGCCCTGAACTAGCGCCTTCAGATTGCAATCTGTTTCGGTCCATGGCCCATTTCTTGCGTGGAAGAAATTTCGAAAACGTTGAAGCTGTGAAAGTGGGTCTCACTGAAGTCTTCGCATCAACACCCTCAGACTGGTACTGTCGCGGGATAATAAACCTCGCTGAAAGATGGCAAAGACCATAGAATCTCATGGTCTCTGCTTTGAAGAGAGCTTAATTTCTTGTCAAAAAACGTCCCAAATAAAGTTTTGCTTAAAGCCCTTTTGAAACCCATCCATATATGTAATGGCTGAGAGAGCCATTACATATACCAAGCCAGGCTATTCCAGAAACGTGATTTAGTGTGTAAAAGTAAATTAAATTGAGTTTTATTTATGGACGCTCTTTAATTACTGTGGCCCTTAGCATCCCATTCTATAGTGGACGTGAAAGAGCAGAAGTTTTGTTCAGTGGGATCCTTACCAGGCTTGAGGTTCTTTTGCGTGCCGAAAATCGACAACACGGGACCACGGCTTTACTTTCCTTTCGAAGAAAACCGTACTAACGACTTTTATACCAAAAAATCCACCCCTCTACCGGGTTTAAACCCGCGACCTCAGGAACTAGAGGCTAGCATGGTACCCCTAGGACACAGAGGACGACATTTAAAGCGTCAGCTAATTAAGCTTATTCACATTCTCAACTAACGCATGTTACACGAGTACTTCTACTCCTTTCATTTAGACACAAAAATGTATAGAATGATGTATTGATTCACCCACAGGAAACGCAGTGAAGGTCTATCAAGAACTATAGTCCAGCAACTCTTAGGGGACACGTGCGAGGGAATAACTTGAAGTCTCGACTCCTTTCATTCCTTATCTAGCATAAAGTTAAGCGCAACAACTTTCAATAATGCAAATCTTTACGATTTAAAAGTATCGAAAAGTTGTCGAAGGTTTATCTCAAAATATTTGAAGTTAGTAGTTGCTTTAGTTTAACTGTCCCACGTATGGGAGCCAATTTGAAGTAGGTGCTGTTATGCCCCATACATGGTTTCAATTTGATGAAAGGTGTTTTGTTGTTGGAGTTGATGTTGGAGTTTGAAATTGTGTTGTATGTAAAGCCTATTGGAAGATGTATTTTTGTTGTTACTCTCCAAGTTTAAAAATATATATTAACTTTGTTATTAAACTGCTTCTATAGATAGTATTTATGTTTATGTTTGCCTCGGCTGCGTCAGTATTGTTTTAGAGACACTTTTCTCTTAATCAGGGCGTGGTGCAACAAGAATGTAGGCTTCACACACATTTTAAGTTTAAATTCACTTCTTTTTATTAAATCCTTGACACAAATTAAATATCACTTCACTGATATCAAGAGCTGTGAGATTCTTTAATTTAATACTTGCACTTTTTTTATCGTGTATACTTATTTTTACGTCTCACACGAATACGTAATATTTCTCTAGAGAACACATCTTCCATCCGGCCACTAGTACCAAGGTCTGCCAGCAACTGAATATATTTCAACCGTATAAACTTTTAAACTTCTGTATTCAAGTCTCTGATTGGCTAATCCTAGTCCAATAGAATACCTGCATTTTACTAAAGCTGTTTCTGGCTGTTGATTAACTATTTTTAAAACTGTCACAAAATTTACATTATTGTTGGTCTAATCATGACAACATGATTAACATTTTAACTCTCAAATTCATTATTGCCTCAAGGTTACCTCATTGTTAGCAACGTTAAACTTATTATTCTCACAGCTCTTACATTATTAAATTACGTAATGCATTTACATAACATTATTGAACATGTTTACAATAATATAAGCATATGTAATGACTGTTACATACATTTTTACAAATTATTACAAGGCGGCTGTTATTGAAATTACAAATTACATAATTTAATTGAAGTTATTCAAGTGTTAAAAATACTGCCTCAGTCTCGACTCCTTTCATTCCTTATCTAGCCTAAAGTTAAGCGCAACAACTTTCAATAATGCAAATCTTAACGATTTAAAAGTATCGAAAAGGTATCGAAGGTTTATTTCAAAATATTATACATACTTCCATATCATCGAGTATCGACGGTATAAAAGTCCCATACCTAGTGTAGTAATAAGAATTCAATTTACAATTATTGAAATACTTTTTTACATGTACCAAACAGAGATTTAAATAAAGGTTTGCAGTGTTCAGTAAATTTGACTTATACTTCTAACGGTTTTCTTCTGAAGTTTAAATAAAACATTAGCAAACACATGATTACCCCGCAACAAAGTACCGCATTGAAGATGGCAGTCTACAAAAGCATAATATGTAGTATGTAATATATTTATATTAACATTAGATAACAAATAATGTAACATGAAGATTCCTTTAGATACCTTCTTGAAGATCATATTAATATGGTCATTCTAGATTAATCTAGAATTGAGGACGATGCCTAAGAATTTAATATATGTATTGTTACATGCTTGGGTGAAGGCAAAAGGTTCCCAGCAAATTATTACATTTTAATCACCCCAACATGCACATGGGGGAAACGTAGCACAGACACTGAAAGAGGACCAGGACCTTGATGTTCACATTCCGATGCAGGCGTGGGGTTTTGTAACAAATTACACAAACTTCACATTATTCACTTACCTGTCGTTTATTAATAAAGTAATTTTGTGGTCCTACATTACATACACAAGGGAATAAAGGACTGAGGGGAGATACTTCACATACACACAACCTACACCTTACATACCAACTTTCAGACTGACGATCACACACAAAGGAAGTAACGCTAACATCTACCCCCCCTCTCTCTCTCCAACTCTAGCTAGGTTCCCCAGCCAGAGGTGGAAAGTATCATGCCAAACGGAAATTCAACCACAAGTCGAAAGAAACACTAAATTACACCAACAATGGTGTCGCCAATGCGACGCAATGTGTCTGGTATGACAATACACACACATATGTCACAGTATGAGTGTGTTCACTTTTAGTATCCAGGGTGCAGTTGAAATTTCAAATAGGTAATTTGTGGTAACAGCCATTTCCGAGATATCCGTTGTTTTTGGTTTGAATTTAATACTTTTGCCACTTTTTGAAGTGATTTAGGTGTTAAATTGTTTCTCGCAATGTCATGGAAAGAGTACAGAACTTCAAGGTTAGTAATTAGCAACCAGCTTGTAAACATCTTAATCAGGTGTAAATTAGGAGTTACACAAAACAGAAATGAAATGAGCCGCTTAAGGAAGCCACTCAAGATAACAAAAGAGGATTAGTAGTTCTATCCTATACTTTCTAGTTGTTTCGTTGAAAAATTGCTCTTCTCTCCCCCCTCCACATGGCGACATACTTGACTTATCACTTTATTGGCGTATCGTAAATCGAAATGTGTTAATGCGGATTGAATTAACAAAAACTATATAGAATAATAAGCTTTTGTAGAAAAGCGTATAGAGACGGTCATGTGAAAGAAATACACAGGATTTTTCCACTAACTTTTGTACATAGTATCACCTCCTAATGAGATGACGTCTATCACCTTTCAACAATGGTATGCGGAGAGCGTATCTGCCTCGCATTCAGGAGTTCCCGAGTTGAATCCCGGTTAGGTTGCGATACCCGGATAACGTATTTCCAGAGCTTTCCCTTTTCCTGAAAAGATGAATGTCGGAAAAATGGTAAAGGATGTGTCACGGATGAGCCCCCGGGGCAGAGCACCGCACGCAGTCCACTCAGCCCATTGTGCTTCCAACGTGATCTCTGGAAGGGAAGGATGAGGGGAGAGCCCGAAGGGCGACCAGATCCGGATGCCGACGGGCGCAAGCATGAACGGGGTCCCTAATGTTTCCAGGTAGAATGCATCGAAACCGCACGGCACCTGCCAACAAGCCATCAACCTCAGGGTTCCCCGGAGTGGAGCCCCACGCTGAGGAGAGAGCTAACTGAGCGGTGCCGCAGCGACGCCAAGGAAGCCTTTACAGAGCGTAAGCTATCGCTCAGCCATAAACCGCCTGACCCTACAACCCTGAATCAGATAACAAGAAGATGATAGGTACAGGAATGAGAGGTAGGAGAGTCGTGGTAGAAGATGAACCACCCCAGCATTCGCCTGGCAACCCGGGGACACCACGAAAAACCCATGGACTAGAGTGGGCGCTCGCCGGGGATCGATCCCGGGACCTCCAGAATGGGGCCACAAACGTAACCGCCTGAGTTATCCTGCTCGTGAATGTCGGATAATTCTAAGGTCTAGGACGCGGGCTTGTTTGAATCATTTCACCCATTTCATTGATTCATCGTCCGATATGACTCCCAGGTTAAAGGTATTAAGTTTTACTTGGAATGTTTGGCAGATTAGTTTGTTTCCAAAACAGTTTGATTTTAATGCGCTGGGACAGACATTTAAACGAAGTACCGAAGTTAAATAGAAGGCGGAAGGGGAGAGAATACTTTTCTTACCTCATCGGACTGATAATTTATCACTTGTACATTTATGCGCTTTAGTAAGATTAAATATTCATTTATTTCCCCGATGAAGCCATGTAGATATAAGCAAGTGGAATAGCGCGGTCGTAAACAAGACCGAAGTGTTTAAGATGGGCCATTTGGCAGGCAAACAAGTTGAGAAAGGGTGGAGTTCATAAACTTGGCAGCGGCAGGGTCTTAAAAATTCTTCCGCGTCAGTGTTTTTGCCTTTCTACTGCCAGGAAGGTACGAACTTCTGCTAAGCATATTTTCCTTGCCTTTAAAAGCAGGTACGCATGGAAGGTGTAGATATTATTCACCCCTACTTTCTTCAGCGAAATGACTACTGATATTTTTCCGGTAATTTATCGAGTTAACGGGGACATGTTTCGGTTTGAAAATATTTGCAAATACGTTATTAAAATTACATTATTTTTGTCTGTAAGGCTGGTAACTACATATAAGGCTCGCACTCGGGAGGACACGGTTCCAATCCCTTTGTGCCGGTCACCTTGACCTTGGGTTTTTTCGTGGTTTTCGCAGGACGGTAGGCGAATGTTGAGATAGTTCCTCTAATACCAAGAATTTTCTGTCCCCATCATTTTCAATCAACTGTTTCACCTTCATGTTTCAGGGTTGCAGGATCAGGCGATGGCGATTGGTGCGTGGCGGCGGGACGATGGAGTTAGCGCTGTGTAAAGGATTTGTCCCTGGCGCTTGTTGGCCGGCTGGTGCCCTTTCCTAGGGGACTCGTTCCTGGGACCTCCGGGTTGATAATGGCAGAGGCAAGCTCACACCAGTGTCATACTGGAATCGTTTGGGATCCCGTTCTTGCTAGCGAACATCGCCGTCCGGATCCTTCATTCCTTGCTGATAGAGATCGCTCACTGAGATGACCTAAGTACGGTACGGCTCCCCCCCGTCTGTATGCCTATCCTATCCTAAGCTGATATTGCGAACAACACTTTCTTTTTGCAGCGTGCAGACTGGTGGCTTAAATTTTCGACGATGTTTAAATACCGCCTCTTAAAAATATATTTACACCTAAATTCCATTTGGCCAGGTTTAAATGGTTGGAATCATTAAGGTTACTTCATACTTCGTTTTCCAGTTGATGTTTTGAGTTATGTCTAACAAACTTCGTCTAAACCGTATTTAAGCAATGAAAATCTGTATTTAAGTTAAACGTTTAGTACTTATACAGAATGTGGGGTTTGATTTAATTGGTCTCGAGCCCTTCTGTGGTGTGTCTCTCAGAAGTGTCAAGTGTAAGGTAACCCAGCTTACTGCGAAGGCTCATTTTCAAATCTGGAGTAAACAAACTACTGACAAGCCCATGATTTCATTTCGGGGCTTGTAGTTGGGGTGGATTTTATGCCCAAGCACTGCGACCTTAAAGATCTATTGCGCATCCCCCTTTTCATCAGTTAAGTAGTCTGTTGCTGGTTATGAATTTAACCAGACTGCTAACTGAGGCTTTCGATAGTTCATCTATCTTTGCAAAGTGATTGCCAAAAATTCTTGCTCTTTGATTCGCAAGAGCAGGGCAATCACATAGCAGATGAGTAACGGTCTCATCTCCTTCTAGGCATCTACTAGCGTTGTTAGGGTTGTTAAACAATCCCATTCTGTATAGATTAAACTTTAGGGCACAGTGTCCTGTAATGAATCCTGTTGCCCATGCAAGCCTTCTTCTACTAAGACCGCGCAGGTACTTTGCCCTGCTGTTATCCAGGTCTGTAATGAACAACTTGGAATGTCTGCAACCCTCAATGGAGTTCCAGTAGTTCTTGTGTTCTGCTTGAGCCCAGCACTTAATAGTCTGTTTCACTGGTCTGTAGGACACTCCCAGTACAAACATGGGATTTCGCTGCCAATCTTGGCTGCTTCATCTGCTTTCTCATTGCCTGGTATACCTGTGTGTCCTGGCATCCACATACGTCATTTCGGGGCTTGGCGGAAAACAAGAGCTTCTCCTGAATTTAACTAGATCTAAGCTCAGGGAAGTTGACTATCTAACAGGCCACAACACTTTACGTAGACTTTGTACGTAATGCTACTTACTCAAGACCTTTATGCAGGAAATGTGGGAGAGAACTTGAAACCTCACATCATATATTATGCGAAGATTCGCTATGCGTAGATATGTATCTTTAGGCTTCTTTTTCTTGGAACTTGAGGATATAAGAAGGGCAGCTATGAAGGATGTGGCTCCTTTTTTTCCCCGGACCATCAGACTTGATAAATGCTCAGGACAAGAGACACAAAGGGCTCCAAGAGCTACGTGCAGGCTTCTATTGAGACCACTCAAGTTTCACCATACCATCAAAGGTATTTTACACGTTATTTTTTCTGCAGTTCACCCTGTATTTTTAGTATTTGTGTATCAGTCACAAATAAACAGATAAAAGAAACGTTATATTCCTTGTCTTTTGTGATCACATATTGTGGCATTTCATTGTTGAGAACTGACGCCTGTGCAGATTTTGGCAGTCAAGAATATCTACAATAAAACATTTGAAATGTCCTAATATAGACTGTCAATGGTTTAACAAAAATCGACAATTATGCAAAACTCTTGATCAACAGACTGACCCTAATCATTCCTGCAGAAGGTAACTCCGGCTGCTTGCCCAGCCTTGTGCAGGGTGTGATTTCGGCACTGGCTGGCGTCAGCTTAATGAGCTGTACGAAACTACTATCGGGACGCGGGTAGAAATCTCCATGAATTCCTTTCTCTGGAGTGGAGTGAATCTTTAGGAAGGTGCCACTCATGTATAAAAGGAAGACTGTGGTTCGGGGTTCTGTTTTGTGTTTTCTCAGCAGCAAACAAGTTTGTCTATGCGAGGAGAAAAGGAGAGTACAGAGTTCCACATGTTAACGAGCGAATGGAAGAGAGATGTTGAATTACGCGCCTTGGAATTGGAGTGCTATGAGCAGGAAAAACATAGTGACTGAGCTGACCAACTCTCAGTACTTGTCAATGGCAAACTCTATGCCGATCAATAACTAGATACTCGTGGGTTTATATCCAGGCACGAGCATGTATACGCTGACAACTCCACTGTCGCTATGTACATTACCATTCGTTTAGGATACAATTCGTGAGTTTTGTCATAACACAATAGCAAAGCAAACTTGCCAGGTGCTCCACTCTCATTCAATGCTACTTGGGTAGCAGGGGGAGTGGATCGATCTCAGCAGTAAACAAATCCTGGGAGGGAAGGGGCGGTTTTATCTCGAGCCGCACAGCAGGTGTAATAGTATGTATGCCCCTGAAACTACGCAACCCTCATACCTACTCGTTGGTCGCGAGTTACAGGCTTCTGCATTTTAGAATTACAAAGAAACGTTACTATAGGAATGTCATGATGTTAGATCACTGCAGATGAATATGAAACAAAGAATTAAATCACTCGTAAGATACACAAATTCGTTTTAAGATTCTGATAATTTTAACCAAAATAAATGAAAGATTTTGTGTTATTCTCCTTTTCTATTTTGGTTTTACCTCATCGTATGTTTTGGTTTTACCTCATCGTATGTAGAAGTACCAAATTCTTCCAACCCTCATAACAATGTGACATTTTACTTAATTTGTATGATTGTAACATTAAATTTAATATTCCCATTAAATTAATCTTAAACTCGTAATAAACTATACCCTCCTAATTTAAATAAGACTTCTACTAAAAGTATTGAACTCAATTTACTTTCTTTACCACGTACATAGTAGGTAGAGAAGGACTGCATTCCACCCAAAAATTCGATATAGAGATTTCACAGGAAATATATGTTTTGAGGCCCTGAATTCAAATAAAGCATTTTTAGAAACAAGTCATGTGTGTGTCTGGTGTGGCATAACTCAAAAACGAAAGGTCGGATAAGCACCAAACTTGATAAGTTCGGCACGAAGAGTTTCAAAAAAATTCCCCCACCCCAAATATCCTTTACATGAAACATTTTCCGAAAATTTTAATTTTCTAAAAAATGGCTGTAACATTTTGATTAAAATACCATACATTAAAGATATTTACATGACAAATAAAATATATATCTTGAATTTTCTGGAAATAACCTGTGATGTCCTCTTCATTCGGAACGAATTCTGTATAATCTTGTATACTGGTAAACGTTAAGTAATAGACGAAAACGTACTAAACAAAACACGTAGATCTCTTTAAAACACACAATTTATTTCAAATAAGCTTATTTGTGGCATAAGCCATTTCTGAGATATCCGATATCAATGGTTCGAATTGTTCATACTTGGTCATTAAGTCTTGTCAACATTCAGGTGTTTCTCGCGATTGCATGAAAACAGTGGGCAGTTTTAAGGCCAGCATATAGTGTCCAGTTCACGAAATGTGTAATGTAGCTATTTCTGCAAAGGCTTATTTGGATTAAAATATAGTAGATAGAAAAATGTGCTTTAGTAAGAATAGTTTGCATACCCACTAATAAAAACAGAGGGTAAAGGGTCATGTGAATGTGTCAACAGAGTTTTACTTTTATGCTTGCCTTTATGTAATATCTGATTTGCATTTTGTATTCTGAAATAAATCGAAGTTCTTCTTAGTTATGAGCAATCTGTAGTGAGGTTGCTAATGTTTGTTTGTTTTCCTTCTACATTAAAACTGTTGGTTTTACAAGTTAAGTATAGTTTTACTTTCTTTACCACTTACCTAAAGGAAGTATTTGATATCGAGATTTCATTGATACAGGTTTTGAGGTCCACTGAAAACCTCTCAGAAAGCATTTTTTAAAAAAAGAAGGAAGCCGTGAATTCTTACGTCTGTGACAGCATAACTAAACAAGGAAAAGTATGATTAACTCTCAAATTTCATAACTGACAACACGAAGGCGAAGATTTTCAAGAAAAGTCCTACATCCTAAACTGCTGTTTAAATGAAAAAAAGTCCTTACTTTTCATCTTCTCAAAAATAGCTAACTATTCTGATATTAATATCATCAACATTCACGGGTTGAGCCCTTTTAAGGCTTGTTCCGGTCTCGTAGGTTTTCAATCAAAAAGTTGAATCCCTCTCTTTTTCGCTCTACCAACATTCCTTTTACCTTTCGGCTTATAATCCAATATAATCTTTGGTATGCGGTGTTATTTCCTTCTTTGAACATGATCTTTCCAGTTATTTCTAAATTGATTTATTTTACCCATCAATTTAAAAATGTTAAACTCATTTCTAATAACTTCATTTTTCCTTTTGTCCAAAAGGGTAGAACCGGCTATACTTATAACAAAACTCATTTCGGCTGCCTCGATGATCTTCTCCTGTCTTCAAGTTAATACCCAAAACTCGCAACTATATAGTAATACAGGAACTGTCAACATCTCTTTAAAACTTAGTTTAATTTCTTTTCTAGAAATTTTTAACTCTCTCTTAATTGTCCTACATCGGAGGGTTTTTCATGATCTATGGTAACAATACCAGACGAGCACAACAGCTCCGGGCTGAAACATGTGGAACCGAATGGAAGTTCAGTAGTATGAGTATATCACTGTGTTTGTTCAGTTGTATGCTCTTGTTCTTGCTGCATCAAATGGTGTCAAAACAGGACCATTCTGATAAGGGTACGTTATTGCAAAATACTTGTATTCTAAGACTATTAAGCAGTGCAAGAGGCATGGTTTTACCCTATCCAAGAAAGTGATCTCATGTGCACTCAACAAAAAGATAAGGCCACATCAGGACCTATTCCAAAGGGCAAGAAACATGGAAATCCATGAACGGCCACCGTCGCACGCCTCCTGCAACTCAGAGGGACATTGCACTGTAATTTGGGGTCTGTTGCTACTGTGAACACCATAATCAACCAGGATTTGAATCTAGAAAAGTGCCATAAGAGTCGGGGATACAAGCTGCTGCCTAAACACATTGCAGAACGTGCCACTAACGGCAGAAAGCTATATGAACGATACCTAGCTGGTGAAAAGTAGATGTTTGTTGTCTTTTTAGATGAGGCATATGTTTATCAAGTGACTGCAACAAACCCTAGGCTATATATTTACCGACCAAGGGGAGAAAACATTAAAAGTTGGTATAAGGAAACTAACCAAAATTTCCCCAGTGGTTACGTGGTAACACAAGGTACAGTTACAATGGCAAATTAACCATTCGTCGTGTACATAAAAATGTGAAAATCAACTCAGCATATTATCAGACTGACGTCCTGATACCAATTTTCCATACAGAAGTCCCTGCTCTCTATCGTGCAGATGTAAATAAAATCTGATCGCATCATAAGGCATCAAGCCATACGTCTGCTTCAACCTACAAATTTTTGGAGAACATAGAGAGAGAAATGGGAATACGTCCATGTTAAGTCATCTAATGCATCACTGAAGGAGTTTTGTGCATTTGAGTTACTGAAAAGAGCCCTTGGAAGCAGACGGCCGCGAAAATTTGGATGACCTCTGGAAAGCTACCAGGAGGAATGGAATAAACTGGACAACCCTGTATTTCGTAGCAATTTGCTCCAGCTGTGCTGCAGATTGATAGCTCAAGCTAAAGGCTGCCAGATAGAACATCACTGCTGGTGGAGGCGTGGTTTTTCGTAAGGTAAGGGGGTTTTAAGTTTGTTACCATAGATTACGAACAACCCTCTGAATATAGTTAAATGTGGTAAGTTTATTAAAAAGATCTTTTTTAAAATAGGAGATACCGCAATTCATGTAATTAAAACCATTCACTGGGTTTTCTTGATTTCTATATTAAAATTATATTTTTTATAATATTGTTAATTGATGTAGACGCTTCTGTAAACCATATGAGAACCTGGCCATCCGCAACAAGTAATGTGTCCTTATTTTAAAACGTGAGTAAAATTATGTATAAATTAAAACTCTGATGGTTTACATTCACATAACTTTCTCTACTCCTATTGTTTACTAGTGCGTATACAAACTATTCTTACGAAAGCATTTTTTTTAAATGCACTTCATTTTAGTCGAGATAAAGCTCTGCAGAAATAGCTACGTTACACATTTCGTTACAGTACAAACGGAATAGCAATAGTCACATGTTTAAAAACTGGACGCTATACTCAGGCCTTAACTCGGAAATGACTGATACCACAAAAAAGTTATTTGAAATAAATAGTACGTTTTAAAGAGATCTACACTTTCTGTGTACTACATCAACTTTTGCCAGTTCCTTAGAATGAAGAGGGACTTCAAAGACAATTCCCAGGAAATTCGAGATATACGTTTATTTGTATTTAATCTTTAATATATGGTATTTTAATCAAAATTGTTAAGAGCTACTTTTTGAAAAATAACAAAATTCGAGAAATGTTCCATATAAGGGCAGTTTGTGGGGGAAGATTCTTCGTGCCACATCTTTGAAAGGCACTGAACCTAAATACCAAGTTTGGTATTTATTTTTGAGTTATGATGTTCACAGACACACACACACACACACACACACACACACACACACACAGATCTGTTTCCAAAAATGCTTTATGTGGATTCTCGGGTCGTCAAAACATGTTTATTCGATGGAATCTCCGTATCGAATTTTCTGAGTGGAATGCAATACCTTCTCCACCTATTATGTACGTGGTAGAGAAAGCTAAAAGGGACGGCCTTATGAAAAGTCTCTAGAATCAAATTAATGTACTAATATATCTTAAACGTTTTGTAAATAGCAAGTGCTCTTCAGACTGATTGAGTTTTTCATAATTATTATACAATTAGAAAATCGCAGACAAAAGCTTACTGCAGGAAAAATGTAGAGCTTATTAAAATACACAATTTATATGAAATGCTTCCGTAGTGTCAACCATTTTCCAAGTATTCCATGTTGCATGTCTACACCTTCCCCAAGTGTAAGTATGGGAGACGTGTAAGTTCGCGATTCTTCTTTCTATCGCAAGAGCTCGTTACTGCGACTAAATATTTGAAGGCTGTTTCCGCATATTGTACGGATATGGGCATCCATTTGAAATCATTCGTTTGCAAAAATCTATTGTGAATAACGTAACGTGATTACAAGAGTACTTTTAATATAAATACTGGACTATGTTAATGATACAGGTGTCTGCGAATTCAAAACAAAGAATCTCCAAGAACCCATTCGAAGGACAAATTGCAGGTTAATACGTTATGGAAGATATAATTGTTCTGAGTTAAAGGCGCAATATTGTGACATAATTTAGCGCTACACACTTGCCAGCCAGCTGCTGGTAACACCATGCGGGCTGGCCCGGCTACCTGGCTAGGTTGAAACTAATTGATGATAAATCAGAGCTATAAGGGAAGGGAGGAAGAGAGGTAAGTTGACATCCGGCATTACTAACAAAATGCATATATTAACTTTGCTGCGAATAGTCTTATTAAGCCTGTGAACGAATTTTGTATAAATGGTAAACCATAAGCGATAACAAAAGTTTACAACTCAAAAGAGTGCAGATGTAAAATTCAGAATTTAAGTCAGTTTTTGTGCAATTTACCATTTTCGAGATAATCTGTGTTATTTGTTTGAATTTTCAAATAACATATAATTTTATTAAGTTCTAAGCAGCCATTCGTTTATTTCTGGTGGTCATGCTAAGACCGTGGAATTTCAAAAGCAGCATATAGGTAACGCTTTTTGAATATTTGACTATCGCTTCAGCTTCGTGTATTCCCTTTGTACCTATGCGTAATGTGAAATTAAACAAGTAGAAGATAGAAAAAAAATCTGATGAGTTACGCTCACATGACTTTCCCTACTATTGTACAAACTATTTTTACAAACTCTTATTCACCATCTATTTCATATTAATCGAGATAAACATGTGCACAAACGATCCTTTGACATGCAAAGAGAATTACATTTTACACATAGCGACCAGTTCTAAAAATATTTGACTATCGCTTAAGGCGTACTATGTTCCCCTTGTTTAGTAATTGAAAGGGTAATATAAAAATACAGTAGCCTTTAAGCATCAACATATTTCTTAATAGCTGGTTGCTAGGTGCAGGACCATTCTCTTTGCCACAGATTAATACTCTTTGCATATCCAAGACAAAAGAAAATGAATAACGAATTCCCATTTGAGAAAATAAGCATTGAAAAATTTAAGGGAATAACAAGCAATATCTCGAAAATGGTTCACACAACAAAAAAAATGTACATGACATAAATTGTGTATTTTAACGCGATCTACATTTTTTGTGTAGTAAAATTTTGTTTTTTGGGGACATTCCCAGAAAATTCAAGATGTATTTGTCATGAAAATATCTTAAACATATGATATTTTAATCAAAATCGTTAGAACCATTTTTGAAAAAATTAAAATTTTCGAAAAATGTTCCATGTGAAGGGTAATCTGGGGTGGGTGGATTTTCTTGAAAACCTTCGTGTCGCATCTCTGAAAGATACTGAACCTAAATACCAAGTTTGGTGTTCATCCTGCTGTTTATTTCTCAATTATGCTGTTCACAGACACAGACACACACACACACACACACACACAGAGAGAGAGAGACACACACACACGGACATGTTTCCAAAAATGCTTTTTTTTTGGATTTAGGAGGTCTCAAAACATATTTCCGGTGAAATCTCGGTATCGAATTTTTGGGTGGAATACAATACTTCCCCTACTTACTATACGTAGTAGAGCAAGTAATAAGCTTTTGTACGAATAGGTTGCACACAGAGTAGAGAAAGTCGTGTGAATGTAACGCATCAGGTTTAAATTTTGTTCAAATATAGTGCTGGACGATAACTTGTAATCAAATATGACTGTATTTCTGAATACTCATGCAGCGAACGGATTTATGGTAAATCTCGTTAACATGAACGAGCCAACGCATGTAGCCACAGCACTGCGGATAAACTTTCACCACAGTCCGTATTTATTGTTGATCTGCTAGGTGTTATTGGTTTGCATCAGGCTTTTGTATGGTGGAAGACACTTTAAGAGCTTCATTTTGCAGACCGAGTGTGGACCCGGATGCAAAACAATTTGTAGCGACAAACGATTAAAAAAGTACGCCAAGCGCGGACTATCAAATTACAAAACCACAGCTGGTTGTGTCACGCCCACGCAAAACGTTTAACTGCTTTACGTATCCGGTTCAATTTGGTGCTGCACAATGGCGAGCCACAAACGTTAACATTTGGTTCCAATTGTTAACTTGGCTTTGGGGTTACATTCTCCGCAGACCTCTGCTTTGGAAAAAGAGGAAAGGATACTTCGACAGTAGTAACTATCATGTACCACTGTTTCAGTTTGAGATATAACAACCCAACTTTCATTAACAACAAGATCGTAAATGCACACAGGTGCATTCAAAACACTGTATCTTGCGTTCCGGTATTTCGTAGACATTTTATAAAACAATCCAAAAAGTCGAACATGTTTACTTTCAGTACCAAATACCTAGTAGGAAGAGAAGGTATTTTGTTTCATACTATCTGGAATTTCATGCTTTTCCGTTTCCAAACCAGTACCTCAAATTGAACTTTTTCGTTCAGTTATTTTCCGTACTCCAACACAAATATATGAATACATAATAATAAATCTACTACAAGAATAACTTTTCATAAACACTTTTCCTCCCTATTTCGTTATTTCACATTTCTATATTAATTTTAAAATTTGAATATTACTTAATACTTCACCTTGCTGATTGCTTACAGAGATATTTCTTTTCATAATGCTACTTAACTTTTGCAGTGCCATACTCAACAATACGTGAAATAGTTTATATTTACTCCGACAACGACGCCATTGCAAGACAAGCTCCAAGGTTACCAACATGTATCACATCAAATCATTTCAGTACATTTAAATAATGACAAAATTCTGTAATATCTGCTTTGTAAAGCTCACGATTTTTGTTTGCAATGTCCTTCATGATACGTTTAGCATTCTGTTTAACTGTTTAAACAATAACTTAATTGTTGGCCCTGCATTGAGCATATGAAACATATCACTGCGTCCATGTCCAACATAATGTGCAGTGCAATATTTAACCAATATACAAAGTATTTCTCGACACCGTATGAATTAAAATATTGTACGTAACTGCAGGATTTTTTTTTTTAAGAACTCGTTTTGATATTCCGACCGAAGTGTCCTACACTAGTATTCCATTCAAATATTCGATCTCGAGATTTCACCGAAAATAAGTTTTGAAGCACCCTGAATCGAATTAAACCATTTTTAGAAAATGTGTGTGAACCACAACTGAAAACAAATAGTCGCATAAATACCAAACTTCGTATTTAACTTCAGTATATTCTAAAGATAACGACACGAAGTTTTTCAAGAAAATTCCCCCACTCCACACTACACTTTACATGAAGCATTGCTAGAAATGTTTGATTTTCTGAAAAATGGCTAATGATTTTGAGTAAAATATCTATATTTAAAACATTTACATGACAAATAAAACTTATATTTTTAATTTTCTGGGAAGAGTCTATAGGAACCTTTTCATTTCGAAAGAAATTTGTATAATTTTATATAACGGGTAAACCGTAAGCGATAGCAAATACGTACTACAAAAAAACAAACAAAAATCTGATGTGTTTCATTTGCATGACTTTTTCTACTCTCTATCGCTTATTAGTGGTAGAAAAAGCAAAAATCAGTTTTTTCTTTTTCTTTTTCCTTTCTTCGGCCAGTTTGCAGTCAGGTAAATATTTAATTGTAGTATTTCTTTTATCTAGTAAAGTTTCAAAGCCTTTAGGCTCGGTTCGGAAATATTCAGTAAATATTCAGTTCAGTATATTTTCTTTATCTTTAATTTTGCACTGATTTCAACTAAATATGAAGCTAGTCAACAAATTTTGTTCAAACTAATTTGTATAAAATTTCAATTCAGTAAGTGCAGCGGTTCGCTTAAAAATTCAAAATTTTTAGCAGGCTCCCCATCTAAACTACCCTTGATTTCGCACCGAATTCAACCAAATTTGAAACGCGACGAAAATGTTTAAGTTTCTGTTTTTATATATTTATAAACATCAACTCCATCAAGTTGTAACGCTTGCCTACTCATTTCATCCACATGGACATAGGGAAGGACAGGCAAAGATAAAACCAGAAAACATATTTGATTGAGGTCCTCCAATTACAAAATTATATAGAAAGGCTATTTATAGAGTACTGTAACTAATGTTAGACCAACTGAAGTAACCACTGAAAGTGTTTTACGATGCCGAAGGACTCTAAAATCAGGTAATTTATTGTATTTCATTTGGTGCCATATTTGTAAATATTTGCAAAGTCTATAAATAATTTTGTTTTCGTACTTTCACATCTCGGGAAAATAAATATTTCTGCACATTTTTATTTTCTCTACCGGCTAGCTATAACAGCATAACTCAAAAATAGAAAAATCACGAAATACCAAACTTGGTATTTAAGTTCAGCATCTTACAACGATACGAAATGAAGATACCCAAGAAAATTTTACTAACTCAAATTACCTTTTAGACAGAGAATATCTCTTGATATTTTCTCACCAAGAGTTTGATTAAACGATTTAAGATATTTACATGACTAATAAAAGCTTTATCTTGAATGAATACCTCTTCATTGCAAAGGAAATGTATACTTGTGTTTATTACTGCTAAACCATAAGAGCCAAACGAAAACTTATACACACAAAAGAAACGCAGATCTAATTTAAACGGGCACTTCTGTCCTCTTTTGTGGTACTAGTCGTTTTCGACATATTAGTTGCGGGTTGTTTGGATTTATCAATATTATATATGTATACATAAAGTGCTAGATCACCATTCGTTTGTTTCTCCTGGTGTCATACAGTAATGAATGGAATTCCAATCCGCTTTTTAAAGATTTGACTATCGTTTCATCCTTCTGTACTGCCTTGTACCTACAACCAAATGTACAATGAAACCATTTTTTGCAAATCTTTAACAGGATTAACATAAATTAGATAGAAAAATAACTTGTAGGAGAGTTGTAAAAATAAACTCTAGAGAAAGTCGTGTGAATGTAACTCATCAGATTTTCTTCCGCTTTGCCTGCCTCTACTTATCACCAAAACAAAACACAATTTTACTCCTAAGGAGCATACAGTTAGCAATGCCAGAACTCAACTGATAAACACATGCGCACTTTGCCTTGAGCTTAAGAACGAATCTAGTGGTAGGTGTGGCAACTTTCACTCAGCCCATGGCTGCTGCTCTAATGTAGACTTATGATAATGCTAAATAAGTTTAAATAGCTTCACGTCTTCCGAATAATGCGAAGAAAACAAACAATTAAATTATGTATTGGTTTCACCCTTTACTGTTAAAATAAACTGTAAAACATAAAGCTCATATTCAATTACACCCACCACTTTGGTGTGATAATATTACTACTTTCTTCAGTGTTGCGAGGTTTGGGATATGTCTTCAGGCACAGAGGCCGAACGTCTGCAAGCATTGGTGTACACCCTGTTCTCAATTTTATCTGCAGTTGGGTTTTATATTAAGAACGAAGGGAGGGGGTTCAGTTTATGACACAAAACAACATGTTCTGCACGAAGAGATATTTGAATATGACAAGCCAATATTGATTCTCTGATTCGTGTTACCAGCAGATGCCGTAAGAAGACCACTTGCCCTTGATTCTACCTGTCTATGGCGAACATTTGTGGATAAAAGAAATATATACTTTGACCCCTGATATCAGCCACGTCACAAAAATAGATGTCGGTATTTTGAGTGCATTAGCTACCGCAGTGAATCGAAAATCAGCAGACATTTTTGGTTATGGTTTTATTATAAGTGAAGTCTGGCGAGGCAAAGGGATCTAATAAGAGGCCATTGTCACATTGATATCGCAGATTGAGCTGCGATTCTTTACAGTAAAAATACATTGAACACAAACGTACCCTGTCTAGGCTTTCTCTCCCAAAGGTTTCCTATCGCTGAGAAAAAATTATGAGGTTTTAAGTTGTAACGGATGACTTTGGGTCTGTCTTCCGCTCAACGATTAGCTGTCTGGTAGTATTCCAGACGTTGCAGTAAATGTAAGTAAGGTTGCCACAAGGGAAACGACGGTCGTATTTCTCAAGAATCGGAATATTGAATTCGGAACTGAGAAACGAAATGCGTAATACACGTGAATTAAAAATATATTATATTGCATATTTAAACAGTTTTCATATGAAATCGTAGGTACAATTGGAACATAGACACTATTACAAATATTTCTCATATTGCTCCAAACTTTAAAAAATTATTTCAAATATATGTTATATAAAAAATCAAATCTAGACGCATCTGTTTAATACGTCCTTATAAAGAATAGTATATTACTGAATTGTAGTTGCAGTTTGAAAAAGGGGTGCGTTTTATGCCCAAGCACTGAGACCTTAAAGATCTATTGAACTTATGATTATGAACTTAACCAGACCGCTAACTGAAGATTTCGATAGTTCATCTATCTTTGGAAAGTGATTGCCAAAAATACTTGCTCTTTGATTCGCAAGAGCAGGGCAATCACATAGCAGATGAGTAATAGTCTCATCTCCTTCTAGGCATCTACTAGATAGGGTTGTTAAACAATCCCATTCTGTATAGATTAAACTTTAGGGCACAGTGTCTTGTAATGAATCCTGTTGCCCATGCAAGCCTTCTTCTACTAAGACCGCGCAGGTACTTTGCCCTGCTGTTATCCAGGTCTGTAATGAACAACTTGGAATGTCTGCAACCCTAAAAGGAGTTCCAGTAGTTCTTGTGTTCTACTTGAGCCCAGCACTTGATAGCCTGTTTCACTGGTCTGTAGGACACCCCCAGTACAGGCTCCGGACCCAAAAGTGGGATTTCGCTGCCAATCTTGGCTGCTTCATCTGCTTTCTCATTGCCTGGTATATCTGTATGTCCTGGCACCCACATAGTTGAACCTTATTGTGTTCAGCAGTGTATATTACTGAATTGATGTAAACATACACATACAGACGTTCCAGCAGTTGGATAATTCACAACAATGGTAAACACTGCGTTTTGGGGAGGGCAATGATTTTTAAGTGCTTTAAGACCACTCTGTGTTGCTGAATGGGAATATGGCCTTAGTTTTACTAAATTCGCTCCAGTTTTATGGCAAATTTAACATTGATGAATATAAACATACAGCAATATCATGTCTAGTCACAAATCACTGTCTCAAATAACACCAAAATGGCATACTAAGTGCTGTAATTAACTAATTGTGTTGCATTACTTCATAACAGATAAAACAGCATATATACATCCAGTGAGACTATCGCAATTACTCCTTCATGAAATGCTGTCGGTTCGATTTTCTTCTATGTTCATCTTCAGGACAATCGCGTTGGAGGCACCAACAGTAGTCGACCATTATATGTGTGTCCCACCTGCCTTGATATGTTTCTTCCATTATCTTAATGTCTTGGTGGAACCTCTCACCTTGTTCCTCGCTGTAGTCGCCTACGTTATCTAGAAATTTTGATAATGGACTGTGAGGAAATGCACTTTGATACTCATTGAGGCAGTATTTTATATCATAACATGCTGTGAATGCCAGAGTGATTGTAGTGTAAATTAATATTATTGTATGTACAGGATTTTAGATGTTTGTTAGCCATAAGCATTGTTAGGAAATAAGTTTACACGGCCTGACTGAAACTAACAATAGAAGTGGTAACAATAAACCGAGGGGGTGAGTTGTTTATCACTAAGAAGAGACAAACAAAAGACGTCAGGGTAGAGTGCCTTTCTTTAGAAATGGAGGGAATATCTTCCCTAGAGCATATATGTTAGTAGTAGTGATTGGCTGACAAAACAGATGCCAATGTTGGCGCGATTTGGTAACCAATAGCAGCTCTATTATAATGTTTAGGCATTTCGAGATGAAGGAGTATATATTCTCGAGCCATAAGCATGTTTCGCGCAGTTCTAAGGAATCTCTCGTGAGGTGTACGTCATACAGTTTGGAAGAATCTCTCGCGAGGTACACGTCGTAAAATTAGTTACAAAATGTGAAGTACGCGGCAACTAATACGACAGCAATTACATTCGGAAATACAACAGTTTCAGTCAGGCTTGCATAAAGATTAAATATGTGAATTATTAATTAAGTGTGACGGCAATAAAAGTGTACAAACAAATTATTTTATCAGTGTTATCTTTTAGCAACAACTGCTTTCCGTTTAAATGCCTTGCTCAGAGATACTTGCTCGACTGAGTAATAATAGCTAGCCGGAGAACAAAGAACCCAAAATTTCAAATAATTAAACAATAACAGGCGCTCAGCAAATAAGATAACACGAGCCAGATTACCGTGACATCATATTAGCACCCAAGTGTTTAAAGGCTGTCAACATGCTCTGCACAATTTCTTTGTAATTGTCTGCCTTATGATTACCAAAGAAGTTGTTCACAACTAACATCTTTACGCCAGGCCGAACGTTCTGAATCACTCATAAAATTTGTCACGTTGCAATCATTCATAAGTCCGCTAATCTGCGGCACACCAAAGATACCTGCTTTCAATTTTTCAATGCTCAGTGCAGGAAAAAAATCTGCATGTATATATGAAGCAACTGCCTGTTTATCCAGGGTCCTAATAAATTACTTCATCAGTCCAGCTTGATATGCAATGAGGGATTTTCTCTCCAATGGCTAGTGAATGATGTTGGCTGCACACTGCAGTAAGATTTCTCCTTAAAGGCCATATCACTTTGTTCCAATGATCTTGTTTTGCTCTGTTATCCCACAAGCAGATGAAACAAGCTTACTTCCTGTACCCACACTGCTGCCCAAGCAAGATGTTTACCATCTTCAGATCACAACAAACAGACCATTGATGTTCATGATAGCGTAAATTCTGCAATATAATTTTGATAGCTTCATATTCCTCCTTCAGTTTTGTTTAGTGGCCAATGGGAATAGATGTAAAGGTGTTCCACTGTGAAGCAAGACACATTTCAGGCTTCTGGTGAAGCTGCCTATAAAAAGTCGCCAGTCTTTTGGTTGATATTCCAATAACGGCATCGGGGAATGTTACTGCAATACAAATTCTTCGTCTTGGCTGAAGTACTGCAGAAGACCTGCTTCTCTTGTATACTATGCTTCTTGCCTAAGACAGTTGTTTTCCTTTAGCCTGGATGCTAGAAGTTCAGCTCTGTTCTTTAACAAATTAAGATCTCGTACCAGATCATTTAGTTTCTTTTGAGTGAATTGTTTAGATGTAGACATTTCTCCTTCATATTCACTTCCACTGCTGACACTGCTTTTGCACTCCAAATCCTGTATTTCTTCAGGTTCTGACAGTACAGTTTGGTAAACACTAATATAGGAACTTCTTTGCTGTATGCCGTCGTCCTCCATGGTGTAGTGGTTACCATGCTAGTCTCTAGTTCCCGAGTCGCGGGTTCAAACCCGACGGAGAGCGATGGATATTTTCTAGCGTAAAAATCCTTAGCATGGCTTCCTTCGGAAGGAAAGTAAAGCCGGTGGTCCCGTGTCGTAGATCTACGGCACGTAAAAGAACCTTAAGCCTGATAAACAGGTCTCTGAGCAAAACTATCGGTCTTTCATGCCCAATATAGAATGGGACGCTAAGGACCACAGCAATTAAAGAGCGTCTATAAATAAAAAAACTCCTCTTTCTTCCTCTAAAAACAAAACCCCATACAAATACACAACATTTACATAAAACAATTACAACAAAAAAATCTAATTTCTAGTTAACTGCAAATATAATACTAATAATTACTAAATAAATGTTTGAGTAATTAGCCTAATTAATATAACAAGATAAATGATTATTAGACACTCTAAAAGATGTCCAGTTCATTGTAGTAATACTTGGTCGGCCTTTCTAATTCACATCACTCTGGCTCTGATGTTGTTGACCACCGGAAAATTCCTTCCCATCTTCAGGTAAGACGTCGACTGATGTTGCCGCACACAACCCGTCCCTCATGTGTTCTGTAAAAGTTGAATTAGCTGCCCTCTGTTGTAAGAAGTTCATACTTGATACATCTGCTTCTGTTTTTTGCTGGTCTGACTCGGCTGCCCTCTGTGGTGTAAATGGATAACTCTTCTGTCTCCTCTTCTTCCATGAGGTCGTTATTTGAGTCGACATCTTGGAGAAATTTTCAACACACTGAAATTCACCGAGCATCTTAGACTTGAGTGGCCACAGCAATAAATGATAAAGTTTTCTAAAAATGATGTCCAGTTCATTGTAGTAATAGTTAAACGAAAACATTCCGGTGGTCAACATCGGAGCCAGAGTGATGTGACTTATAAAAGCCGACCAAATATAATGAACACCTGAGAATATAAAATCAGGGCGCCCACGTAAAAGATACTATACAACTAACCTTGTCAATGCATGTATCACGTGCGTATTTGCGGAGGTTATGAATGGAACCTAACAACCCGAATATCACCAGATTCTAGTGACTTGTCCCATAATGGTGGAAAACTGTCAAAGTTGTATTTTAGTAACCTCTCGTATATTGTAACCCTTATAGATATGTTGTTATTAGTTTTCTAAATCCAAACCGAAGCCAATTTTTCCATCGCGGTGTTATGTTATTACCAGCTGGAGGAAAAATCGTCAGAAATAACATTCATAATGAGGCGTGCGGCACTGAGCTCATAGAAATGAAACACACCATCACGAGACTCGGTTTTGCAGCTCTGTGTAAACAAGGGAAGGCGTTTCTTGTTTCACGTTGTTTGTGCTGACCAAACATGGACACAACGTTATCTTTTCATTACAAGAAGGGCGGGAGAGGCATCGCGTCTAACTGCTAGTTCTACATCACATTAACATAGCCAAGTTAACGAGGCCGTTAGGTGTTCCCCATCTTCGCTCACGGCTTGTCTCGGCGTTAATAGCAACCTGGGGTTAGACCTCACCGCCTCAGTCCAACTTGCCTGCGGAAATACTCCCTGCCCGCCACTAAATTCACACTGTGTGGGTATACGGGAGAATTTCAAACTGTTACTTTTCTAACCCGGACCCAGTAGACAGAGGAAGTACATTAAACTCCGCTTAACCGAAACGGTGGAGCAGGAAAAAGAATGAAGGAATGAACGAAGAAATACGAAATGCTCAAATTCACGCTAGCAACATTGCTGCGACAACGGGAATGTTCCTTTGTCCCAACCCTAAATTCTAATACAGGTACGTGGTATTGTATGCAGTTAATTCTCACCCCCTACCCCACATTCCAGAAAAGATTGTACCGTTGCAACAAGCGTTAACTTCTTGCACACGCATGCAATGCGAAGGCCTGCTGTTATTTCACTGTTTGTGTTGGTCCGTGTGGTTTATTTGTGTTGAAGATGTCAGGGAAAAGAAAGCGTGTTGTAATAAGCATTAAACGAATGGCGTTAAGTGATAAGAGTGGCAGTGCACGAGCGATTCAAAACATTAGAAGTAAGAAAGACTGCAAATTCGTAATAACACGAAACTTTTGTTATAAGGTTGCTTTGCATCTTGTGGAACAAAGCACAGAATCAACACCAACAGATATAATATTTATCAAACGGTGGCGGGATACAGCTGCTCGTAAGACTTGTGAGAAGAAAGTTAAAAAAAATACTGCTTTTATGAAATAGTATTTTTAATACATTGTAATGCATATTTTAATAATAAGTACAACATTAGTTTTCCATTTGTTACATGCATTTTGGAATACGAATATTTTCTTTCCTTTTGCTGGTTAAAACTGTTACCATCGATTATCCGAAAAAATGCGTTATCCCGAACAAATCTGTTCCCTTTAGTTCAGTTAAGTGGGGCTGTACTGTTGCTATATTCCATCAAAGAACTGGGTGTCGAGATTTCACCGGAAATGCATATTTTGAGGCTGCCGAATAAAAACAGCTTTATTTTCTCTGCCACCTACCTACCTATGCAAAGTATTCCACCCAAAAATGCAGTATCGAGATTTCGCCAGTAATATATATTTTGAGACCCCCTGAATAAAAAATTGACTTTCCCATCTACCTATAGGAGGAAGTAGATTGTATTCCTCCCAAACATTCAATATCGAGATTTCACCGGAAATTCACATTTTGAGCCTCCTGAATTTAAAAAAAAAGTCAAGCATTTTTAGAAAAAGGTACAAGTGTCTGTCCCTGTGTCTGTCTATGGACAGTAAATCAAAAACGAAATGTCAGATAAACACCAAACTTGGCATTTAAATTCAAGAAATTTCAAAGTTGGACACGAAAATTTTCAAGAAAACCCCCCTCCAAAATATTTTACATGAAACATTTTTCGAAATTTTTGTAATTCTCAAAACTGGCTCTAACGATTTGGGCTAAAATACCATATATTTAAGATATCTACATGACAAAGTGCATAATTTGAATTTTCTGGGAATAGCCTTTGGTCTCTTCATTCGGAAGGAATTTTGTATAATCCTGTATAACTGGTAAACAAAGAGGTAGACAAAAATGACACAAAAAGTGTAAAACTCTTTAAAGCACACAATTTTTTCAAAATAGCTTCTTTTTTTTTTTTTGCTTTTTTTTGCATCATCCATTTCCGAGATATCCTTATTTTTGATTTGAATTTTTTCAATATTTTTCTACTTCTTTCTTGTTCGCAATATCGTAAAAATAGTATAACATTTCAAAGCCAAAATATAGCGATCCGGTTTTTAAAGATTTGATTATAACCTCAGCCTATCGCTCATGTACCTACAACGAAATGTAAAATGAAATTATTTCTGCAAACGTTTATCTGGTTGACATGAAATAGATGATATGATAAGGTTTCGTAAGAATAGTATACAAAAATCAACTATAGTGGGTAGAGAAAGTTATGTGAATGTAACACATAAGATGTTTTCAACTGTAACCCTTAAGAATACGAAAATTTTTCATTTATGTTAGTTCTCAATCTTGGCGACAGATCGATGAATTCTAAACAACGTGAGCTTAAATACTTTCCTCGAATTACGTATGATATAAAAGTTAATGTTTTTAACTGAAACGGTTTCTAAATTGCGATTTTAAAATAAAATTAAAATTTTTATTTTCTCTACGACTTACCTAGACTAGTAGAGGAGGAAACGGGCTCGCACTTAATATTCCAGTGCAATAGATCAATTAATTTGGAATTGTTGATCCAAACGAGATGGTATCTAAAAAAAATCTAATCAATGGACTCCTGAGATTTATTAGAGTTTAGGGAGTTAATTGGAAAAAACAAAAGAGGAGGAAACCGTACAGTAAACCAGGGTTCAGTGCGATCAGGTAGAGATATGTCCCTCCTCTTCATCTCACTGTCAAATATCTAATCTTAAACCTATACTAAATAGATAGTATTTAGTTGGTGGACAGATTTCGTGGAACCCAGCAGGAACAAACTTTCAGGTACTGCAGAATATCGTGGACAATGACGAACGTTTCCGAACGACATTTCCAATTCTAACGTCATATGCTGTAACTGTTGTCCTGAATCAGCTCCACGCGAACTGTGTTCAAATCTGTTGTTACCGTGCTGGATCGCCACTACGATCCTCGTCGGTGATGTTTTCTCCACCGGCCGCAAACTTTCGACACCATTCTGTGACATGCTGACGAGACATTACAGTTTCTCCGTAAACCTCCAGGACTATCGGACTTGTAACCTTAGTTTCTGATCATCCCTCTTAAAAATGGTTCTAAGTGATTTTGATTAAAACAACATATAAGAAAGTGCTTACGTGACAAACAAAATGAAGAGGCTAAGTCACGAAGAAAGTGAACTCCCAGTGAAGGGCAACACAAAAACGAAACAGTGACAGATAAAAGAACAAACAGTGACAATGAAAACGAGAAAAGTCAGAGTTGAAAAACTGGTCAAAGCCACAATATGATATGATAATAACTCATAATATACTAGCAGAAGACCGAAATAGTGCATCTTTTGAAAACAGACTGTCTGTGATTTCTCTGGATATACAGAAATATAAATATATTACTCTGTATACACCCTTAGGTTGATCCGCGTCAAACCAAACCCAGGTGACCAGTGCACCGTTATAATGTATCCTTCCGCCATTCGCGCTAAAATACTGTCGCACTTTCAAACCATGTGGCGAGTACAAGCGCCACGTAGTGCAAAAAAGAACCGATTCCTTATTTCGACAACTGAAACGGTGACTAGCTTATTCTGTTAAGGGTTACTGGTGATAAGATTGATAGTTGAACAAAATAAACATTTACATATATAATAATAGTTAATTCTAAAATAAATGAGGGAGAAATAAAGTAACAGGTATGCGATAAACTAATTTATTCGCTCCCTGGAAGCGACACTTTATTAACTGTTGACGGCTCATTTTAAAAAAGAAATTGTGCACTGTTAGGCGAATTAAATTCTTCTTAAAATCAATACATTCTTGCATCGCGTATTTCATATACTTTCTTGTTGCTTTCTCTACTACGTATAGTAAGTAGGGGAAGTATTGTATTCCACCCAAAAATACGATACCGAGATTTCACCGGAAATACATGTTTTGAGACCCCCTGAATAAAAAAAAAGCATTTTTGGAAACATATCCGTGTGTGTGTGTGTGTGTGTGTGTGTGTCTGTGAACAGCATAACTCAGAAACGAATAGTCGGATAAACACCAAACTTGGTATTTAGGTTCAGTATCTTCCAGAGATGCGACACGAAGGTTTTCAAGAAAATCTCCCCAACCTAGATTACCCTTTACATGGAACATTTTTCGAAAAATTTAATTTTCTCAAAAATGGCTAACGATTTGGATTAAAATATCATATTTTTAAGATATTTTCATGACAAATGAAATGTATATGTTGAATTTTCTGGGAATGTCTCCAAAAGTATTCTCCATTGTGAACGACTTATGCATAACTGGACAACCATAAGAGATAGACAAAATTTTACTACACCAAAAATGTAGAGGGCGTTAAAATACACAATTTATGTCATATACATTTTTTTGTTGTTGAGTGAACCATTTTCGAGATATTGCTCGTTATTCCCTTAAATTTTCCAATACTTATACTTTTTCTCAAATGGAAATTCGTTATTCATTTTTTTGTCCTGGCAATGCAAAGAGAATGGAATACTCCACAGAGCAACCAGTACTTAAAATATTTGACTATCGCTTAAAGCCTATCAATTCCCCTTGCATCTACAAGAAAATTAGCAATAAGATTAACATCTCGATTAATATGAAGCATATGGAGAATATGCGTTTGTAAAAATAGTTTGTACAAGAGTAGAGAAAGTCATGTGAGTGTAACACAACAGATTTTTTTCCCAGGTGTAACCACTTTTCCAGTTTCAGATTTTTCTTCACAAGCACTATTTATACTTGTACTCGAAACACCGGTGAACTCAGGAGTTAATTTCACCATTTCTTTCGCGGAAAGTGTTGGATATTTCTAACTTATAATAAAGATTCAACACTATTGTTTTTCCACTACCAGTCAATCGTTTGCACGGCTATTGCTTTACGTAATTCGACGAAAACACAAGAGCGAATTCACTGTCCGCCATGATACTGAACACAACTGCTGGTTTCTGGCTGTAAATAATATTCTGCGCCTACCCGGATGTCAGGTGACTCATACGAATTGCATCATGGGATTTGTAGCTCTGTTTTACGGTATAAATCAGCGTTAAATAAAACCTTAGGTATATGTATCGAATATTATACTATTTAAGAATAAATTCATTCTAAAATTCAGATTATTACCATGGGAGTACTTTCCTGCGCGCATGGCTACCGTGTTTTGTACCACGGTGCACTGACCACGTGGGTTTGTTTTGCCGCGGATCAACCTAACAGTGAATACAGTTTAGTGACTCAAGTTAGAACGTTGACCGCCCTGATATGCGGTATCAGCCATCTTTGTTTTGTAGTAACCTGAGTTAGGCTGTGTTCCCTATAGATACACACACACTCGCGCGGAACTTTTCCTATAAAGGTGTTTGGGGGGGGGATTCAGGGAACTTCAAAACGTGTATTTCCGCTGCAATCTTTATCACATTTTTGGATGGAATGCAATGCTTCCTCTACTTAGTAGAGAAAGTAAAGATTAAACGACAGCGTTTGGTATAATGTCACCAAAAGGGCAAAGGTATCTCGCGGCAAACGAATTTAATGAAACAAAGACGGAGGATGTGGTGGTCCCCAGGTTCCGGAAGCAAGGTGTGAGTGGGGGCGGATTAAGAAACGGGCTCTAGGGTACAAGTTACACGGAAACACTACAACAATATAATCCTGCCTTCCTCTCCCTGGTGACTCAACAATGTCGCGTTGCTATGGCAACCCTACTCGAGGGCTTTACAACTTCCTTTGCTCTCCCTCCACAGTGCAGATGCGCCAGCCACGTCACTCACGAATCTGCACCATGTCACCATCTGTACATTCATATCTTTTATAGACATTACTCTGGGAAAAGTGCGATAAGGAACTAATAGCCTAGAGGGCATGTGCACTGCTCCCCCTTCGCTGCACAGTGGCGTGAACTGTAGGGGGTGCTGGAGCATGGCTGTCGCTAGGCACTAATTTTACTGGGGGATGGCGACATAAAATGAATATCAAATGAGAGGAGTTCGGTGTGCCTGTCACATTAACGCTAAATTAATATCATTGTACTGATGATATTAACTTAATTGGAATCTGTTTAAATTCTTGAAACATTCCCTGATTTAAATTTTTACTTTCTCTAGTAGGTAGAGGACTCCACCCAAAAATATTTTGAGGCCTCTTGAATAAAAATGTTTTAACTCAATACTGAGTTAAAATATTTTTTATGTCTTATATATACTATGTATCAGTAATACAAAAATCTGATGTGTTACACTCACATGACTTTCTCTACTCTTGTACAAACTATTTTTACATACGCTTATTCTCCATATACTTCCTGTTATCGAGATGTTAATCTTATTGCTAACTTTCTTGTAGGTGGAAGGGGAATTGGTAGGCTTTAAGCGATAGTCAAATATTTTAAGAGCTGGTTGCTATGTGGAGTATTCCAGTCTCTTTGCATTACCAGGACAAAAAAAAACGAATTTTCGTTGAGAAAAAGTATAAGTATTGGAATATCTCGAAAATGGTTCACTTAACAAAAAAAATGTATATGACATAAATTGTGTATTTTAACGCGATATACATTTTTTGTGTAGTAAAAGTTTGCCTATCTCTTATGGTTTACCAAAAGAGATATGCAAAAGTCGTTCACAATGAAGAATACTTTTGGAGACATTCCCAGAAAATTCGAGATATACATTTCATTTGTCATGAAAATATCTTAAACATATGGTATTTTAATCAAAATCGTTAGAGCCATTTTTGAGAAAATTAAAATTTTCGAAAAATGTTCCATTAAAGGGTAATCTGGGGTGGGGGATTTTCTTGGAAACCTTCGTGTCGCATCTCTGGAAGATATTGAACCTAAATACCAAGTTTGGTGTTTATCCGACTGTTCGTTTCTGGGTTATGCTGTTCACAGACACACACAGATATGTTTCCAAAAATGCTTTTTTTTTGGATTAAGTGGGTCTCAAAACATATATTTCCGGTGAAATCTCGGTATCGAATTTTTGGCTGGAATACAATACTTCCCCTATTTACTATACGTAGTAGAGAAAGTAAAAATATATAAATTTCCATCAAAATGAAGAGGCATTCAAAGTATATTCAGTGAAAATTGAAAATCAACATCCTTTTAACCATGCAAATATCTTAAATATTTAATAGTACAATCAAAGGATGGTGTGAATTGGAGAAATTACATTGAAATTCTTTGTGTTTGATCTTTGTGAGATGCCAAACTTGAATACCAAGTTGAGTATTTGGTCCTACTTTTTGTTTTTGAGTTATAGTATCGTCACACACCCATTTTACTGTAATAGCTGTGCTGTTGGACCTCAAAACATATTTTTGGATAAATCTGGTATCAATTTTTGGTTGGAATACACTACTTTCTCTACCTACTATACTTAGTGGTATTGAACGTTGAATGCACAAGCACTCTGTCCTCCTTTGTTACGCTTGAATATAACATCTTACTTGGTATTTAATATCAGAATATTTCAAAATGCAACACGATTTTCAAGACAATTTCCCACAATCAAACTACCCTTTACATAGAAAAATATTGGATATGTACTCAAAAAGAACTAACGATTTTGTTTAAAATTGTATAATTTAAGATATTTCCATGACAATATGTATATTTTGAATTTTCTTGAAATAGCCTGTGAAGTCCTTTTCATTCGTAAGTAATTTTATATAACCGGCACACATAAAGAGATACAGACTGCATAAAAAATGTAAATCTCTTTAAAACACACAGTGTGTTCAAAATAACTTTTTCTGTGGCTTAGCCATTTCCGAGATATTCGTTATTATTGGTCTGTCAAGTTTTTCAATTGTCACTTTTCCCTGTTCTCACTGTCACTGTTTTGTTGTTTTATCTATTCACCTTCACTGGGAGTTCAGTTAGCTCATTCACTTCACTAAGTCAACTAGTTCAATTCTCCGTTACTTCATTTTCTTCGTGAATCGTTGGGGAGTCGAACACAGGACCTCTTCAATCTCTCCTGCAGTAGCATCACTCACTGCAGGTCACAGTTGTCTTCACCAACTCGCTCGCAGAATCCCTCTTGATGTCGCAACCGGGGACGCACTCGCTAACTCGCCCGCTCACTGACTGACTAACAAACTCTACTGACTGTTCTCACGAGAACGCTCGCTTATATAGCCCATGGAAATGTCCTCAGGGTTCTGGAACTTTCGAGAAGGAGAAAGATCCAGAAGATTCTGGTTACGTAGCGGTAGCGCTTCTGTTTACACTAACGAGCGTTATTTATCGTTGGTTTCTCTTCGACTGCGCGGCGCCGAGCTACCGATAACCTAGGGCATGGCCACTGCATCACGATACTTTATCAGCATACAGCAAGGCCAACATCTATCGATTCGGTTTCCCTATCACCTGTGTACCTACAACGAAATGTGTATTTCTCGACTTACATGAAATAAAAAAAAACTGATGTGATACATTCACATTACTTTCTCTACCCTCTATTGTTTATTAGAGAGCATACAAACTATTCTTACTAAACCTTATTTTCATATCTACTACGTTTAAATCCAAATAAACCGTTGTAGAAATAGCTACAATACACATTTCGTTATAGATACAAAGAGAACAGCGATAGTCAAATGTTTAAGAACTGGACGTTATATGCTGGCTTTAAAATTCCACACTGTTTCCATGCAATTCCAAGAAACAACTGAATCTTGATAGGACTTTAAGAGAATGACCAAGAAATGAACAATTCTAAGCTTTAATAACGAATATTTCAGAAATGACCTATGCCACAAAAAACTTGTATAAAATAAATTGTGTGTTGATGTTATATAGGAATAAACAATGGGTAGGAAAGTCATGTTAATATAATAGTATATTATGCAAAGAGACTTTAATGACAGTAATTAAAATGCGAGTATTATTATTAAACGAGCGAGCGAAGCGAAGTGAGGTTAATAATCATAATAGGAGCGTTTTAATCACCATTATAATCATGCTTCATACGACTGTTTATGCTCGAACATGTATCTAAATTAAAGGTTTCATAAGCATTCGTTTTTGGTTTTGAGTGATGTGTTACAATCGTTATTCCTTTATCTATGGTTACAATATAATGACCTTGTAGCGCCTGTGTCAACAAAGTTGCTAGCGTTTTTGAGACGTACTACGCAGAATTATCGATACTTGCGCTTTCACAATGTTACGTGGCCACTTCTGAATGGTCGAATACCAATACTTTATTGAACAGGTGTACTTTAATGAGACCCATTAAAGTGCTGTTATCAGTTGTATAAATACTACATTTTTCGCATGGTCGAGCATGCGTTTCTTTTTGTTTATAGAAGCAATTACGGTAATCAGTGGAGCCATTTACAGCTGATACCGCATCAATTTCCCACGACAAATCCCACCAGAAGTAAATAAACTTTAAAAAAAAGTATGTATACGTTTTTCCTTTCAAAGTTTTTATCCAAGTGTCAGATTTGAACAACCACGCCCACAAAATGCAACACAATCATAATTCGTTTGACGATACGGGTATAGAAACTACACTGTATTAAACGGGAAATTCTATAGTATTTTTATAGACAAAAAACGAAATAATGACAGTTTACCCAATTTGTCTACCGGGTCCCCGTACAGTTTGATAGTTTCGACACTGTACCAACGGCAGGAATCTTTACAACGTATGAGATTAATCACAGCTGAAGGGAACCGTATCTGCTGGCTCTAAAATTCCCGAAAGTACGCCTATTGGAAAGCGTATCCATGCCCATGCTCTGCTACCCTATCTATGAATTAATAAACCTCTCGCCCCGCGCTTGTTAGGGAGAACAAAACCGCTATTTGAATTTTAATAGCGTTTCGTTACCACAGCCGGCACGCCACTGGCTCCATACGAAATGAACAGTTCAGCAGCAGAACCTCGTTATAAGGAAAGCTTCGGCTGAGAGAGGGGGGAATCAAAATACATTCGTGTCATTAGGTAGCCGTTTAATGTGCCAAAGCTGTTTATAAGTCACTTTTTAAAGTGTTTTCCCTTCATTTGAAAAACGAAAATAGGCGTTCTCTTGATATAAACTGCCCCATTAAGGGAGAGAAGCGAAGTATGCGTAAATACAAAGGCTTAGTGGGTTGGCTTAGTGCTATGTGGTATTTATAACCTTTTGCTCCAGATGGATACGCAGGGGGGAAAAGTTCCTGTTTTATGTGAACGCGGAACGAAAGTGAAACGAAGAATGAAAGCAGATTTCAAAGGAAATATAAGTTTTGGACGTAACACCATTTCAGGTCACTACAGTTGAACCAGCCGCCTATATTCGATCTACGTGAACCGTACATAAACCATTGGGTTAAGTAATCTTTCTAACAATTTTACTCTCTCTTCCTATGTAGGGTAAGTAGAAGAAGCATTGCATTCCACCCAAGAATTCGCTACCCAGATTTCACAATAAATATATGTTTTGATGACCCCTGAACCCAAAAATCATTTTTAGAAAAGATTTGTGTGCGCATGTGAGTTCGATAGATACCGAACTTTGTATTTAAGTTCAGCAACTTCCAAAGATGTGAACGACTATGCAAGAAAGTTCCACAACCCCAAACTAATTTTTACATGAAAAATTTTCGTTATTTTTTATTTTCTAAAAAGTGGATACAACGATTCTGTTTAAAATACCACATGTTTTAGAATATTTTCATGACAAATAAAATATGTATTTTGGATTTTCTGAAAACAGCCTCGAAAGTCCTCTCCATTCTGAATGAATTTTGTATAGTTGGTAAAATGTAACCGAGACAAAATTTTACTACACAATAATGTAGAACTTATTAAAGCATATCGTTTAGGGAAAATACATTTTCTTTTGGTGTTCACCATTTCCGAGATACTCTTTGTTATTGGTATATTTTTTCAAATACTAGGTCGCTATTCGTTTTTTCTCGTCATACACAGAGCGTGGAATTTCAAAGCCATCACATAGCGACAACGAAATATGCAAATGTATAATGAAAGTTTATCTCGATTAATAAGTTGACAGAATAATTAGCTTTTGTAAGAGTAGTTTTTAGAGGACTGAGTTGAGAAAGTTGTGAGTACAACACCAGAAAATTTTGGGTAAGCAATTCAATAGGACAAAAACTACAGGATACGTTACAACTTAAACAACTTATTTTCAACCCTTAGGAACGGAGGGATTTCCTGTGTAGCTCTGCTCTCTACAAGTGTCACTTTTCTACCTGTCCTCTTGTAGGTATAAATCTAGCCTCTTTGTGCAGTGCGGCGGCAGGGCATTCCGTTAACTAATATGATACTCCACAGTAACCAAATTCCAAACCCTACTATCCTGTTGTAAACATCTCATATGGAAATAATTATTCTTCCACACAAGTCGTGTGTTGGACAAAGTTGGAAAGGTAGAATCAGACGACTGAAAAATTCAATGCCATAGCCGGGATTTAAACCACGGATCTCTCGGTATACGTCCGATTGCTCTAACCACTAAGCTACCATGGTAACATGCCGGCACGATATTAAATTCTCAAACTGATTCGCATTTTTTTTCGGTAAACCACAAGGAGATCTCAAATTGTATTGAGATGACATACCCCAATGGCGACTTACAATGTTGTAAGTGCTTTATGTCCCGGGCTTCATAGTACAAATCAGTTGGACAATGTCGCGCCGGCATGTTGCCATGGTAGCTCAGTGGTTAGGGCAACCGGACGGATACTGGGAGATCCGTGGTTCAAATCCCGGCTATGGCATTGAATTTTTCAGTCGTCTGATTCTACCTTTCCAATCTCGTATGGAAATTCTTCTTCTTTTTCTTCAGCAGTGGCATAAGCAAATAGCCTTATTTTTACTTTTACTACATACCGAAAGTAGAGGAAGTATTCCATTCCACCACTCAAAAATTCGATGTCGAGATTTCGCCGGAAATAAATGTTTTAAGGCCCCTTGCATCTCCGCAAAAAGCATTTTAAGAAAAAAGATCCATGTGTGTGACCGTGAACAGCATAACTAAAATATCTGATGTAATACATTCACATGACTTTATCTACCCTCTATCGTTTATTAGAGCGTATACAAATTATTCTTACTCAAGCTTATTTTTCTATCTAGTGCATTTTAATCCAAATAAACCTTTGCAGAAATAGCCACATTACAAATTTCGTTATACGTACAAAGAGAACAGCGGTAGTCAAATGTTTAAGAACAGGGCGGTATATGCTGGCCTTAAAATTCCACTCTACAATCGCGAGAAAAGCGAGTAAAAAATTCGAACATTTAATACCGATATCTCAGAAATGGCTTATGCCACAAAAAATTTATTGTAAATTAGGCAGTATTTTTAACACTTAAATGATTTCAGTCAAATTATATAATATGTAAATTCAATAACAGCCCGCCTTGAAGCAATATGTGTTTGTAATAATTTGTAAAATGTATTTAACAGTTATTGCATATGCTTATATTATTGTATCCATGTGTAATAATGTTATGTGAATATATTACGCAATTTAATAATGTAGGAGCTGTGAGAATGATAAGTTAAAAGTTGCTAACAATAAGGTAACAATGAGGTAACCTTGAGTGAATAATGAGTAAGAAAGTTTAACAGTACTACTTGTGACTCTTGGAGTAACAATAATGTAATTTTAGTGACAGTTTATAAAAATAGCCAATCAACAACCAGAAAAAGCTTTAGTTAAATGCAAGTATTCTATTGGATTAGGATTAGCCAATCAGAGACTTGAAATACAGAAATTTACAAGTTTAGACGGTTGAAATATATTCAGTTGCCTGCAGACAGAGTTACTAACCAGACGCGAGATGTGCCCTCGAGAAATTAATTACGTATTCGTGTGAGACGAAAATAGTATACGTGTTAAAAAGTGCAAGAATTAAATAAAAGAATCTCACAGCTCTCGATATCAGTGAAGTGCTATTTAATTTGTGTCAATGATTAATAAAAAGGAGTGAATTAAAGCTTAAAATCTGTGTAAGCCTACATTCTTAGTCGTATCACAACCCTGCCAAGACTTCCATGTCTCTAACACTAATACTGACGCAGTCGAGGCAAACAAATATTTAATACTTAAAGAAACAAATTACAAAGTTAATTTTTTTTAAACTTGGGGCAAAGGCTACCGGAAAGCGGGTACTATACGTGTGGTTGCAACTACGTGTGGCTCCCCAACAGTTGAAATACGATACAACTCCTTCAATACAAATTACTTCAAACTGACTTTCCATACGTGAAACAATACAACTACTTCAAATTGACGCCCAAAGCGTGGTGCAAATAACGTAAAGACAATATCTACTTCAAAATAAACTGTGTGTTTCAATGAGATCTATATTTTTTGTGTTGTACGTTTTCGTCTATCGCTTAACGTTTACCAGTATACAAGATCAAACAAAATTTCCTTCCAGAAGGAAGACTTCATGCGCTATTCCCAGAAAATTCAAGATACCATTTGAGTTTTCATGTAAATATCTTTCATATATGGTATTTTAATCAAAATCGTTAAGAGCCATTTTTTAAAAAATAAAAAGCTTCGAAAAATGTTGCATGTAAAGATAGTTTGGGGTGGAGGATTTTGTTGAAAACCTTCGTGTCGCATTTTTGGAATATACTGAACCTAAATACCACGTATGGTATTTACGCAACTTATCGGTTTTGAGTTATGGTGTTCACTGACACACACATGGAAATTTTTCCAAAAATGCTTTATTTGGATTCAGGGGGCCTCAATATGTATTTACGGTAAAATCTCGGTAACGAATTTTTGGGTGGAATGCAATACTTCCCTACGAAGAGTCGGTTAAACATAAAACTGGCGATTCAGTTCAGAATCTTCCAAGGATGCAACAGGAAGACTTTCCAAGAAAATCCTCGCTCCTAAGTTACCCCTTACATAGAACATATTTTGTTAGTTCTTATTTTCTTAAAAATGGCTCTAACATTGGATTAAAATACCATGCGTTAAGTTATTTTCATGAAAAATAAAATGCATATCTTGCGATTAATGGCAATAGCCTGTGAAGTCCTGTTTATTCTAAAACACTTTTGTATGATTGGTAAACCGTAAGAGAGAGAAAATGTGTCACTTACCATTTCCGAAATATCCTTTGAATTTCCAGTATATCTTATACTTTTTACTTTCTCTACTACGTATAGTAAGAGGGGAAGTATTGTATTCCACCCAAAAATTCGATACCGAGATTTCACCGGAAATACATGTTTTGAGACCCCCTGAATCCAAAAAAAGCATTTTTGGAAACATGGTCCGTGTGTGTGTCTGTCTGTGTGTCTGTGAACAGCATAACTCAGAACCGAACAGTCGGATAAACACCAAACTTGGTATTTAGGTTCAGTATCTTCCAGAGATGCGACACGAAAGTCTTCAAGAAAATCCCCCCACCCCATATTACCCTTTACATGGAACATTTTTCGAAAATTTTAATTTTCTCAAAAATGACTAACGATTTTGATTAAAATATAATTTGTTTAAGATATTTTCATGACAAATGAAATGTATATCTCGAATTTTCTGGGAATGTCTCCAAAAGTATTCTTCATTGTGAACGACTTTTGCATAACTGGTAAACCATAAGAGATAGACAAAATTTTACTACACAAAAAATGTAGATCGCGTGAAAATACACAATTTATGTCACATACATTTTTTTTGAGTAAAACATTTTCGAGATATTGCTTGTTATTCCCTTAAATTTTCCAATATTTATACTTTTTCTCAAATGGAAATTCGTTATTCATTGGTTTTTTGTCCTGGTAATGCAAAGAGAATGGAATACTCTACATAGCAACCAGCTCTTAAAAGATTTGACTATCGCTTAAAGCCTACCAATTCCCCTTGCACCTACAAGAAAATTAGCAATAAGATTAACAGTATCTCGATTAAATTGAAGCATATGGAGAATAAGCGTTCGTAAAAATAGTTTGTACAAGAGTAGAGAAAGTCATGTGAGTGTACACATCGATTTTTTCAACTGCAAACAGCTATTCTTTTTCACATGGCGACCGGCTTAGAAAATATTTGACTATCGCTGAAGGTGTATCTGTATTAACAAGAAGTATATGAATAAGAATAGTTTGTAGAAGAGTGAGTGGAAAAAGTCATAGGAATGCAACACACCAAATCTTTATATTACAGCTTGCAGTCGTACACTCGCACGACTTATATTTCTGATAAGATTATCACAGCAGATGATGTTTTACTTGGGAGTGAAGAGCAGAAAGTCGTCGAGTGTGCTATGAAGCTATCAGAAAACCTTGCTATTAGGGTGGAGCGAGGGGCTTTGCCCCAAACAATAAACCTGAAACACGGGACGATTAATTGGCCTTCCTGGAAAAGACAGGGCCGAGAGAGAAAAAAATTACGGTCCTTTTAAGGGACGGAATTAGCTAGCCATTTTATACAAACCCCTAATTCCGTATTATAATCCCTTCCCAGACTCCCAAATGATACTTTAAGCACCATTATTACGCGCAGGTAGAAAATGTGTTTTGAGTATCACTTGGCAGTTCTGATTGCCTCGGTATCGGAATGAGGGTCGCTCTATCTGCTTTCCCTAGTTAATACCTCGTTCATGCTTTGTGTTTATAACATGTAGATGGCGCGGAAATGAAGTCACATCACTGTTGGGCGGTAAAAAACTTAACGACAATGTGTGAGAAAATGATTACATTTTAACACTGCCCCGCCTTTGTACATCGATTTCAGTTAAAATGCATGTCTTCATCAGATTGCTTTCGACACTTTTATAGGCATTCAATTACAACCAGGGACACCTGTAGGCTGAAATACTAAATACGCTAAGCACCAAAATACTCACAAGCCAATGGTAAAATTCCAAACTTTTGGGAAGTGGTTTACAACGAATGGATCGTTTTGCCCCAAGCATTATTTTGTGTGTGCTTGAAGTTCAACGCCCTTAAAGCTGGTAGATCATATTGGACAATGAATAAATAAAATCTGTGAATTATTATTATTATTATTATTATTATTTTCTTTTTTTGTTTATGGACGCTCTTTAACTGCTGTGGTCCTTAGCGCCCCATTCTATATTGGAAGTGAAAGACCGGTAATTTTGTTCAGAGGCCTCTTTATCAGGCTTGATGTTCTTTTACGTGCCGTAAATCTACGACACGGGACCACCAGTTTTACTTCCCTTCCGAAGGAAGCCATGCTAAGGATTTTTTTACGCCCGAAAAAAATCCATCACCCTCCGCCAGATTTGAACCCGCGACCTCGGGAACTAGAGACTACCATAGTAACAACTACACCACGGAGGACGACAATGGGTGAAATGGTGCTCAAATGAGCATGAGGTCCATAGAGCTGAAAGTCACGCTGGAAACCCCTGGAAAATAACCTTATCCGAATAAGTCACCCTAACCGAGATCCGAACTCGGGACCTCTTGAATGTGAGGCAGACACGCTACACCCACACAACAAAGGCGGGCTCCACCATTATTGTTACGATTTATACGCTACAGGGTACTCAACGGAGGGAGACACCTCGTGCACTGAGACCTTCACACATCTATTGCGGCTACCATCACCCAGAGGGAAGGGATGGAGTGAAGGAACCACAGGAGGATAGAGGTCGCAGGCAGATAGGTAGAGAGACGTGCGTAAATCCCTAAAAGGGGATTCGACCCACTACTAAAGCTGCCCAGAGAGAGGATGAACGACATATCCAACCAAGGAGCCCTCCAGTGTTCATAAGGAATGCTCCTTCCCTTCAGCAAGCATCCGCGCCATCTGTCCACACCGTCATACACTACGGAACCTAGAAGCGCACCTGAAAGATGAGAAGGAAACGGGAATGAGGGAAAGAAGAGAAATCACGCCAGTATTTGCCTACCGACCAGGAAAAGCCACAATAAACACAAGGTCAGAGTGGGCGGTCGAACCGGGACCTCCAGAATGCAAGCCTCACACGTTACCGCGGAGCCAACTCGCTCGGTGATCGATATGACTGTCTTTTGTATAACACATTTTTGGTGTCTACTGGATTTCCCCAGAATATTATTCCACAAGTGATTCAAGAATGAAAGTAAGAATAATAGTATATTGCGATACAAGTGCAGTAAGAGCATCTTTGCAAAACGAGAAAGGAGTTTGAAAATACGAGACGAAGAAATATTTATGAAAAAATAACCCAGGTAGCTTCGAGGTAACGTGCGAGGCTCGCATTCTAGAGGTCATGGGTTCGGCCACTCTGATCATGTGTATTTCGTGGTTTTCCTGGTTGGCAAATTGAATGCAGGGATGGTTTCTCTCCTACCACGGATTTCTTTTCATTTCCTATAATTTCGCTTCCCCTTTCATGTTCGCTTAGGGCTGTGCAGTGCCGGTCGATGACGGATAGATGGTAGCCTACTCTGAGCCGCCTCAGGTGGCTCGAGTTCTCCCAGATTGCGCCAAAGGGAAGCTTTCTCCGAGCAGCCCGCCGGTGTGGCTAGATCATCAAGCTTGGAATCGTTAGGGACCTCTGCCCGTCTCTGTCTATAGCCTCCGGGGGTGGCAAGCAAGAAAGATCCGCATAAGGTCCAGATGCGAGGTGTCCCCTCCGTACCCTGGTCATACTCCTACTCACATGGGAAAATAAAATTAATGACTGTCAGATATAGCCTCTATGAATTGGTGATCGATTAATCACACCTGGTAGTGTTGACTAAGCTAGTAAATACTGGTGAAATGGCTTCCAAAAGAATTATATTTAAATGCTGCATAAATTAAATGTTAACAAATAAAGAAAAGTAAACACGGTAACATTTAAGTGGTAAAATTGAAGTATAAAATATACATACATATCAATATTTGAAAGGATTAAATACATTTTCTTAACGTCTGCTGTGAAAACGTAAAAGGCACGCAGTAAAAAACACTTATCGAAAAATATTGTTTTAGGATGCTATTATTTAGAAAATTAATCGCCTTCATACGAGGCAGGATTAAGCCCGTGACTTTTTAAAGAAACCTTCAAATTTTTCCAAAAAATCGATTCTATTTCTTAACATAGTCTCCATTCAATTCAATACACGTCCAACGTTTCTACAATTTTTTTAATCCTTCCAAAAAATACGATCTTTCGTGGTCTGCAAAATATGAGGTGGTTTCTGCCATGACTGGACGTAAATTTCTTCCCAGCGAGCCAATTTTTCAGGTTTGGGAAGAGGAAGAAGTTACTCGGAGCCAAATCTAGAGAATATGGTGGATGAGGTAGCAGTTCGTAGCATGGCAATGGCTGACTTGTGTGCAGGTGCATTATCCTGGTGAAAGAGAACCTTTTTCTTCACCAATGGGATCGTTTCTTTAACAATTCCTTGTGAAACTGATCCAGCATTGCGGCATAATACGAACCTGTGATCGTTTTACCCTTTTCCAGGTAGTGGATGTCTTATCACCCCTTGTGAATCCCAAAAGACAGCTGCCATGATTTTTCCTGCCGATGGAATGGTTTTCGCTTTCTTTGGAGCAGGTTCGCCGAAGGATATCCACTGCTTTTATTGTTTGGTTTCAGGTTGAAAGTAATGCATCCAAGTTTCATCAACCGCCGCAAAATCTCATTTGGGTTGCACTGGAACATGTTCGAACATCCTTATGAAATGGTCATACGATTCCGCTTGTGATTCCGCGGCACCCATCTTGCTGACAGCTTTCTCATGCCCAAATATTCGTGCATAATGTTATACATCCGTTCATTCAAGATGTTTACGGTCTTGGCTACCTCACGGATTTTCACTCGGCGGTCTTCCAACACAATATCGTGAACTTTGTTAATCATATCTTCTGTTGTGACTTCAACCGGCCTCCTGTGCGCATGGCATCTCTTGGGCTCGAACGGCCACATCGAAATTCTGTGAACCACTTGTGAACCATGTCATTTAATGGAGCAGAGTCCCCATAATACTTCAACTTTTCTTCCGTTTCCTTCACCGTCTTACCACATAAAAGAAGTGCTTTATCAAAACAGAAATTCACTTTTCCCCCATTTTCTACGAAGCAACACACATCTGCTTACTTTAAACATTCTCAACAATGTTCTAAGAAACAAATGACAAATTTCTGCGATTACACCCAGAATAGAGGTAAGACTTGGGTGCAAACAAGAAACCTGTGATTAGAACGCTATCTCTCGTCAAAGTCATGGACTTATCAATCCGCCCTGTATCCTAGGTAAGCAATGTTTCTATTTTTTGTGCATAAATTAACTTATTTACCTTTTTGAAAATTTATATGAACTTTGTTACTGTCAATCCAATTATTTAGATGTTGAAATATAATTGGAAAAATCTGAGCGGTCATCTACAAAAAAAGTGGATAAGCGGTTTTGTTTATTATTGCTAAGAGAATATCATTTGAATACAATACTAGTATAAGCAATAATGGACTCAAAATTGAACCTTGTGGAACACCGTGCTTTACTTCAGCCCGTTCTGAGTACGCATCGCAATTAAATGACGACTTTATTATAACTGGTGCTTTCTGCTTTATAAGTATCATGTCATCCATTGATAACATCTGCCCTTAATATTATAACGATCGTTTAGTTCTCTTGCAACTATCTTACGCATTGTCTGAATTGCCCCGCATGGTGGTTACATTTGGTATAAAGAATCAAATCATGACCTTTAATTTGATTACGTCATTAATGTGTGATTACCGTGCAAACAATTTTATACAGCTAGTGAAGCACCTGTCAATTAGGCGATGAATCAAGATATAGGTTTCTCAACAGAAATATAAGCAAACACAGCTGTAATCACACTTCTTGGAGATAACACAATTAATGTCATATCACTAACATACAGTTAAAAAAACATACGCCCTGATACGGTTACAGTTCCCTGAAGAGGTTAGGATGAAAAACATTATTGAATGCTGCTTTCTGCAGTATTCGCTTTGTTACGAGATGAGGGTCAGGTACCTTGGGAAATCCTTTCACAAGGGATCGACCTCCATGAATAAAATAACAAAGTATTAAAATTTCAGTGTTTTACATGCAACCTTTCGTTTATTGCAAAAATATTATATTTATTCTGTGTATATAAACCAAAAGCTGCCAGAATGAGAGATATTACGCTGTATGGATACATAAACGAGTAATTTGCGACCTGTTTTACTGTATATTCCATCCAAAAATTCGATATAGAGGTTTCACCGGAAATACATGATACGAAATCCCTTGAATTTAGAAAAAATGTTTTTTTAGAAAAAAATTAGTTTGTGTGTGTGGGTGGGTGGGAAAGAGAGAGAGAGAGAGAACAGCATAACTCTAAATAACAGATAATATTAAAATCGGTATTCAAGTTCAACTTCTAAAGATGCCAAAGATTATTAAGAAAATCTCCCTACTCAAACCAACCCTTACAGCTATCTTTTGTGGTTTATCAGTTATGCAAAATTTCTTCTGAATAAAGAGAACTTCACAAGCTACTTACACAAAATTCAAGATTTACGTTTTGCGTATCAGTAGATGTCTTAAATATATAGTATTTTTATCAATCCCTTTAAGAACCATTTTTGACGAAAAAAAAATTCCAGATATTTTCCATCTAAAGGATAGCTTGGGGTGGCAATTTTCTTGAAAATCTTGGTGTAGTAACCTTGGAAGGTTTTGAACCTAATTACTAAGTTCAGTAGTTATCGGACGTTTCATATTTGGGTTATACTGTTCACATACTCTTGTGCGTGCGCGCTGCCCTTTTTCTGAAAATGCCTTCTTAGTAAGGGGCCTAAAAGCTTGCATTTCCGGTGAAATCCCGATTTCAAACCTTTGGGTGGAATGCAATATCTTCTCTACCTACTAGGGGATGGCGCGGGGGGCAACGTCTGCGACCCACGTTCAGGAGGTCCCGGGTTCGACTCCCGGCGACCGCCTACTCTGACCTAAGGATTTTTCGAGGTTTTCCTCTGGTCGCCTAGGCGAATGCTGGGGTGGTGTATTCTACCACGATTTTTCCTTTCCGTCATTTCCGTTTCTCTCTCAACTTTAGGTGGTCTTCGGTTTCCGTTGTGTGGCTAGTGTCGGGCAGATGACACGGTTGCTGCACTTTGTAAAGGCTTTCTCCCCGTAAAAAGACAGGGAGCGTTGGCCCGTTTGCTAGAGCCGCCCTTCGTGGAATTCTTCGCTTGTGCTGGTGAAGGCAGGTGTTTCAAACTGGAAATACTCCGTGCGCCGCTATGGACCTGTCTGCCTGCGGATCTGCAACCTCCTGCGGCTCCTTCACTTCATCCCTGCCTCCAGGGGGGGTGTAGTCACAATACACCTAGTTGGTCGCACTGGCGAGGGGTTGCCACCTCTACTAGGTATGTGGTAGAGAAAGTAAAAAGGGAGGAGCTAATCCACGTTTACCGAGCGAGATGACTCCGCAGTAAGGTGTAGGCTCGCATTCGAGAGGTCCCAGTTCAATTCCCGTCGACCGTCATTCTCAACTTTCAGGTGTGCTTCAACATTTCGAGATGTATGACGCTTTGAAAGAAAAGTTTCTCCGTGGACAATAGAGAGCTGTTTGGTTGACGGGTCGTTCATCGCCCACTGTAGGCAGCTCCAGCAGAAGGACGGGTCTTCGAGGACTTTCGCGAGCCTTTTGTGACCTGTAGCCTCCTGTGGTTCCTTTACTTCAACCCTCCCTCTTGGGTGTGGTAGCCACAATAGATCTATATACGAGGGCTGTCCCAGAAGTACCCGACCTAACAAAGAAAACACAAACACTTTGGGGGAAAAGCATCCTTATTTCTCTACATAGTCTCCTTTCAGCTGGATACACGTTTCTCAGCGATGTTCAAGAGCTTCGATACCCTGTTTATAGTGAGAACCGTCGAGTTCTGCAAAATAGCCATCAACTGCAAACTCCACCTCTTCAATGTTGGCAAATCTTTTACCACCAAGCCATTTATTCAACTTTGGAAACAAAAAATATCAGAATAAGGTGCATAAGGAAGCAATACGAACTTTAACTCATTGATTTTGGCCATGGCGATAATGGATGTGTGAACTGGTGTATTGTTTTGATGGAACAGAACATTCTTCTTCGCTAAATGCGGATGTTTTTGCTTGATTTCATTATTCAAATGCTGCAATAAGTTTGCATAATACTCGCCATTGATTGCTTTTCCTTTTTGAAGATAATCAATGAAAATTATCCCACGTGCATCCCAAAAAAACTGACACCATGACCTTGCCTGCAGGTGGAACTGTCCTCGCCTTCTTTGGAGCCGATTCTCCCCTTTCAATCCACCGTTGTGACTGTTCTTTCGTCTCAGGTGTGAAGTGATGGATTCATGTTTCATTCATGGTTATGAACCGCCGCAAAAACTTGGCTTTATTGCAGCGAAACATCGCCAAACACTCGACTAAAACTTCCTCACAACGCTGCTTTGTTCTATTGTGAGTAAATGCGGCACCCATCTTGTGCACAGCTTTCTCATGTCTAAATTTTCAGCCAGTATGCGATGTTCAGCACTTTTTGAAATGTCTACGATGTCTGCTAGCTCGCGCACTTTCAGTCGACAGTCATCCAATACCATTTTGTGGATTTCCTTAACAATTTCTGGCGTGGTCACCTCATTTGGTTGACCACTGCCATATTCGTCTTGGCAGCTCGTACGGCCTCGCTTAAACTGTGCCACCCAATATTTTACTGTTGTAAACGAAGGAGCAGACTCCCCCAGAGTAGAATCTAGCTCAGCTTTAATATTAGTTGGACTAAGACCTTTCAAATGAAAGTATTGTATCACATAACGATGACCAGCTTTATCCATGTTTACAAATTCGCTGAGAGCGTTCACTATTGATGTCTGCCAAACAATTACTAAACAACGTAGCATCGTCAAGCTTTAAACTTAAGCTTTATAAGGCTGGTACTTTCTGCCACAGTTATTTGTTTGAAACAATCACTATCTATATGTTAGATCGGGTACTTCTGGGACTGCCCTCGTAGGTCACAGTGCGCGAGGTCTCCTCCGTTGTATAAGCTATACCTAATACACGTTTAAAATAGCAGAATACAAAAGACTAATGCCAAAGGACGTGTGGTCCCAAGTAAAAATCTAGAATTGGAACTATTTTGTCGTTTTCCTCTGATTCTGAATGCACAAATTGTCATATAATTTTAATTGCTAGTTGTTTGTTCTTGTAGTATGGTCTCGGCTATAAAAGCCTGCGCACCACTGTGCTAACAAACATCCCTCGAAAAACTTGAGAGGTGGAAAATAAATGAATGAAGATATGCGTAAATTACAGTTGTAGTCAGAGAGAAGCAGCAGCTTTTATGACGCTCTAGAGAGCTATTAATCACGTCATGTCGAAAACTTCCTCCAAAACTTTTTATACAGAGCTCGTATAAAACATTAGTTGGCAATTCTGACCGTAAAGTTCTGAAAATTGTGGCGTTTTCCTGCAAGAGACAGTCGTTGAAATTTTTTCCTCGCGCAAGATTAGAGCGCATTACTTTTGTTTTGATATCAAGATATGTAGTATTTATATAAGCTGCTACATATTTTTTCTTAAAATGAAAAAATGAAAAGCTTATGGGTCTATACCTACCAGCTTAACTTTCTCCATTGAGTACGTAAGACAGAGGAAGTAATTATATTCTTCCAAAAGTTGGACATCGAGTATACAATAATTACTGGTTTGATCACTAAGAAGAATATTAAAACAAGCTTTAGCATGTGAATGATAGAGAGGGAGAGAGACAGGTGATGTGCAAATCACTCGTGGCATTACCTATGAAAAATTCTATTTGATCTTCAGAATGCTAGTCATTATTTATTCAATGTTATTGGTTTGGGCGAAAAAAAAATAGTTTGAAAAGTTTGGAATGTAACAAGTCCTACTCTCAAAGCTTAAAAAAAAAAAAAAAAAAAAAAAAAAAAAAAAAAAAAAAACCTCTTCCACTTCAATTCTTATATTGTCTTTAGACTTCAAAGCTCTATCAACATTTTACATTACAGGTATAGATTTATAAAATATTAAATGAATTATGTCAAACTGAAATTCACATCATTAAGAACGTGCAGGAACATTTTAATTTCATTTTATTATTATATTTTTTTTGAAAGAAGTCTAATTCCAGCTTTTTTTTTAATTTTTGGATGAGGATGTCAACCTGAACGGTTTAAACTAAATAGTTTCAAAATCTGCGAATTCATTCACAGGGTTCCTTAGGGGGGGAAAGTCCAGCTTTCTAACTTTTGCCAAGTAAAAAGTATGTTTGTTTTTACCCTCTCTATCATCTCTGAAACAACTTTTTTGATGTCCGGAATACATTACCCAATTAGGTTGAACTTTTATGGTAACCTAGACAAATCAGGTAGTTGATTTATGATACAATATGTTGATATAGAGAAACTAACACCCCCCCAAAAAAAAATATACGGGGAAAAAAAGAAAAACACAGATATCCAAGAAAAAAAATGTAATGTGTTACACTCACATGACTTTCTTTACTCTTGTACAAACTATTTTTACAAACCTTATTCTCCATATGTTTCATGTTAATCGAGATGTTAATCTTATTGCTAATTTTCTTGTAGATGCAAGGGGAATTGGTAGCCTTAAAGCGATAGTTAAATATTTTAAGAGCTAGTTGCTATGTGGAGTATTCCATTCTCTTTGCATTACCAGGACAAAAAAAATGAATAACGAATTTGAGAAACAGTATAAGTATTGGAAAATTTAAGGGAATAACAAGCAATATCTCGAAAATGGTTCACTCAATAAAAAAATGTATAGGACATAAATTATGTATTTTAATGCGATCTACATTTTTGTGTAGTAAAATTTTATCTATCTCTTATGGTTTACCAGTTATGCAAACGTCGTCAACAATGAAGAACACTTTTGGAGACATTCCCAGAAAATTCAAGATATGCATTGTATTTGTCATGAAAGTATCTTAAATATATGATATTTTAATCAAAATCGTTAGAGCCATTTTTGAGAAAATAAAAGTTTTTGAAAAATGTTCCATGTAAAGGGTAATCTGGGGTGGGGGGGTTTCTTGAAAACCTTCGTGTTGCATCTCTGGAAGATACTGAACCTAAATACCAAGTTTTGTGTTTATCCGATTGTTCGTTTCTGAGTTATGCTGTTCACAGAGACACACACAGACACACACACACACATACATACATACACACACAGACACAGACACACACGGACATGTTTCCAAAAATACTTTTTTTTGGATTCAGGAGGCCTCAAAATATGTATTTCCGATGAAATCTCGGTATCGAATTTTTGGGTGGAATGCAATACTTCCCCTACTTACTATACGTAGTAGAGAAAGTAAAAAAAAGTTTGATTTACTCTCCCACTTCAATTCTTATATTGTCTTAAGTCTTCAAAGCTCTAACAACATTTTAAATTACAGGTACATGTTTATAAAATATTAAATATTAAATTAATTATGTCAAACTGAAATCCACATCATTAAGAACGTGCAGGAACATTTTAATTTCATTTTATTGTCATTATTATTTTTTTTTGAAGGAAGTTTAATTCCAGCTTTATTTTTAATTTTTGGATGAAGATGTCAACCTGAACGTTTTAAACTAAATACTTTCAAAATCTGCGAATTCATTTACAGGGTTCCTTAGGGGGGGGGGGAAGTCCAGCTTTCTAACCTTTGCCAAGTAAAAAGTATGTTTGTTATTACCCTCTCTATCATCTCTGAAACAACTGTTTTGATGTTCGGAATACATTAATCAATTAGATTTATCTTTTATGGTAACCTAGACAAATCAGTGTTGTTGGTTTATGATACAATATGTTGATATACAGAAACTAACATCCCCCCCCCAAAAGAACAGAAAAAAAGAGAAGAAAGAAACACAGAGATCCAAGAAAAAAAATGCAATAACGCAGTAATAGCTGCTGGTAGATACATATATACATACATACAGAGAGAGAGAGAGAGAGATAGGGACAGACAGACATTTATAGAAAGCTTACTACGAATAGTAGATGATGCAGGGATAAAAGTAGGGTTTTATTTTGCGAGTAGGAATGCTTGCGAAACGAAGGCCGCAGTCCTACCACCAAAATAAAACAACTTTTAACTCGTGTAGCATTAGTTTTGACAGGGCTCAAATTTGTAAAATATCAACAATCTATATATTGATTCCTGAAAGTAACAGATAACGTTTAGAACGGGTTTTAGAAACAGAAATAACGTTAAAAAGCGAGATGTCAGATGTTTTGATGTTTTTTGATTCGCTGTCATTTTCAGTGAAATTATTTTCATGTTTTGCATTAAAACAGGCAATGAAGCGATTAGATGTTATATATATATATATATATATATATATTGCTTTCTGGATTTTTTGGGAGGTAATTACTTCTAGTGTAATTCTTTCTGTTGCTTCTGTAATTTCACTTCCATTTCATTTGTTCTGAATACATAATTTCCGCCTTTAATCTTTATGTAGGTTAGATAAAACAGTAACGTTTTAAACATTAAAACCTGCCAATATGAGGTATAGGTTAACTCTACAACGAACTGCGATAAATTGGAGTATGACGATTGTATTGTGAACAGATAATGCGAGCGACATGAGAAATTGATCATGTGAAACGACGCAATGAAAAGTAAAATCTAATCAAACAAGTCGAGTTATTAAACATGTGCAAATAAAAAGGGTAATTGCCATGTGATTGGACTTTACTAAAGTTGGTCAAAATGCAGATTATCGCTGTAGTGCGATAAACTGATGCAGTAATTTGTATCACAAATTACTTAAATGAAAAGAATGATTGTAATATGAATATGCATTTTTATGTGACATTGATTTGAGATGTATATTGATTGTAATTATTGTTGAGAAGTAAGTTTATACTGCCTTATTGAAACTGACAATAATAGCGTGCAATAATGCAGCGAGGGGGTGAGCTGTTTATCATTATTGGAAAGGAGGAAGTTACGTAATGTTGGCGCGTTTTCCTTTAGAATCTTCTGGAACATTTACCTAGAGCATATGTATTCATCATTTTCATTGGATATAAAAATAGACGCTAATGTTGGCGCGTTTTATTAGCCAATTGCAGCTCAGTTATAATCTTTAGGCATATCGGGGTGCATGAGTATAAAAGAGGTAGGTTAGAGATAGACCCCGTCAGTTCATCAAAAATCTTTGTACACTGCACGTCGTATTCAGTCAGTCAGTTCATCGAAAATATTTGTATGATACACGTCGCCTTCAGTCCAGCAGAAATATTACACGTTGGCTATCGATTCACAAGTTACGCGTAGCAGAATTATGAAAAATCTAAAGTGTTGTAAAGTTAATTATACAAAAAGTTGAAGTACGCGAATTAAGAGTGATCAGTAATGAAGTTATTATAACAGTTTCAGTTTGGCGAGTGTCAAGATCAATGTGTAAATGTGATAGTGACTGTGTTCGACAATAAAAGTGTAAAACAAATTCCTTCATCAGTGTTATCTTTGGATAAAAGATTCCTTTCCGTTTACACAACCTGTATAAAGAGAAGTGCTTGACCGAAAAGATCATAGCTAGCCGGAGGACAGTAAACCAAAATTAAATAAAAATAACAGTAGCATTCTTTCAAACAAACATTAATACTACCGCAAATTGCTAACACCAGATGGAGCTACAAACCTAACAAAGAATTACGTCACAAAATGGCATCACCACGTGAAGTAAACACACATACACAAACATTATAAATAATACCGTCGCAAATTGGCTCCCAAACGTGGGGCTCAATAAACAACAATATATACAAATAACATTACAAGTAAAACCACCGCAAATCTAAAGCGCATAGGTCGAGTGCACTGTGTTAGAAGTTCCACTTTTAGGCCTTGCTGTCTAAAAAAAATAGTTTATAATTGTATAGCAACGTCAATGTTAAGCTATATTACATAAATTCAATGTTATAATATTCTTGGATATTATACAGAGGATTTTTACTTTCTCTACTACGTATAGTAAGTAGGGGAAGTATTGTATACCACCCAAAAATTTGATACCGAAAAGGCATTTTTGGAAACATGTCCGTGTGTGTTTGTGTCTGTCTGTGAACAGCATACCTCGAAACGAACAGTCAGATAAACACCCTTTGCATCTACAAGAAAATTACCAATAAGATTAACATCTCGATATCTCGATTAACATGAAGTAGATGGAGTGTTTGTAAATATAGTTTGTATAAGAGTAGAGAAAGTCATGTGAGTGCAACATAGCAGATTTTTTTTAAATATTATTAGAATCCCTCTTTCAAATCTATAATATGTAAGTCTTTTAACATTGCAGGGTAAGCTATTGAATAAATTAATGGGCAATACTTCAAAGCTATTTTGTGTGTTGTTATATTTACATTTCCTTAAATAAATATTATTACTACTTCTTGTCGGATAATTAGTCGCTTCAAAAGTCCCACATATTTCCTATTACAGCTAAATGGAAATGTTTTTCAGAAAACGCTCGGAGACGTCAAACAATATATTTTAAAAACACTTTTTCATGGAAACAAATCATTCTTAATATCATTGTTGTGCAAATGGTGATGTCATCGGAAACATTTTTAAATACCCCCTATATTTTTTTGTATATCATCTCAAAGACTTTGTTACTGTGTATGATTGTTTTATATAACAAACGTTGCTTTGATAACCAAATCTAATAGTTTAATTTCCTGGTGTTATTAATGCAGTTTATTTGCAGAAATTAACCCAAAATAACAATGTTTTATAGTGAGTGATAGAATAATTGAGATTTTAATGATGATTGGGTATGGTAACAGGAAACGTACACAAGACACAGCAAAATAAAATAATCGAATATATTTATAAGTTATGATTTGCATTTTAACTTATTTCTTTTAATGTTAACGATGTTGCTGTTCGGTTGACATACATAAATACCTACTGGTTCTCTTTCAACTATTTATTCGGTCACCATAGCAACGCTTGTTGTATAAAACAATTGATTACTTGCACGTCAAGGATATTAAGAATGGTTTGTTTCTGTGACGCACAGTATATAAACATAATGATGGCGTCTTAATAAACTTTCGCGACTGCTAAAAGGGTCCTGCTCCCAAGGTTGCATACCAGAATAACACTAAGATTGAGAGGAGTGCAAGAAGTGGTTCTCGTCTCGTGGTCAGCCCAACGAGGCATATGTAGGGGAAAAAGAAGAGGGAGAGCGAATGTGGGAAGAGCTGATGAAGAACCACGATGGGAAGAGGGGTAGTGAATTAATCAATGAGTCTTAATATGTGGGGGTGAAACTGAAGACAGATACACACAAAAGTGGATGAACAACGAATAATGCAGGAATCCTGGGTTACAGACTTGAGCTTAAAACGAAGAAATAATCTTGAAGCTCAGGCATATACGAGACAAATAAAGTGCTTAAGCTAGAGTATACATCAAAATTGTCAGGATTCAAAAGGAGTGTGAAGGATTTACGTTCAACACATAGCACGTTTAATTTCATCCATACTGCTTCAGTTTCTTATTACACGTATTCTTTATACCACTTTGGAATACTACCATAATACTCATTTTCTCGATTTTTTTTTACTACAAAACCGTTTAGCTTCAATAATTAAATAAAATACAACTCTTTTATGTGAATTTTCTTCAACGTTTGAGGATAACTTATTACTGAAAGTGACTCAGTTGCCTTGCATTTTATCTTCAAATGTTAAATTACAAATAATAGCAATAATGATGATAATTTATAATTTCATTTTTCTATTTATTCATAACTAAAGCGTTGAAGTTAGGCAAAATGCCTATGCTATTTCGACGGATATAATAAAAGAGTTAAATAGAGATAAACATGTTTACGTACATTTAGGGGCGGTAGGGCCAGCTTTTATTTTACATTTTTTGCCTATTTTCCTTCTGTGGCCTATTTTAAGGTTTAAAGCAATTTTTGCTTGTTTTAGACCGTTATGGCTTTTTGCTATGGTTATTTACAATTTAAAAAAATCTGATGTGTTACACTCACATGACTTTCTCTACTCTTGTACAAACTATTTTTACAAACGCTTAATCTCCATACGCTTCATGTTAATCGAGATATCGAGATGTCAATCTTATTGATAATTTTCTTGTAGATGCAAAGGGAATATGGTAAGTTTTAAGCGATAGTCAAATATTTTAACGCTGGTTGCTATGTGGCGCATTCCATTCTCTTTGCATGTCCAGGACATAAAAAAATGAATAACGAATTTGAGAAAAAGTATTAGTGGAAAATTTAAGGTAATAACAAGCAATATCTCGCAAACGGTTCACTCAACAAAAGAAATGTATATGACATAAATTGTGTATTTTAACGCGATCTACATTTTTCGTGTAGTAAACTTTTGTCTATCTCTTATGGTTTACCAGTTATGAAAAAGTCGTTCATAATGAAGAACACTTTTGGAGACATTGCCAGAAAATTCGAGATATACATTTTATTTGTCATGACAATATCTTAAACATATGATAGTTTAATCAAAATCGTTAGAGCCGTTTTTGAGAAAATTAAAATTTTCGAAAAATGTTCCATGTAAAGGGTAGTCTGGGGTGGGGGGATTTTCTTGAAAACCTTCGTGTCGCATCTCTGGAAGATACTGAACCTAAATACCAAGTTTGGTGTTTATCCCACTGTTCGTTTCCGAGTTATACTGTTCACAGACACACAGACACACAGACACACACACGGACATGTTTCCAAAAATGCTCTTTTTGGATTCAGGGGGTCTCAAAACATATATTTCCGGTGAAATCTCGGTATCGAATTTTTGGGTGGAATACAATACTTCCCCTACTTACTATACGTAGTAGAGAAAGTAAAAAATACATAACAGATTTCAATGAATACCAAGTTTGGTATTTATTCGACTTTTCGTTTATGAGTTATGCTGTTCGCACACAAAAATGCTTTTTTTTAAAAGGGGCCGCAAAGCACGTATTTCCGTTGAAATCCTAGTATCGAATTTTTGGGTGGAATGCAATACCCTATCTGCATACTATGTTACGTGGTAGAGAAAGTAACGTCAGCATATAACGCAATAACGCGAGCAGAGCTGTAGATTCTGTCAATAATAGTACAATTCTCACGTTCTTAAAAATAACTTTGTAAAAAACTAAAGCTATCACGTTAATGGCTAATTCCAATACTTTCAATTGAAAATAAACAAATATGCAAATGAAAGTGAATTAAAGTCTTACCAAAATATAACGTTCGTTATACACAGAATAACTGTTAAATAGTTCATACAAATTCTTAACAAAGTTATGGATTGCACATTGAAATCCTCATTCTGTTTACGTATAACACAGCGTTAAAATCAAAGTAGTATTAGCTTGTTTCCTGTCAACAACTATTAATTGCACTATTGTCTTAATACGGTTAATAGTTACATTGCTGTTGCGTCTTGAGAACTGAGTTATAGGGCCGAGCGCTTGGGAACCTGCGTGACACTGATATTAATTGAAGCTAATTACATCAATGAGAGACTGAGCGATCGATACCGGCCTGCTACAAACGCTGTCATTACAACAACGTCCAATACTGCAGAGGGTAGCTGATCAACCTGAAACACTCTTTTTCATAAGGTAGAGGAGTTCAAGCATAAGGTCACTGTACCCATTTGGGGGTTACGGTCCACTTAGAAACATCAGCGGAATCCATCTTTAATATTAACAAATTCAGTGTTTGACAATTCCATATCATTGTAAATTTAAAACTGGTATTTAAACGCTGGGGTGGGTGGAGGAAATAAAATATAATATTTGTTAACGATTCTTTAGGTAGTACTTTCATAATAACGAATTTTGAATTTTGAAGTAAATTTACGTGCTAAATGCAGATGCTTTTAAGCACGCCAATCAGAAATACTGAAAACATAAACACCAACTATTTATTTAACATCACACAGCTTCTTTCACTCATTTTTAAATTACGTTTATCATTTTCGTTTTAATAGATGTATATTAAAAATCTGATGTGTTACACTCACATGACTTTCTCTACTCTTGTACAAACTATTTTTACAAACGCTTATTCTCCATATGCTTCATGTTAATCGAGATATCGAGATGTCAATCATATTGTTAATTTTCTTGTAGATGCAAGGAGAATATGGTAGGTTTTAAGCGATAGTCAAATCCTTTAAGCGCTCCTTGCATGTCCAGGACATAAAAAAATCTGATGTGTTATACACTCACATGACTTTTTCTACTCTTGTACAAACTATTTTTACAAACGCTTATTCCCCATATGCTTCATGTTAATCGAGATATCGAGATGTTAATCTTATTGCTAATTTTCTTGTAGATGCAAGGGGAATTGGTAGGCTTTAAGCTATAGTCCAATATTTGAAGAGCTGGTTGCTATGTGGAGTATTCCATTCTCTTTGCATTACCAGGACAAAAAAATGAATAACGAATTCACATTTGAAAAAAGTATAAGTATTGGAAAATTTAAGGGAATAACAAGCAATATCTCCAAAATGGTTCACTCAACAAAAAAAATGTATATGACATAAGTTTTGTATATTATCGCGAACTACATTTTTGTGTAGTAAAATTTTGTCTATCTCTTATGGTTTACCAATTATGCAAAAGTCGTTCACAATGAAGAATACTTTTGGAGACATCCCCAGAAAATTCGAAATATACATTTCATTTGTCATGAAAATATCTTAAACATATGATATTTTAATCAAAATCGTTAGAGCCGTTTTTGAGAAAATTAAAATTTTCGAAAAATGTTCCATGTAAAGGGTAATCTGGGGTGGGGAGATTTTCTTGAAAACCTTCGTGTCGCATCTCTGGAAGATACTGAACTTAAATACCAAGTTTGGTGTTTATCCGACTGTTCGTTTCTGAGTTATGCTGCTCACAGGCACACACACACGGACATGATTCCAAAGATGCTTTTTTTGGATTCAGGGGGCCTCAAAACATGTATTTCCGGTGAAATCTGGTTATCGAATTTTTGGGTGGAATACAATATTTCCCCTACTTACTATACGTAGTAGAGAAAGTAAAAATTACATAACAATCGCAATTCCATTTAAAAAAAACTGCCTAACCAGCAAAATCACAACCGTGGCCTACTACAAACTTTATTCTTTTATTTAATCTTGCTAACTTTGTGGCATATTAATGCCATATAGTTGTGCTGATTGCAGAGCAAATGTCGTTAAACAATCGATAATACACACAAGCGCACTTACATTCACCACCAGATTCTAGGCAACCCTTGTTTTAATGAAAAAATTCTCGAGCCTGGCCAGGATTCGTAACAGCAGCCATGCGTTTTACAAACTGAGCTACAGACCAATCAAATCTGTGTTTTTGCATACAAATCTTAACAATCTCTGGCCTGTAACATCAGAATTTGATGAGATTAAAATATAAATGCGATAGAGCGAATCTGCAATGTTGTTATAATTGAAATCAGTGTTTTTCATTCATACTTTGGCCGACGCAGCTCGGACTCCCGCCGAAACAGTTATAATATCCTCGCAACAGCCTCACATTCTCATAATTACAGTCACAATGATAGATAATAAGCACATACATTATCGTAAGAAATGCTAGATATGTTCTGTTTACATAGGAGAGTTCTATATTCGAAATAGAGTTAATTTCTCGCCTGATGTTTCCTTTTAGTTCTTCCAACGTATGGGGCCTTGTAACATACGCCTTATTACTTTCTCTACTACGTATAGTAAGTAGGGGAAGTATTGTATTCCACCCAAAATTTCGATACCGAGATTTCACCGGAAATACATGTTTTGAGACTCACTGAATCCAAAAAAAGCATTTTTGGAAACATGTCCGTGTGTGTGTCTGTGTGTCTGTGAACAGCATAACTCAAAAACGAAGAGTCGGATAAACACCAAACTTGGTATTTAGGTTCAGTATCTTTCAGAGATGCGACACGAAGGTTTTCAAGAAAATCCCCCCACCCGACTACCCTTTACATGGAACATTTTTCGAAAGTTTTAATTTTCTCAAAAACGGCTCTAACGATTTTGATTAAAATATCATATGTTTAAGATATTGCCATGACAAATAAAATGAATATCTCGAATTTTCTGGGAATGTCTCCAAAAGTATTCTTCATTATGAACGACTTTTTCATAACTGGTAAACCATAAGAGATAGACAAAATTTTACTACACGAAAAATGTAGATTGTGTTAAAATACACAATTTATGTCATATACATTTCTTTTGTTGAGTGAACCGCTTGCTAGATATTGCTTGTTATTCCCTTAAATTTTCCAATACTTATACTTTTTCTCAAATTCGTTATTCATTTTTTTTATGTCCTGGACATGCAAAGAGAATGGAATGCGCCACACAGCAACCAGCGTTAAAATATATGACTATCGCTTAAAACCTACCATATTCCCCTTGCATCTACAAGAAAATTATCAATAAGATTGACATCTCGATATCTCCATTAACATGAAGCATAGGGAGAATAAGCGTTTGTAAAAATAGTTTGTACAAGAGTAGAGAAAGTCATGTGAGTGTAACACATCAGAATTTTTTTATGTATTCATCAGAGATGGGTAAATTTCTGTAATTGGATTTTGTGAAGTGGTACAGTAATTGACCCACGCTTAATGTTCTTCTCTAACGAAGCATGGTTCCATTTATATGGCTATGTTTCGTTGCAGAATAACAGATATTGGAGCACAATGAACCCCGATTTTCCAAACGAGATTCCCTTGCGTGACGCGAAAATTAGTGTGCAGTAAATGCGTACAGAATAATACCAATTTTTTTGAACAAAGAATAAATGCAGAGAAGTACAGGAACGACTTACTCACATCATTTTTTGAACTGCTGACGAATGTTGAATGCCAGTCTACATTATTCTAACAGCATACAGCTGAGGAGCCATTAAGTTTAATTCAGCAAATATCTGAAGACAGGTAATAAAATTAGTAAACAAGTAGGGCTCTCTGATCTGATTTAATTTGTGATTTTTATCCAAAAATGCAAAAATCTCACACATTAAAAGAAGTAAAACAAAAAAATCTGATGTGTTACACTCACATGACTTTCTCTACTCCTGTACAAACGCTCATTCTCCATATGCTTCATGTTAATCGATATGTTTATCTTATTGCTAATTTTCTTGTAGATGCAAGGGGAATTGGTAGGCTTTAAGCGATAGTCAAATATTTTAAGAGCTGGTTGTTATGTGGAGCATTCCATTCTCTTTGCATTACCAGGACGTAAAAAGAAAATGAATAACGTATTCCCATTTGAGAAAAAGTATAAGCATTGGAAAATTTAAGGGAATAACAAGCAATATCTCGAAAATGGTTCACTCAACAAAAAAAATGTATATGACATAAATTGTGTATTTTAACGTCATCTACATTTTTTGTGTAGTAAAATTTTGTCTATCTCTTATGGTTTACCAGTTACGCAAAAGTCGTTCACAATGAAGAATACTTTTGGAGACATTCCCAGAAAATTCGAGATATACATTTCATTTGTCATGAAAATATCTTAAACATATGATATTTTAATCAAAATTGTTAGTGCCATTTTTGAGAAAATTAAAATTTTCGAAAAATGTTCCATGTGAAGGGTAATCTGGGATGGGGGATTTTCTTGAAAACCTTCGTGTTGCATCTCTGGAAGACACTGAACCTAAATACCAAGTTTGGTGTATCCGACACACACACGGACATGTTTCCAAAAATACTTTTTTGGGATTCAAGAGGTCTCAAAACATGTATTTCCGGTGAAATCTCGGTATTGAATTTTTGGTTGGAATACAATACTTCCCCTACTTACCATACGTAGTAGAGAAAGTAAAAATCAGTCGAGAAATTCACGCAATTTCAGATATTGAACTCTTCAGTGTGAATGAAAATGTCCTGATAAGACGCTAGAAATACGCGGATAGAAGCATTTCTCATGATTTTTATATTGTCAAATGGTTTCTTTACTAAAGCCATATTCTGTGTTATACAGTTCTCTGTGTATTGCGAACTGGTTGGATTTTTACCTTTTACTATCAACACTAGCAGCGCTAGTGCTGATAGTTTTACGACAATTTAATTGAGGTTAACGAATGTTTCTTTTCGTAATAACGAAATTAAATTATTATGCAAAACTAGAAGCAGGGGTGCTACTCGGCTAGATAATCGCACGAAAAACTTATTATGAACTTGCCTAGTTAAGCGCCAACCATGTTTATTAGTCACTGCAGTGTCGATTATGATGCATGTTTGACAAAAGGAAACAAATGCTACGTGAACTCACTCACTGCATTTATACAAATTAAAAACAAGTGAACCACCATAAGTTAAATTGAATTTTATTTATGGACGCTCTTTAACTACTAGAGTCTTTAGCGTCCCATTCTATATTGGGCGTGAAAGATCGGTAATTTTGCTCAGAGGCCTCTTTATCAGGCTTGAGGTTCTTTTACGTGCCGTAAATCTACGACACGGCACCACCGGCTTTACTTTCCTTCCGAAGGAAGTCATGCTAAGGATTTTTACGCTCCAACTGACTAGCCTACTCTACCTGTCATTGGCTAATAGCATATTGAATGCGATTATCTCAATAATATTAAACTTACATGCGTTTAAACTCTGAAGTGAGTTGTCAAAAATCCATACAATACCACTTTGACTGAAAATGACCAGACTATTCGAGAACAACATAAAAATTCACATTGTAACGAAAATGAGGGTAAAAGCAGAAACGACACGATAGAACAGATTTTTGCGGAAACTTTTTTCGCTTCAATCTTTAAATCTTTTAATGTGCTCTGTCCAGTGCTAAAATACGAGGACGATCAGGCAAATAAATTTTTCTCTTTTTACCACACAGGACCCATTTGTAGTGAATGCAGCAATCAATTTCACTTCTCAAATTGAGCACTGGGCACAGCAGAAAAATTGCTGTGAGGTTTTTTATTCTTTTTATTTTATCCCGATTGGCGAACAAACCCCATTTGGAATCGAGCTATGTTATATTTTTGCAGTAGATAGAATCCGTCACTGTAATAATGATAAAGATGATGATTACTATAACCTCAAGTCTTCTCAATTACTTTTAACTATTCCTTCCAATTTTGGGCTTCCCAATTCTTCACCTTTAAGATTTTTTATTATTCTAACCATTTTAATAATACGTACATGTTTTATACAAATCATCTACAAAGCAGCGAAACTTCTGTCCCATTAACCAGTTCACCAACTACTTAGTTTATGTGGGTTTCCATTAAAAAAACTTTTTGGAGATGTAGCTAAAAGATAAAGCAATAATTGGTTTAATGGTATAGTTAGTGTCGAGTAATACAAAACAAAACCTGGAAAATGGAAAAATAAACATAAAATGTCATTTAAATAATACCAAATTTATACTGAACGACGCACCTGAAGGACGTTGGATCTGACTTACAGCGGGTGTCGGGCAGAATAACCACGCTCTGCGGTAGCTTAGCTCACGCGCCCAAGGGCGATAACGGCATTTGCAGTTCGGTCTAATGTTGTTTGGTATGGTGTATACTAAGAATAACGTTATATAAAGCCGTGTATACACTATAGAAAGTGTGTTTATTGTGCTAAGCTTTACTCGAACGTAGTCAATGTGGATAGAGTGAATTTATACAAAAATTCTCTCATCATCAATCATCGTTCGTAATAAATCCAGAATTTATAAGAAACTGACAACCGATTGTTCTAACCAAGGAAAAATTAAGACGAGACTGTCGTGCGAAGTATAAGAAAATCGCTGCCTCGCTATACATCGTAGTTTTCATGACAATTCACAAACCTGCGTGCTCTCGAGATCGCTTTCCATGCGATTATTTTGTGGGAAAAGCATACTGAAAGCAAAGTTTATGCAACAAATTCTCGTGCGCTCGAAGAAAAAAGACAGTATTCGGTGTGCGTTTTCCAATATGTCGGCTGCAATAATTCGTCGAGGGATCAATGTTTCCTAAAGGTGCGTGTAATATACACCTACGCAAAGATACATTGATTACACCTTTTATAACGAAGGCTAGCGTTATATATATATATATATATACTTTATTGCATCGATAGCAAAAGGCCAATCCCTTGCTACTATATGAACGATTCAGATAGGAGTGTCTTAAACATGCTATTTTAATCAAAATCGTTACAGCCATTTTTGAGAAAATCAAAAACAACGAAATATGTTCCATGGAAAGCGTAATTTGGTGTGGATGTATTTCTTGAAAATATTCGTATCTCAACCTTAGAAGATGCTGAACTTAAATACAAAGTTTGGTATCTATCCGAATTTTCGTTTTTTAGTTTCTCTATTCAACACACACACACACGCACGCGCGCGCATACACGGACGTTTCCTAAAGAAAACCCTTTTCTGATTCAGGGAACCTCAAAATATGCATTTCCAATGAAATCTCGATATCAAATTTTTGAGTGGAAAGCAATCCTTCCTCTACCTGCTACTAGGTAAGTAGTAAAGAGAGTAAAAATTGAAACTTTTACAAGTGGAATTAGGAACTGGAACATTTTTATACAATACTGAATTTTACCAAAATAACTGAATTACAGACTTTGCAAAACGCTTGTTCCCATGGCAGCCATAGTTTAGAAAAAGTTAATTTTGCCTGGTTTTATTTATAAGGCTACATGATTAATCATTAATAATTGAGAAAAAAACGTTATTTTGGTTTAAAGTTAGCTCTAGTAATAATCATGTACACAAAATATCTCCCTCTCTAGCCCTGCACCCTATTCCTCCCTCTCATACCTTCCCCTCACTCACAAAATGAGCGTTGTGAGAGAGTACGAAAACAACATTCAAGGCAAATCCTTTTTTTCTCTCTCTCTCCCCACTACTGTACTTGTGTTTCTTTCTTAATATGAACAGTGTGTATAATTAACCTCAGCCTAAAACGCAGACTGCCAACATAGTTCTCACAGCAGCATGCTATGAAACAAAGTTCCGAAACAATTAAGAGAACTTAATTACAGGAATACGAATTAAATAAGCAGGTACATGCATGCCTCTTGAGAAGAGGCAAAGGAACGCAGTAGCTGGGTTAAAGGCTAAAACTACTTCCCTTTGTTCCCGCTGCAACTGATTAATAAACTAAAAGCATCAATTTTTACTGCCTGCACCGAGAGTCGTTAAACCTAATTACGGTCCGTCCGGGTGTGTTAGAACAACAAAAAAGGAAAAACCGCAAGGCATCGCGATTGTGCGGCAACTACTCTTACAGGAGAGTGAGGCGGGCAGTCGATGCGCTGGATATTCAGGGGCTCGCCAGTATTTCAGAGATTAGTCGCGTCCCTGCAAGCATAACTGCTACTTACTTGCACAAAATTCATGATGTATGCTTTTCTCATTTTCCTAATATACTAAACTTGTAACGTGAGAAATTGTTACGGCATTTTTGAGAAAATGAGGATAGCGAAAATGCCCCCATGTAAAGAGTTATTAAGGTCTCACCAATAGCTATAATTTTTTACTTTGTCTATTGCTTGTAGTAAGTAAAGGAAGTAAAAATTCGATACCAAGATTTCACCGAAAATACATGTTTTGAGGCTCCCTGAATCCAAAAAAGCATTGTTACAAAAAAAAAAGGCCGCGCGCGCATGTGAGTGAAAGAACAGCATAACTAAAAAAACGAAAAGTAGGATAAATACCAAACTTGTTATTTAAATTCACTATCTTCCAAAGATGCAACAAGAAGATTTGCAAGAAAATCACCCCCAATTCAAACTACCCTTTTGAAACATTTTTCGAGATCTTTCATTTTTTCAAGAATGCCTCTAACGATTTTAGTTAAAATATCACATATTCAAGACATATGACAAAATGTAGATCTTAAATTTTCTGAGTACAGCCTGTGAAGTCCAATTCGTGGAAGGAATTTTGTATAACTAGTAATGTTAAGCGATAGATGAAAATGTACTACTGCACAAAAAATGTGGATATCTATAACACATAATTTATTTGAAACAACTTTTTTGTGTCATAAGCCATTATCGAGACATCCGTTATTAATGGTTAGAATAATTGTTCAATACTTGTTCCTTTAACGTCCTGTCGATATTCAGTTGCTTCTCGCGATTGGGTGGAAAGAATATGGAATTTTAACACCAGCACATAATGTGGAGTTGTTTGACATCTGACTATCAATATTCCCTTTATATGTATAACGAAATGTGTAATGAAGGTATTTCTACAAAGCTTTATCTCGATTAAAATGAAGTAGATGGGGGAAGCTTTCGAATGAATAGTCTATAATAAACGATAGAGAATAGGGAAAGTCATGTGAGTGTAATACATAAGTATTTTCTGTTATTTCGATGTATTAAAACTCAGGTATACGTCTGACAGATAGACACACGTTTCACCACGAGGCTACAAATCCAGGTAAAGGTATCGTAGCTTTGTTTTATACGTGTTATAGGAGACAGCAATTTCTCATACATAATAAGCGAGTAACTCCCTCTGCTGCTTTAGGTTGGTGTCTTTTCTTGTGCACACGGAGGAAGATACACCATAATTTATTCCTCCGTGTTGTGCATGTTGAAAAACAAAACCGCTTTTCATTGAAGCACAGGCAAATGTGTTTTGAAGCTCTGCAGTTTGGAACCCACTCATTTGACTGAAATTTCAGGCTTATCACATGCAAAATAATTATGATGCACTTAACAGCTCTTTTCTTCTGAAAAATTATAACGATCACAAGGGATGATTTAAATGTGTAGGCTGTGGAAAGCAAGAGAAAAGGTGGAAACTAAAATTTCATATATATTTTACTGTATCACAAAATATGTCGTGAATGAAACAATATTTAACTAGATAAACGTTTGTGGTGCGTAAACAGCATTGGAACGTGTACCGACTGATAGTATAAGGGTCATTCAAATGAAACCCGGTCACTTGTGTAAAGTAACGGTAACGATTTTATTATGTCAAAAATAGTCGCCAAAACTGTTGGCACATTTATCCCATTGCGACACTAGCCGGTCGATTACATCTTTGAAGAAGCTAGTAGGCTGCTGTCGGATCCAGGCCTGGATCCATTCACACACTTCGTCGTCTGTTGTGAATCGATGTCCGCGAATAGCTTGTTTTAGAGGTCCATAAACATGAAAGTCACACGGTGAAAGGTCTGGACTGTACTGTGGATGTTCCAGCGTTTCCCATCGAAACTGCTGCAATGTCGTCTTCACCGCATTGGCAGTGTGTGGGCGGGCATTACCATGCAGGAGAATAACGCCATTGGACAACATGCCTGGGCGTTTCGACTTGATGGCTCTTCTAAGGTTCTGTAAAGTGGCTTGATAATGCTGGGCATTGATGGTGGTTCCCGTTCCAGAAACTCGACAAGCAGTGGGCCCTTGTGGTCAAAAAAGGACATCATGAGCTTACCAGAACTGGTGTGCACGGCCTTTGATTTCTTTGGAGGTGGTGAAGTCGCATGTTTCCACTGCTTGCTCTGACTCACTCCTCGTTGTTCCCGCTTACTCGCCTTCATGTTTAGTAGTGGACGATAACTTGTGTGACCACCTTCTCTTCGGCGTGAAACCACACTATGCAACGTCAAACGTTGCGCACGCTGTAGTCGCTCTACCAATAGATGGTGCCACCTTACGTGTAGTGCAAAGTTAGACGCACTGACCAGGTTTCATTTGAATGCCCCTCATACATAAAACAGTATAAAAACACAGGTTAGGTGAGGTATCATAAAAACAATAATTATCGATCCTGTGGTGCACAAGTCTTAAAAATTTATTAATGACGTTACTATTCCTTGTAAATTAACTGCTGAATAGGAATTCTAATTTTTGCTATGTTTATTCTAGATTATAGAGTACGGATTGTTTTGTGCGACGAAACATCACAAAACTTACATCATTCTATACACTGAAATAATTGCTTGGCTCTCTGATCCATCCTGGTAACGCTCTGTTTATCTAGTACTGTAACACTACCTTCATATTCGTTCGTTCTCCATGACAAATTCCATTACTCTTTACCGCGACATGTTTTCACCTACTCTACCATGTACCAAGTAGGTAGAGAAGGTATTACATTCTCCGCCCAAAAAATACCGAGATTACTCTGGAACGCTCCCTGAATAAAAAAGCATTTTCAGAAAAACATACGTGTGTGTGTGTGTGTGTGTGTGTGTGTGTGTGTGTCTATGAACAGCAACTCAAAAACGAAATGTTGGATAAATACCAAACTTGGTATTTAGGCTTCAGTACCTTCCAAAAATGCGACACGAAGATTGTAAAGAAAATCCCCCACACTAAACTACTTTTTACATGGAACGTTTTTCGAAGCTTTTGATTTTGTTAACAACAGCTAACGATTTTGATTAAAATACCATATATTAAGGATATTTACATGACAAATAAAATGTATTATTTTGAAGTGAAGTCCCATTTGCTATGATCTGGTAAACGTTAAGCGGCAGACGAAAATGTACTGCACAAAAAATGTAGATGTCTTTAAAACACACAATTTATTCCAAATAACTTTTTTGTGGCATTAGCCATTTTCGAGATAACCGTTATTTATGGGTCGATTTGTTCAATACTTTGACAAAGTCCTGTCGATTTTCAGTTGTTTCTGGCGATTGCATGGAAACAGTATGGAATTTAAGGCCAGCATATAACGTCCAGTGTTTAAACATTGACTATCATTGTTCTATTTGTATCCTAACGAATTGTCTAATGTAGCTATTTCTGAAAAGGTTTATTTGGATTAAAATGTACATAGAAAAATAAACTTTCGTTAAGATTAATTTGTATACTCACTAATAAACGATAGAGGGTAGAGAAAGTAATGTGAATGTAACGCATAATAATTATTTTTAAGTCATTTACCTGGTAGGTCATATCGGACGATTAATGAAATGGGTGAAATGATGTTCAAATGAGTCCGGGGTCCAATAGAGCTTAAAGTTACCCAACATTTGTCTTTTCAGGATAAGGAAAAACCCCGGAAAAAACCTTATCCACATAACTCATCCTAACCGAGATTCGAACTCGGCCCCCTTGAATAAGAGGCAGATACGTATCCCCACATCACAGAAGTGAATCTTTACTTTTTTGTTTCGCCAAATGCGATTTTGATAAAATGTGGAAAATTGCTGGCAACTACGTTTGCAGGCCTCGATAACCAATTACTCTGGTTGGTGAAATAGTTGCTTTATCCAAACGCGGTTTTAAGGCATTTAATCGGAGTTAAGCAAGATTATCTTTGTTGATGATACCGGCCCTTTACTTACAAGCATCCGCATAATGTTCAGCATCAGCCTTTTACAATTATGGGGAGATGCAGGCAAACTTTGCCAAAGAACTTATTTTTTCTAACATATATATTTGATAGATTAGACGTTTAAGCATTGTTCCAAGAGTATTTTGTTTGTTTTCTACCTCTAAATTAATTTAAAAATTTAAATACCTTAGCCGTGCGACTATGTCACGCCCCCTTTTTGAACATGCACCAGGTGTATGTTTATTTGTTTGAGTGTATATTGTTATTTATTCCATTAAAATTGTAAACTATGTTAAACAACCCAAGTGTAATCGCAAAATTACTGTTCAGAATGCAATATTGGGGTGTGACATCTCAATACAATTTGAGATCACCTAGTGGTTTACCGAGAAAAATGCGAATCAGCTGGAGAATTTAATGTCGTGTCGGCATGTTGCCATGGTAGCTCAGTGGTTAGAGCAACCGGACGGAGACCGGGAGATCCGTGGTTCAAATCCCGGCTATGGCATTGAATTTTTCAGTCATCTGATTCTACCTTTCCAACCCTGTCCAACACACGGCTTGTGTGAAAGAACAATTAATTCCATTAATTGACCTAATAGTGGTTGCAACTATAAAGCCCGGGACTTAAAGTACTTACTATGAATGTAAGTCGCCATTGGGGTGTGACATCTCAATACAATTTGAGATCACCTAGTGGTTTACCGGGAAAAATGCGAATCAGCTGGAGAATTTAATGTCGTGTCGGCATGTTGCCATGGTAGCTCAGTGGTTAGAGCAACCGGACGGAGACCGGGAGATTGCTATTGAATTTTTCAGTCATCTGATTCTACCTTTCCAACCCTGTCCAACACACGGCTTGTGTGAAAGAACAATTAATTCCATTAATTGACCTAATAGTGGTTGCAACTATAAAGCCCGGGACTTACTATGAATGTAAGTCGCCATTGGGGTGTGACATCTCAATACAATTTGAGATCACCTAGTGGTTTACCGGGAAAAATGCGAATCAGCTGGAGAATTTAATGTCGTGTCGGCATGTTGCCATGGTAGCTCAGTGGTTAGAGCAACCGGACGGAGACCGGGAGATCCGTGGTTCAAATCCCGGCTATGGCATTGAATTTTTCAGTCATCTGATTCTACCTTTCCAACCCTGTCCAACACACGGCTTGTGTGAAAGAACAATTAATTCCAGAACAGCGATAGTCAAATGTTTAAGAAACTGGACGCTATATGCTGGCTTTAAAAGCCCATTTTGTTCCTATGCAATGCGAAAATAGTGAATGTTGACAGAACTTTAAAAAAATTACCAGGTAATGAGTAATCCGAACCATTAATAACGGATATCTCAGAAATGGCTTATGCCAACAAAGAACGTATTGGAATAAAGTGTGTTTTAAAGAGATCTACGTTTTCGTCTATCGCTTAACGTTTACCAGTTATACAAGATTATATAAAATTCCTTCTGAATAAAGAGGACTTCATAGGCTATTACCAGAAAACTCAAGATATACATTTTATTTTTTATGTATATCTTTAATGTATATACTTTAATCAAAATCTTAGAACAATGTTTGAAAAATAGAAAAATGTTCCATGTAAAGGTTAGTCTAGGCTGGGGGAATTTTATTGGTGGCCATCTTCTGGCATTGTGACTCAAATATGAAATTTCGCTTTTCGATTTTAGTTATGTGGTTCTCTCGCGCGCTCTCTCTCTCTCTCTATCTCTCTTTCTCTGTATCTCTATCACACGCACATACACCAGGAACATTTTCTAAAAAGGTTTTATCTTTGGGGTTTAGGGAACTCAAAATGTGTATTTACGGTGAAATATCTACATCAATTTTGGGTGGAATACAATACTTCCTCTACTTACTCTTATCACGTATTATCCAACCGGAAAAGATCAAATGCACTATTCTTCGTTTTTACGATCCAACCGGAAAATACAAAATGTACCATTCTTCGTTTATACGATCCAGCCGGAAAAGACCAAGTGCATCTTTCTTCGTGTTTAGCAAAAATGAGGGCCAAGAGTGTGCAATAAATCAAATATACTCGTACGTTACTTAAGAAGATTTTGTCAGCATATAAAACCGTTAGCTATCTCGAGAACAGCGTGCCACATTTCATTAAGTCCGAAGAGTGGCCCTCTAGGAGGCCTGACCCTAATCCGTCGCATTACGGACTGATTATAATCAGATTTAGAGGGCATGGCCTGCTCTACAAGGCACCCCAATACTGGTATCTAATTAAATCCATTACCAGGGAAATGAACATTTTGGCTGGCTATAAGATGCCCGCTCCTATCGCATATGGCACTAAGTGGAACTAATGCGTAGGTATTGATTTTTCTCTCATCGAATGGATTTCTCAGTTAAAAAGGGTTATTTCAGTAAATAATATATTTTTTGCGCGATTATGTATTTCATTGTTTTCCCGATAATGTAGTTTTAACTTGACAGCAACAACTTCAGGGTAATCAAAATACACTATGTGACCAAAAGTCTCCAGACAGCTATTGCTGTTCGCCAGCCATGTGGCGGCTGCTGCATAATGTGAAACTAAGTTTTGACAGCTTGCAGATTTATTTATTTTGAATGCTATTATACGTAACGCATATGCGGTAATTTGACATCTATGGTCTTTAAAGCTCTAAACTCGACGAGGCACGGCAAAAAAGTCGCTAGCACATCTTGACACATGTTAAGGAGCTTGTGCTCATGCGCAACTGATATCACGTAAATACCTTATGGGGCCAAATACTCGGGTGGTGCACACGTCAAGAAGTGCACTAACGTGCGAAGATTTTCTCGCACTGTTTCCATGCTGCAACTAAATTTACGCCAATGGCGCTAGGTGGTAGCACACTACGCAGAAGTTAAGAGTCACTGTAGCAGAAGTAGATAACGTGCACAAGCGTGGAAACTTCGAGTTCTCTATACCATCCATAACCTCAACTACAATTTAACTTACACATTACTTCGTTCCTGCCCTAACACAGTATATTTAATTATACAGAAAACACAAAAAAGTTTCTTTCTCAGACGAGACATGCACTATTATTATTATTATTATTATTATTATTATTATTATTATTATTATTATTATTAAGAGTGGCTGCATTTGTTCATAATCACAATTAGTATGCAGTAGATGGTATTTCATATTTTCAGGGCTGTCTGACAATGTGTTACATTCACATGACTTTCTCTATCCTCGATCGCTTATTATCGACTATACAAACTATGCTTACGAAAGCTTATTACTTGCTCTACTACGTATAGTAAGTAGGGGAAGTATTGCATTCCACCCAAAAATTCGATACCGAGATTTCACCGGAAATATATGTTTTGAGGGCCCCTGAATACAAAAAAAAGCATTTTTGGAAACATGTCCGTCTGTGTGTCTGTGAACAGCATAACTCAGAAACGAACAGTCTGATAAACACCAAACTTGGTATTTAGGTTCAGTATCTTCCAGAGATGCGACACGAAGCTTTTCAAGAAAATCCTCCCACCCCAGATTACCCTTTACATGGAACATTATTCGAAAATTTTAACTTTCTCAAAAATGGCTCTAACGATTTTGATTAAAATATCATATCTTTAAGAACTTTCATGACAAATGAAATGTATATCTTGAATTTTCTGGGAATGTCTCCAAAAGTATTCTTCATTGTGAACGACTTTTGCATAACTGGTAAACCATAAGAGATAGACAAAAGTTTACTACACAAAAAATGTAGATCGCGTTCATGTCATATACATTTTTTTGTTGAGTGAACCATTTTCGAGATATTGCTTGTTATTCCCTTAAATTTTCCAATACTTATACTTTTTCTCAAATAGGAATTCGTTATACATTTTTTTTGTCCTGGTAGTGCAAAGAGAATGGATTACTCCACATAGCAACCAGCTCTTAAAATATTTGACTATCCCTTAAAGCCTACCCTTGCATCTACAAGAAAATTAGCAATAAGACTAATATCTCGATATCTCGATTAACATGAAGCATGTGGAGAATAAGTGTTTGTAAAAATAGTTTGTACAACAGTAGAGAAAGTCATGTGAGCGTAACACATCAGATTTGTTTGCTATCTACTTCAATTTAATCGCGATAAACCCTTTCAAAGATAGCTACATACACATTTCATTATAGATATAAAGGAAACATGGATAGTCAAATGTTTATTAACTGAACGCTATACGCTGGCCTTAAAGTTCCATACTCTTTCCACGCAATCGCGAAAAATAACTGAAAATCGATAAGAAAGACAAAAGTATTGAAGAATTCGAACCAATAGTAATGGATATCTTGGAAATAGCTTATGTCACAAAAAGGTTATTTGAAACTGATTGTGTGTTTTAAAGGGATCAAACTGCTTTGTTTAGTGCGTTTTCGCCTATCGCTTAAGGTACAGTTATACAAGATTACACAAAATTCCTTCCGAATGAAGAGGACTTCACAGTCTATTCCAGAAAATTCAAGATAAGCGCTTTATTACTTTCTCTACTACGTACAGTAAGTAGGGGAAGTATTGCATTCCACCCAAAAATTCGATACCGAGATTTCACCGGAAATACATGTTTTGAGGTGCCCTGAATCCAAAAAAGAAAAAAAAAGTATTTTTAGAATTGGTCAGTGTGTGACTGTATCTGTGTGTCTGTGAGCAGCATAATTTAAAAACTAAAAGTCGGATACATACCAAACTTGGTATTTAGGTTCAGTACTTTTCAAAGATGCGACACGAAGACTTTCAAGAAAATCTCCCCACCCCGTACAACCCTTTACATGGAACATTTTTCGAAAATTTTGTTTTTCTCAAAAATGGCTTTAACGATTTTGATTAAAAGACAAACTTTTCTACAAAAAAATTGATCTTATTAAAAGACAAACTTTTCTACAAAAAAAAATAGATCTCGTTAAAATACTCGATTTATGTCATTCACATTTTTTTAGTGGAGTGAACCATTTCTGACATACTCCTTTGCAATACTTTAAACCTTTTCTAAAATGGGAATTTGTTATTTGTATTTTTGTCCTGGACATGCAAAGAGAATGAAATGCTCCACATAGCAACCAGCTTTTAAATTATTTGAATCGCTTAAAGCCTACCTTATTCTCCTTGCACCTACAAGAAAATTAGCAAAAAGAGTTTCTGTAAATGTTTATTTCGATTAACATGAAGTAAATGGAGAATAAGAGTTTATAAAAATAGATTGTACAAGAGTAGATTGTAAATTCCATTAATATGTGGTATTTTAATCAAAATCGCTAAAGACATTTTTGCGAAAATAAAAAGTTTCGTAAAATGTTTCGAAAAAAGTCGTTGGTAGTGGGGTAGTTTTTTTATCTTCGTGTCACATCTTTGGAAGATACCGAACCTAAATACCGAGTTGGGCACTTATCCAGTTTTCGTTTTTGAGTTGTTATGCTGTTCACATACACACACGGTCCTGTTTCTAAAATTGCTTTTCTTTGTTTGCTTCAAAGCGCCTCATACATATATTTCAATGAAGTCTCCTACAATAGGTACTTCCACTATTTACTATACGCAGCAGAGAAAGTAAAAATTTGAGCAAAAATTCGCTCCGAAAACAACTGAAATTGCTCAACCTTGCTCGCGTTAATCTGATTTTGTGCACTGGCTCTAACACCACGGACCTTAAGTTAACTCTTGTATAAATTTATGATATGCTTCAATAAATTCAATGTATACTCACAAGGAACACTCCACTCGTTGGAAACTGGGTTTTCGTTCGGAATGCAGGGGTAGCTGGCTGAGGTGGTGTGATATTTAGGCATGTTTCCGAGCGTTCAACGTTTTAGTGGTCAGCTTTGTACTCGAGCTTTGAGCAGGGCGGTCTCTCTATGTCGCTGACTTCTTGCATTCTTACGTGCCCTCCTCGACAAACACCGAGTGCCTCAATTTAAAGCATGTTTAGAAAAAGGTTCGTATGAGACAGAGAGAGAGAGAGAGAGAGAGAGAGAGAGAGAGAGAGAGAAAGCAATACAACTCAAAAACGAAAACTTCGTTAAACACCAAATTTTGTATTAGTTCAGCTTATCTCCAACGACATGATCTTCAAGAAAATATTTTCGTTGGTTTTGATTTTCTCAAAAATGACTAAGGACTTTTGATTAAAATACCATATGATTAAGCTATTTATATAAAAAATGTATATGTTGAATTTTCTGGGAAACTCTGTGATGTCCTCTTCATTGTGAATCACGTTCTTTAACTGGTAAACCCTAAGAGACATAGAAAATCTTACGACACAAACAAAGTATGTCTCATTAAAGAGCACACTTCACGTCAAATACACCTTTTGTTTCGTTAACCATTTCCGAGATATTCTTTGTTATTAGCTTGAAGTTTGAAATACTTATGCTTTTTGCTAGTCGCTATTCGTTTTTCCAGTGTTCATGCAAGCCATCATTAGCGACACGCTTTTTAAAATTCTGACAATCGCTTTACTTACTGTATTCTTATACCTGATACGAAATGTCTGATGTTTAACGAAAGATTATCTCGATCAACAAGAAGAATGAGTAAAAGTCATTTATATTGCGACCCACATAGATCTATTGTGGTTACCACGCCCCAGCAGGAAGGGTCGTCCTCCGTGGTGTATACTCCAGTTCCCGAGATCGCGGGTTCAAACCCGGCGGAGGGCGATGGATTTTTTCGGGCGTAAAAATCCTTAGCATGGCTTCCTTCGGAAGGGAAGTACAGCCGTGGCCCCGTGTCGTATTTACGGCACGTAAAAGAACCTCAAGCCTGATAAAGAGCCCTCTGAGCAAAATTACCGGTCTTTCACGCCCAATATAGAGCGTCCATAAATAAAACTCAATTTAATTTAATTTCCAGGAGGAAGGGATGAGGTGAAGGAACTACAGGAGGCTACAGGTCACAAGAGACCCGTCCCCTGTTGGGCGATGAAGAACCTGTCAACCAAGCAACCCTCAGTATCCACCAGTACTCTTTACTTTGAGCAAGCATCCGCGCCATATGCCCGGCACCGCCATACGCCACGAAACCTAGAAGCACACCTAAAAGATGAAAAAGAAACGGAATGAAAGGAAAATTATGGAAAGGAGATAGTGGTAGATGAGAAGCCACACCAGTATTCGCCTACCCACCAAGGAAAACCACGAAAAACCTAAGGTCAGAGTAGACAGTTGACGGGAATCGAACAGGAGACCTACCGAATGCGAGCCTCCTACGTTTCCACGGAGCTATCTCACTCTCTTGGAGAGGGGGAATGAAGCTATAACATGGCTTTTAAGCTCGAAAGTATGCAATGCTGAACTCTCTAGTGCAGAGGGGAGCACATTATCTCTATATTTGCCATCGAGGTCGACTCTAATAACTTTTATGAAACTACTGATTTTACTCAGGTTGCCTCAGTTCACATCCAGCTTAGTACTGCTTAACGTTCAGATCAGCCAGTGCAATAAAGTTTCGATTGGAAAGAGAAGTTTTGCGCAGATCCTGCAATATCTTGGGAATTACACATTTCAAAGTCCGACGGATGGAACAAGAGAAAGAAAGGAAATGAACGAACGCCTTGGCCGGGTTTTAATCTCGGAAGAAGCATTGTTTTCTCAAGTGGTTGAGGCTGCTGAGTCGAATCGCAAAGCATGGTAGGTACTTGTTTGAGAAGAGCAGCTATATACCTGCACTACTGCTGCCGCTGCTGTAGTCATTTTCCCGTTGTTCTCGGGTCCAATTAATTAACCTTGCTCCGTGTCTGGGGATATTGCGCTTCCTACCAAATGAAAGTTGCTGATTCAAATTCAAATGAGGTCGATACGAGTTTTCTGCCGTGTAAAATTGCTTTCCTGCTCGCAGGTTTGTAAACCTATCGTTGCGCGTTAAATAATCTTTAGGGATTATAAATCAAGGTGCAGATAAACTGATAAGGGCACGAAACATTTCTTATCACTGCGAGCTGTTACAAAAGTAGACTGAACTTCTCTTAACAACTTTTATTGCCGATTAGATAGCGTGCTACTTTATCAGCACTCGATGTATCCTAAAGCTACATGAAAATTCAACTGAGAAGCTAAAGTTACTATATGCCAATTTGGGTTGAAATTTTAAGACTTTTAAATGCTTTCCTACAAATGAATACAGTATGAAATTTAACGGAATCGATTAATCAAAATAAAACAAAAATAAAACACCCTATTCTTACTACTCTGTATTCACTCTTAGATTGATCCGGACCAAAATAAACCCACGTGACCAGTTTACAGTGGTACAACACAGTAGTAATGCGCGCAGAAAAGTAGTACCATGCTAATAATCTAAATTTTAAACGAATTTATCCTTAAATGGTATAATAGTCTATACAAACACCTAAGAGTTTAATAAGCGCTGATTTATACCGGTTAACAGAGCTACAAGTCCCAACATGCAATTCGTATGCCATCTGGATATGCGCGGAATATTGCTTGCAGCCAGAAATCAGCACTTTCTATTTACGAGGGCTGATAATAAAGACTGAGACTGATTTTTTTCACAGTATTTATTACTCCATTTCAATGTTGACATGATATTTTTCAAAGTAGTCCCCTCCTACTTGAATGCACTTTTTATAGCGTCTCTGCCAGTCCTCGAACACATGGTGAAGGCCATTCTTTGTCAGGTCTTTGAGAATCGCCTCACTTTTCCTCAGCACTACTTCAGTGCTCTCAAATCGAATGCCCCGGAACTTTGCCTTTAGTAATGGGAATAAAAAAGAAATCACAGGGGGCAAGATTGGGGTTATAAGGCGGATGCAGTACGCAGGTGATGTTGAATTCCTGAACTTGATTTGCGACGTGAGGCCATGCGTTGTTGTGATGAAGTCGCCATCCATTCTGATGAAGTTCTGGATGTTTCCTTGCAATGTGCTTCCTCAGTAGCCAATACTGGCGTGTAGTACGCTGCTGTAGCAGTAGTGTGAGGAAGAACAACAATCACAGCAGCTGTGTTGATGATGACTTCAGTCATAGCAGAAGCCGAAGCACCAGGCCCACCGTGCTTAGCACAGAGGACTCGCCCTTTTTTGAAGTCCTTGAACCACCCACACTGTTGCACGAGATGTGCATCTTCACCGTATGCTTGCTTCAGCTTTTCCAAAGTTTCAGAGGCTGTATGATTTAAACGAAAACAAAATTTTATTGCTCCTCTCGTGTCGAGTGGTATGCGAAATTCAAGTAGGGTCAACAATATAGATACAGCATTACTACCAACCTACCGATACAAGAGTACTGCCGTCTATGGACATTATACATGAAATCCCGCTCTTTTCAAATATTCATGGTAGAGACAGGAAACTCTCAAGAAAGCTACAGGAAAAAATCAGTCTCAGTCTTTATTGATCAGCCCTCGTATTATCATACCGGACGGCAAATTTGCCCTTGCATCTTCGCCGACTTACGTAAAGCATAACCGGGGAAACGATTGACTAGTGGTGAAAAAACAACAGTGTTGGAAGTTTATTATAAGTTACGTGAGAAATATCCAACACTTCCCGTGAAAAAAGTGGGGAAATTAACTTCTGAGTTCACCGATGTTTCAGTACAGGTAAGAACAGTGCTCGTAAAGAAAAATCTGAAACGAAAAAAAGTGATTACACCCGGGAAAAAAAGAAAGCGTGTGAAATATGCGATGCAAGAATGTGACGATTTTGTGAAGAATGCAATTCGCGTAACAGTGCATAATTTCTTTTTTAAAAATGAGTCGTCAACAGTTGATAAAGTACCGCTCCCAGAGAGCGAATAAATGTAGGTTATGGCATACCTATTACTTGCCTTTCCGCTCGTTTCTTTTAGAATTAAAATTAACTGTTACATGTACAGACGTTTATTTTGTTATAACTATCAATCTTATCTCCTTTAACCCTAACAGAAATGTGAGTCACCGTTAAGTTGTCGTATACACATGGTCATGAAAGTATGTCCATTTCTGACGCGGATGGCGGAAGGATACTTTACAAGGTGCACTGGTCACCTGGGTTTTGTTTTGGCGCGAATCAACCTAAGAGTGAATACAGTTTACACTGACGTTTCTCATGTTTTTCTCAATAAGGAAAGATGAATCCGCAATCGGTCAAACTAAAAGAGGATGGCCTCTTGAGCAGATAAATATTTTCAGACCCTTCGAGTGAGCGCGCGGTTCACAACCTTCAACTTCTGTGCCTTATTTTGACTAACTCTATAATACAGCTTTATACCAAGGCCGAGGACCGCCGAATGTGTGCTCCGCACACAGTCTACTATACTGCGAGTTTTCCATTCCGTAACTCCCACGTTACTTACCCACGAGTGTTAGTAACGTATGCAATGAATACTAACGTTGTTATAAGTGTTGTTGAAAATGGTGTCCATCTGCGCGAAGACATTCTTGACATCGTCGGATGAAATTACATTCACACGCATAAGTTCTTTGTCACAATACCGACGTCACTGCCGTCTCACTTGTGGCCTTGGCATAAAACGAAGGCACTGCACAAACCACAAGAACACTGATCTGAGTAACCTGTGTACACCGTGCTTGACGTGTCGCTTAACTTCTACGCAAGCAGCTCGAGTTCGATTCTTCGTCGTAGATTATCTTTTAAGTCGTTTTACTGTAATATAGTTAAACAATATTGCTTGTGTTACCTTATTTTACTTACAAATATAATTACACAATGATGGTGAAATTTATGGTTATAAGATTAAACTGACTAAGTATGAAACCTACTTCCGACCGAAAAATTAATGTCGTGGTTGCTATCTACGGACTACTAAATAAACCTCGCATACATAAAAAATGAAGAAAACCTGTTATATTTTTACTCTTACATTTAAAATGAAAGGGAAGAAAAGTTGAGTAACTGGATGGTGATTTGAAGTTGCATCCTAAGAACAGTAAGCTAACTCTCCATCACTGAGCTAAGAGTGCTGCAGTAAGCGTGGCATTGTAACGAGTTTAAGTCATACTCTACCTGAGAACAATAAATCAATAATGTGTTTTGTTATTAATATTCAATGCTGAAACACTGCAATATCCGTCTGTTTGAAATCTCGTAGGTATATGGATTGTTTTATCAAAAGACTTTTGTGGTTATGTTCCCCATTATAACTACTACAAGAATATGCGCAGTCCTGTAAACAAAGGCTGGCTGTCCCGAGCGCTCACGGAAAATAATTCACTTATGCATGATGGATAACGAAGAAGGGTGAATTTTAAGATTTTGGAATCAGAAATTTAGCATTTTTATTTGGGCATTTAGCATTTTGTAGCATTTATTTGTTTGCAATCTATCTTGGAGTTTTTTTTTTGTTTTTTTTGAGTGAGCCCCTATAATAAGATTGTTGGGGGCGATAATTCTGACTTGTAAGTTGTGGGTCAGAAAGTGTCTTACTGTAATGTATTCCGCGGATGATGTGTCATCCTGATCCTTTTTCCAGGAAAGTCAACACACCCTTTAGATGAAGATGGGTTTCTAATTACCTTCTTAATAGGTAAGGGTATTGTGCCGATGAATAGTTCGTTCTTAAAGTTCATCTGGTTTCTATAACTGCATTTACTAGTCAATATGTATTCCATGTATAGCAAACGGCACCGCGAGCTGCGAATTATTGAAAATTTCTGGATATAAAAACCTTTTCCTGCAAATCAAGTTTTAAACCGCCAGTAACACTGTATAGTAAGAGCTGCCAGACCAAAGCCTGGGTAAAAGTGCGAGAGAAAGTATTTATAAGCTAATGTGCCCATGAAATTTGGGGAAAATCATTACAAGTAGTTAAAAATTAATTTTTAAAAGCTTTAAGAATATGTAGTTATATCCCAAGCTTTCATTTAGCTTCGTTAGTTAATTTCGGCAACAAATATTCCTGCATAGTAAAATTATTTAAAACGCTTTTACTACTAGTATTTTATATTACGTAAATGTTAGGTAAGAAAGTGGAGTATTTCAAACAAGAATTTCATTGCTTCATATCAAAAGTGATGTTTCAAATGCTGCCTTAAGTACGCTCAAAATGTTTCGCTAGAAATTATTTCAAGGGAAGCTACTTGATTTTGCTATATTTATTCCTCCATGCTTATACTTATGCAACACAGACAGTTGTTTCTGTTGGTTTTTATTTCCTTTACAGCCTACCTATGGTAGGAAGAAGTAGGAACTGTATTCCACCCACAAAATCGAAAGCGAGTTTTCACTGGAAATACACGTTTTGAAATCCCCTGAGCATTTTGAAAAAGTCCTTTAACATTTAAGTTTTGCATCTTTCAAGGATATGACACGAAGATTTTTCACGAAATTTCGCCATGCCAAACTACCCTTTACTTTGAAGAATTTTTGTAATTTTTTATTTTCTTAAAAAGGCTAACGATTTTTACTTTCTCTACTAGGTATAGTAAGTAGGGGAAGTATTGCATTCCACCCAAAAATTTGATACCGAGATTTCACCGAGATTTTGAGACCTCCTGAATCCCCCCCCCAAAAAAAACATTTTTGGAAACATGTCTGTCTGGGTGTCTGTGAACAGCATAACTCAGAAACGAACGGTCGGATAAACACCAAACTTGGTATTTAGGTTCAGAGATGCGACACGAAGGTTTTCAAGAAAATCCCCCCACCCCAGATTACCTTTTACATGAAACATTTTTCGAAAATTTTAATTTTCTCAAAAATAGCGCTAACGATTTTGAATTAAAATATCATATATTTAAGCAACTTTCATGACAAATTAAATGTATATCTTGAATTTTCTGGGAATGCCTGCAAAAGTATTCTTTATTGTGAACGACTTTTGCATAACTGGTAAACCATAACAGATAGATAAAATTTTACTGCACATAAAATGTAGATCGCATTAAAATACACAATTTATGTCATATACATTTTGTTTTCTTTTTGTTGTTGAGTCAACTATTTTCGAGATATTGCTTGTTATTCCCTTAAATTTTCCAATACTTATACTTTTTCTCAAATGGAAATTCGTTATTCATTTTTTTTTTGTCCTGGTAATGCAAAGAGAAAGGAATACTCCACATAGCAACCAGCTCTTAAAACATTTGACTATCGCTTAAAACCTACCATATTCCTCTTGCACCTACAAGAAAATTAGCAATAAGATTAACATCTCGATTAACATGAAGCATATGGAGAATAAGCGTTTGTAAAAATAGTTTGTACAAGAGTAGAGAAAGTCACGTGAGTGTAACACATTCGATTTTTTTAATTAAAATACCAAATGTTTGTTACATCAATACGAAAAATAAACCGTATATCTTGAATTTTCTCCGAAGAGGCTGTCAACTTATGCTTACATTTACTTAGTATTACAAAACTGTATTTGACTGGGAAACCATACGGGATAGGCAGAAACATATTTCAGGAAAAACTTAGAACTCATTAAAATACACACCATCCGCAAAATAACTTTTTACCTAGCATCAACCGTTTTCGAAATATTTCACACCTAATACATTTATGTTTACAAGTACATTTGACAGATAATTAGGACTGTTTACTATTTTTTACCTTCATGATCTCAATACAAACAAAACCGAGTTGTAACCGGTCAGTGCTCTGCGTATAAGCATGTAGAAATTATAAGTTCTACTAAGGCTGAAAGCATTTCATAGCCAAACATTTTATCATTGTGGCGAAAGCAAAGAAACGGAGGAATCGCATTTCATACGAATAGTACCTGTGAAATTGTAATGAAAGAGAAAGCTATGTGGATGATCACATTATATGTTTTTTATTTTAATGAGATTAACCGGGGGAAGGGAGGAAGAATCGCATGCTTTTAAAGGAACCTCCGTTCAGACATATTTAAGTACATATGGGATCATGTAAACTTACGATGCGAAATATTTCTAAAACCAGAGGGAAAAAAATATTTTGAACATTTTTAATCTACATTTTCATATCGTAAGATTTTGCCAATCCCTTAAAGTTTTCAAGCTACATGAAATCCACTAACAGTAAAGATAGCTTTGTAGGATGTCCTAGAAAATTCAAGACAAATTTTATTTGTCATTCTAATATCTGAAACATCTGATGGGCTGATTTTGAGAAAATCAATAGATATGTTGTAGAGAATGTCCCGCTGATAAACTGCATCATAAAGAACATCTTAAGTGCCGAAAAAATATCTTGAATATAATTTCTGAGAAACTTTTTTTAATTAGATACCTTTTTTTCAATAAACTGTACAATATGCAAATAGGAAACTTAGCAACAATTTTTAGTAAGCTCGTTCATATTACTTATTTTATATAAAACTGTCTCCCTAAAGAATAAGCATTAATCTTAGCTAAAAACAAATTGAATATATTTTCCCGAATAATTCCCCGTATATTGTATGTGCATGTGTGTATAAGGTACAAACCTATTACTCAACACAAATATATAATTATACTTATGTTTTGTGAAGATTTGTTACCCGTTTAATCCCTTCCTTCCTTGTACCTAGGGCTTTACTTGGTCAATAAGTGAAACTACCCGAAACGAAAAACTACCCGATTAGATAACTCCTTCCTAACGATCATTAGTCGGGTCCCTAATGAAAGATGACCATCGGCGCAATACGAACACACCGGTGCCTTACTCCCCTAAGTCAGCGCCTATGGTTGATATGTTACAATATTTTATACATATGAAAACTGCATTAGGTTTTTACGAACAGTTAAATGCTTCATTTAGTGGCTCCCGACCGAACGGGATGCGTCAGACGTTAACGTCCGTGGCCCGCATTCGGAAGGTCCCGGGTGCCGACCACTCCGACCGAAGGTTCTTTCATGGTTTCCCGTGGTCACTAGACGAGGTTAGATTTTTCGTATAGTTCATCATATAGTTCATTTTGAAGTAGGTATTGTCTTTACGTTATTTGCACCACGCTTTGGGCGTCAATTTAAAGTAGTTTGTATTGAAGGAGTTGTATTATATTTCAACTGTTGGGGATCCGAACTTAAGTAGTTGCAACCGCACGTATGGTAGCCTTTGCCCCAATTTTTAAAAATATTAACTTTGCAATTTGACTGTTTTTTTAAATATTATATATTTATGTTTGCCTTGGCCGCGTCAGTATTATTGTTAGAGACACGTTACTCCTAGCAGGGTTGTGATGCGACAAGAATTTAGGCTTACACAGATTATAATTTTACTTCACTTCTTTTATTAATGCTTGACACGATTTAAATATCACTTCACTGATATAGAGAGAGCTGTGAGATTGTTTTATTAATTACTTGCATTATTTAACACGTAAAACTTATTTTTCGTCTCACACGAATTCATATTATATTTCTTGAGCACAATTTTTGCGTCTAGTTAGTAACGCTGTCTGCAACCAACTGAATAGATTTCTAGCGTCTAAAATCTGTAAATTTCTGTATTTTAAGTCTCTGGTTGGCTATTCCTAATCCAATAGAATACCTTGTTTTAACTAAAGCTTTTTCTGGTTGTTGATTGGCTATTTTATAAACTATGACTAAAATTACATTATTGCTTCCAAGAATCAAAAGTAGTATTGTTAAACTCTCAAACTCATTATTGCCTCAAGGTTACCTCATTGTTAGCAACGTTTTACCTATTATTCTCACAGCTCCTACATTATTAAGTTACGTAATACATTCACATAACATTATTACACATGGATACAATAATACTAATATATACAATGACTGTAATATACACTTTTTATATATTGCTTTAAGGCGGGCTGTTATTGAATTATATAGTATATAATTAGACTGAAATCATTTAAGCGTTAAAAATACTGCCTCAATTTCCTCCTTCACCGCCATACCAGGAATTGGCTTGTAAGCCCTTGGGGCTGTAAGTCCTCCAAAGAGGAGAGCAATCCGAAGAAGTGGCTTAGGTTCCCAGGAATTTTGAAGGCATTCCTCCAATGGTCATACTGCTCACAGTTTTGAACTACATGTTGTACAGTTTCTCTTGTGTTGCAGGATGTGCATTCAGATAGCTGATCCTTTATAGTGTGAGTTTGGTATGTCCAATCGGAGTACTGTCATCGGTATTTGATCCCGATGGTTTATATAGTTGATGGAAAGGAGTTGCTTTTTTGCTTCATGTGGTTTTATTATTTGGCGAGGAAGCCAACGAGTTTTTCCAAGTCGTATGGAGAATTTGTTTTAAATGATACGGAGCTTTGACACAGCTAATATTTGAAAGAATTGTTGCATCTTTGGTAGCTAAGTCGTTTCCAGCGACGTTAGTGTGATTTATTGAACAACTTGCGGTTTAACTTCCTGCTTCCACAATACGATATTATAATACAGGATAGCAGCATCTCTTTCTCTCGCTCACCGCAATTGTCTCTCTCTTAGGTCCGTATAGGTTATTCAACGGACCTGCTTAGATCCATTGGGCTATCACCACACAGTAGGAACGAATGAGCTGAAGGAACCAAGGGGGCTACAAGCCTTAGACAGACAGGCCACAGAGACGCGCCGAAGTCCCTAACATTTCCAAGCTCGCAGACCCGCCGAGAGAGGGCGATGAACCACCCACCAATTAAGCAGCCCTCTGGTGTCCATAGAGAATAATTTTTGCATTAAGCAAGCATCCGCGCCATCTGTCCGACACCGCCATACACCACGAAACCTAAAAGCACACCTGAAAGATAAGGAAACGAATGAAAAAGAGATGATAGAAAAGAAATCGCGATAGACAAGAAATCACCCCAGCAATCATCTGCCGATCCCGCGGAAACCACGAAAACCCTTACGTCAGAGTGGGCGGTCACTGAACCCGGGACCTCCGGAATGTGAGTCTTACACATTACCGTGGCGCTACCTCGCTCGGTTTGTCTCTATTATACTATTCCTGCATTAACCTTTTCGTCTTACTTAAAAAACGGCTTCAAAAGTCTGTAATTTTATACCTACTCCTAATCTTAAACCGAATACCGTTGACACCAAGGTAAAATAAAGCCATTCAAGAATTATACTGGTTTTAAACAAAGATATCAGTTGTTACTGGGAGGCATGTTATTCAATAAAGTATTATCATACTTAAATAATTTATGTTTGGTGAGTATTAGACATTACATTTTGAAAGTAATTGCTTCTGAAGACAATTCACGATTCTTCCTCAGAGTGCAGAAAAGTTCCTCTCTAAAGAAATAAAGGCTAAAAATAGTTAATAAGAGATTGGAGTGTTAGCAGCGTGTAATTAAGTGTAAACTTCTTTCAGTTGTCCCTGCTTTAGCATCAAATAGGTTACCACCACCGCCGCCGCCGCCGCCGCCGCCACCACCACCACCACCACCACCATCACCATTATTATTTTTACTTTTATCATTATTTTTATTTATTAATTTTTAATAGTGTTTACAGTAAATAGAAGAAGTACTGTATTCTACTCAAAATATTGATATCGAGATTTCACCGGAAATACACGCTTTGAGACTCCCTGAACCATTAGAAAAAGCTCCATGCTTGTGTGAACAGCTTAACTCAAAAACGTAAAATCGGTGAAATACGAAAGTTGGCATTTAAATTCAAGATCTTCCAAGGATGCGTCACGAAGATTTTAAGAAAATCCCCTGCCCCAGACCACCATTTACATTGACAAAATTTTCGAAACTTATTTTTTCAAAAATGCCTTAAAGATTTTGATTAAAATACCATATGTTTCAAATATGATCATAACAAATAAATTGTATATACTGAATTTCCTGGGTATAGCCTTCATTCGGAAGGAATTTTGTATAATCTTGTATAACTTGTAAACGATAAGCGATCGACGAAAACGTACAGCGTAAAATAAAGATATCTTTAAAATATACACAATTTATTTCAAATAATTCTTTGTGGCATAAGCAATTTCCGAAATTAATTTCCGTTAGTAATGGTTCGAACTGTTCAACAGTTAGTCATTCTTTTAAAGTCCTGTTGATTTTCAGTTGTTTCTAGCGATGTCATGGAAAAAGTATGGACTTTTAAGGCCATTATATACCGTCCAGTTTTAAAATATTTGACTAGATCTATTCCCTTTGCATCTATAATGAAATACGGAATATAGCTTTAGGTTTAGGTATCTTGATTAAAATGAAGTAGATAGGAAGATAAACTTTCGTAAGAATAATTTGTATATCCACTAATACGCGATAGAGGGTAGAGAAAGTCATCTGAGTGTAACACATCAGATTTTTTAAAGTCTATTTAACAATCTTAATGAGTTATTCAAGCAAACTGCTGCCTTTAATGTGGCATTTCTAGCAGCTGTAATACAGTGAAATTCATCTAACTGGACTTGACATATTTTGGAAACAAGATTTCGAAATAAATTCCACTGATGCGTTTCCTGTCTCTGCAGATTTAAACTGCAAACATTAGAACGTACAAAACCCCGCTGGTATCCTGGCAACGATTCCACCAAAATATAAAACTTGTGGAGATGAAAGCAAGTTCAAAGAACAAATACCAGTGGCAATGTTCGAAGCATAAAGAACAAAAGAATGCCCACTTAGCAGAAACGCAACCACTCGACGTGTGGGCTCAAAGAGAGAAAAATCCGCCTTTGGAAGGCCCGTGGTATCCCACAGATGGACAGAGGAAAGAACGCCTGCGGAACCCGTCATGTTTGTGTTCTTTACGGTATTTACCCCCCGCGCGGTATCAGCGAAAATACCGCAGGCAACTGGAATTTGGTGGGGAGCATTCACAGGCCACGTAACCTTATACCGGGAGGCTGAAAAATATGTGCGTTCACACTTTTTTACATACCTTGGCTTTAATATATTGGATTCCACTAGTTTTATTTACCGAGAGTTTGGGTGGATTAACGACTTAAGCGCCCGATCGGTGAATACGTACGGTTTGTAACATACCGATTTCATGCTTTAATCTTAATTAAAGTGCTTAAAAGGTGTATATTTTTGCTTTCTTTACTACGTATAATCTGTACGGGAAGTATTGCATTGCAACCAAAAATTCGATACCGAGATTGTGTGTATCTAAGAACATCAAACTCAAAAACAAAAAGTCAGATCAACACCAAACTTAAATACCTATTAGGTTCAATACCTTCCAAAGATTCGACACGAAGATTTGCAACAAAATTCACCACTCCAAACTAGCCTTCACATGGAACATTTTTCAAAAATTTTTATTTTCTAGAAAACAGTTGTAACGATTTTGATTTAACTACCATATATTAAAGATATTTAGTTGAAAAAATAATATGTATTATTTGAATTATTTGGGAATAACCTGTGAAGTCCTCTTCATTGGAGGGAATTTTTTATAATCTTGTATAACTGGTAAAAGTTAAGCGATAGACGAAAACATACTACACTAAAAAAGTATAGAACTCTTTAAAATAATTTATTTCATATAAGTTTTTTTGTAGCATAAACCGTTTCTGACATAACCGTTATTAATGATTCAATTGTTCATTTCTTGGTCATTCTCTTAAAAAGTCCTGTCAACATTCAGTTGTTTCTCGCGATTCCATTGAAACAGTGTGGAATTTCAAGGGCTGCGTATAACGCCCAGTTCTTAAACATTTGACTATAGCTGTTCTCTTTGTATCCTAACGAAATGTGTAATGTAGCTATTTCTGTAAAGGTTTATTTGGATAAAAATGTAGTAGATAGAAAAATAAGCTTTAGTAGAATAATTTGTGTACCCATTAATAAGCGATAAAGGGTGAAGAAAGTCATGTGAATGTATGCCAACAGAACATTTTTTGTAACTAAAATAGACCGAGCGGAATTGCTCGGCGATAACGTCTGTGGCCCGTATTCGGGAAGTCCTGGCATCAAACCCCCGGGATCGACCAATCTGACCAAAGGTTTTTCCGGGTTTTCCTCGGTCGCTAAGCGAATGCTGTATTGGATAAGTTTGTCCGCGAATTTTCCTATCATCCCTTTCATTGCTACATTTCATTTCCTACATTTTCGTCGCCATACCAAGCATTGGGCTGATCACCCATTTTGGATCATTATGTAAGTGAAACATTTAAAACAAAATTTCAAGGAATTGCCAAAAATGTTCCTTACAATGTAATTTTGTTTTTAGTTGCCATGTAATTTAATATTTAGAGTGGTGCAACTTAACAAATGTACTATCGACTGCCTCTGTAGTCTCACACAGAGGTCCCGAGTTCGAATTCCCGGCTGGGGAGGTAACTTTTCTTTAACCAGAATCATTACCTATCCTCCGCAGAGCCTGGAAGTATAAATATGGAAAGAATGTGATTGTATTTAACAATAAAATTATTAAAAAAAACCACACACACATTAACAAACCTACAGTTCACCGAGTAATATCACCAGTTATTTCTCAAGTAAAATTCTACGAATGACCATAGAGGTTAATGAGTGCTATACAAATCAAACCGCAGAACAAGATTAAATGTTTTATCTTTCTTTCTTAATTGTTTAAAAATTGCATAATGCTCAACTCAGCATCAGTTGGTATATATTGAAAAGATTAACAGGATAAAAGGCTTTCACAATAACTTAATCTTATGTGTTACTTTTCTACCCATTCTTCAACAAACTATTCTTACAAGACCTTATTCTTCAATCTACTTCATGTTAATCGAGATAAACATCTGTAGAAACGGTTTTATTACATATTTCCTTGTAGGTACAATAGGAATAAGGGAATACAATGAACTTAAGCGATAGTCAAATGTTTTAAGAGCTGGTTGCTATGTGATGGATTTGAAATTCCATTATCTTGGCATGACCAGGAGGGGAAAAAATTAAAACAGTACAAAAACAAATAACGACTTCCCATTTGAGTAAAGTAACAGTATTTGAAAGTTCAAACACATAAAAAGGAATATCTCGGAAGGGTTAACTCCATAAAAAAATTGACATAAATTGGCGCATTAACGGGATCTACATTTTTTGTGTGGAAACATTTTAACTATCTCTTACAGTTTACCAGTTATGCAAAAGTCATTCAGAATGAAGAGAGCTTTTGGGGACATTCCCAGAAAATTCAAGATATACATTTCATTTGCCATGAAAATATCTTAAACATATGATATTTTAATCAAAATCGTTACAGCCATTTTTGACAAAATAAATTTTTTCGAAAAATGTTCGTGCAAAGGGTAGTCTGGGGAGGGGAGGATTTACTTGAAAAGCATTGTGTCGCATCCTTGGAAGATACTACTCAAATACCAAGTTTGGTGTTTATCCGATTTTTCGTTTTTGAGTTATGCCGTTCACAGACACACATACACACACAAACACACACACGTGTGGGTATGCTTCCAGAAATGCTTTATTTGGATTCAGGGCACCTCAAAACGTGTATTTTCAGCAAAAAATCGGTATCCAAAATGGTATTATATAGTCAAAATATAATTACTTTCTTTACTACGTACAGTAAGTAGTGGAAGTGTTGCATTCCAGCCAAAAAGTTTATATCGAGATTCCGGATATACATGTTTTGAGGCCCCCGAAAAAATGTTTTTAGAAAAACATATGTGTGCGTGTCTGTGAACAGCATGACTCAAAAATAAAAAGTCGGATAAATACCAAACTTGGTATTTAGGTTCAGTATCTTTCAATGACGTGACACGAAGATTTTCAAGAAAATGTCCCCACCCCAGACTGCGCATGAAACGTTTACCGAAAATTTTGATTTTCCAAAAAATGGGTAACGATCTTGATTAGAATATCATATATTTAAGATATGTTCATGACGAATAAAATGTACTTTGAATTTCCTGGGAATGTCTCCAAAGCCGTCTTCATTCTGAATGACTTTTGCATAGTTGGTGTAAAACGTAAAAAATAGACAAAAGTTTTTACACAGAAAATGTAGATCTCGTTAAAACACAATTTATCATATACATTGTTTTTGTCTAGTGAACCATTTCCGAAATATTCCTTGTTATTTGTTTGAATTTTCCAATACTTATACTTTTTTCTCAAATGGGAATTCGTTATTCGTTTTTTTATGTCCTGGACATGCAAAGAGAATGAAATGCTCCACATAGCAACCAGCTCTTAAAAGATTTGTCTATCGCTTAAAACCTACCGTATTGTCCTCGCACTTACAACAAAATTAGCAATAAGATGGTTTCTGCAAACGTTTATATCGATTAACATGAAGTAGATGGAGAATAAGCGTTTGTAAAAATAGTTTTACAAGAGTAGGAAAAGTCAGATTTTTTTGCAGATCGGGTGGTTTAAATGTAAAATCGGTGTTACTAGTAACATGGAGCTGGAATACTGACATTAATAGCCGCTTGTTTTAAAGGACTTTCACTCAGCTTTAGGGGCTATAGAAGATTTATTACAACCCACGGCATAAAACGAAAAGGTTGAAAAGTACACGATAATAGAAACAAGGTCCCATTAAGCTCAACAAATGAACCCTTTGCGAGACAGTTCTAATGTATGCTTGCGGGCAGCCCCACTATTTCTTCAAAAAGCGATTGTTAAAGTGATAAAAATTATCAGCAAAAAGGAAAAACAAAAGGAAAAAAAACATTCATTTAGAAGTGGTGCATATTCGCTTACTTTTTTTTACTTACAGTCATGGTTTCCTCTTTATATGGTTGCGAACTCGTGGCATCTTACCTGCAAAGAAAATGGAAAAGTATTGCATTAGTCTCATCATCATATTTACCTACACCACGCAGAGTTAAAGAACGAAGTATATAAAAAAATACCCTCACCCAAAAAATATACATTGAAATTTTCCTAGAAATGTATTATTAAAATATAAAACTCTGAGGTATTAGAATGACGAATAAAAAATGATATCTTTCATTTTCTGTAAACATAGCCAGATCATTCTCATCGAGCTTTATATATCTCGAAAACTGCACAAAAAGACATCCATATAATACAGGGAAATTCGATTATGCTTACAATTCTTAACTTCCCTATTATGTAGTTGGTTTCCCAGACGGAAGTCCGTTTTGGTCCGCCCCCCCCCCCGAAGAAACGCTGCAAGTAAATATATTGTACTTACTACATGTGGGCATCTTTCACATGGATAAATTTCACTTACACTAGGGAGCAGATAAATGTACATATAGGATATTTAATTAGGTAAAGGTGCGTATCCGGAGGGGCCCCCGGTACCGGGGCAGAGCACCGCACGTAGGCCAGTCGAACTATTTTGCTTTCAACGTGACCCCTGGAAGGGAGGGATAAGGAGAGAGACCCGAAGAGCGACATCCGGATGCCGACGGGCGAAAGCATGGACGGGGTCCTTAACGTTTCCAGATAGAACGCATCTGACACCGCACGGTCCCTACCCACAAGCCTTCAAACACTAGGGTCCCCCGGAGCGGAGCCCCAAGATGAGGAGAGACCTAGCTGAGCGGTACGGCAGCGACGCCAGGGAAGAAACCTTTACAGAGCGGAAGCCACCGCCCAGCCGCAACCCACGGAACACCGTCGTCAGGTCCTATAATTCTGAATGACGGGTACAGGAAATGAGAGGGAGGAGAGTCGTGATAGAAGATGAACCACCCCAGCTCTCGCCTGGCGACCCGGGGAAACCACGAAAAACCCATGGGCCCTAGTGGGCGCTCGGCCGGGGACCAATCCCGGGACCTCCCGCCTGAGACATCCCGCTTGATATTTAATTAGGTACTCAATAGTGTAGCTCGGTCTTCTCCTTTTTACCTCCCCTATTGCAAACTCTAGCCGCTTGATTGGCAAGCGCCTTACGTCATCCAAACAGATGGGCGGAGCATACGAGTAACACTGCCAATGTTAAGCTCTAGCAATAACGATAATACTACTAATAGGGTGGCAGGAATAGTCCATTTATTATGAAGCAAAGTAGCTATTGGCATTGACAAATATATCGAAATGCTATCCTCCTGATAGCAATAATTTTTATCTTGTTTCCTTATCTACTTAGAAAAAAGAGTTGGCAAAAATACAGTGCCTTTCTTTCACACTGTGGCCAACTCACGTCGACTCGCTCACCGGCCGTTGCAACTCTGACTCCCGCCGAAATATTTATAATATCCGCACAACCGCCTCACATTCTCATAGTTAACAGTTACAGTTACAATTACAATAATAATAATAATAATAATAATAATAATAATAATAATAAGCACATAATAAGATATTGGAAATGTTGTTCTTGTCTACCCACACATTTCTGGCATCTCCTCAGAAAATTTTCTGAAATTTGAATTAATCTCTCGCCTGATGTTCTCTTTTAGTTCTTCCAATGTATGAGGTTTGTTGCATGCAATTTATTTTTCACGTGATCATCAGAGTAAGGTTAATTTCTGCAATTGGATTTTGCGAAGAGTAATTGACCCACGCTTCTACTCCTCTCTGACAACGCATGGTCCCGTTTACATGGTTATGTTCCATCGTAAAATAACAGACCTTGAAGCACAGAGATACCCGAATTTACGCATGAGATTCCTTTACATGACGCGAAAATTGATGTGTGGTGTGCAGTAAATGCATTCAGAATAATAGGACCTATTTTCCGATAAAACAATAAATGCAGAGATGTACACGAATAACTTACACAATTTTTTCAACAACTGACCGACGTTTAATTTCAGTCTGAGTTTTTCCAACAAGACTTGTGCTACCACGCATACAGTCATTAAGTTTAATTCAGGAACTTTTTAAAGATAGGGTAATTAGTAACGGAATTTCATCAAGATCCCCTGATTTTACTGTATGCGATTTTCATCTATGGGGGAACTTGAAATAAGCGTATACAAAACATCCCATACATTGGAACAACTAAAAGAAGACATCAGCCGAGAAATTCACTTTCAAATACTGAACTCTCGAGTGTGAATGAAAATTTCCTGAGAAGATGGTACGAAATGTAGATTAGATTAGATTGGATTGCATTCTGTGAGTTCACTAGCAACCATAAAGGCTTGTGAACATAAAGCATGTCAAGGTTTTTTTTTTTTAAAAAAACTCATTAGTATAATACATTACAATGGTGCTAAAACAAATACCATTTTTGTATTTGAGAAAGGTATTGTCTTTACGTTGTTTGCCCCACGTATGGAAGCTAATTTGAAGTAGGTGGTTTGTTACGTTATTTGCATCACACTTTGGGCATCAATTTGAAGTAGTTTGTATTGAAGGAGTTGTGTTATATTTCAACTGTTGGGGAGCCGAACTTGTAGTAGTTGCAACCGTACGTATAGTAAACAGTTTCCGGTAGCCTTCGCCCCAACTGTACTTTCAGGTGGCCTTTGCCTAAAGTTTTAAAAAATATTAACTTTGTAATTTAACTGTTTCTTTAAATATTATATATTTATTGTTAGAGACATGAATGTCTTGGCAGGGTTGTGGTACGACTAAGAATGTAAGTTTACACAGATTATAATTTTTACTTCACTCCTTTTATTAATACTTGATACGATTTAAATAACACTTCGCTGATATAGAGAGCTGTGAGATTCTTTAATTAATTACTTGCACTATTTAACACGTAAAACTATTTTCGTCCTACACGAATACATATTAAATTTCTTGAGGACACCTTTTGCGTCTGGTTAGGAACACTGTTTTCAGGCAACTGAACTCTTTTTATAAGCTGTCACTAAAGTTTCACTATTGTTGCTCCAATGATGACTAGTAGCATTTAAACTTTCATAATTCATTATTGCCTCAAGGTTACCTCATTGTTAGCAACTTTTAACCTATTATTCTCACAGCTTCTACATTATTAAATTACGTAATATAGTCACATAACATTATTACACACGGATACAATAATACAAACATATAGAATGACTGTTACATACATTTTACAAATTATTACATAAACATATTGCTTCAAGGCGGGCTGTTATTGAATTTACATATTATATAATTAGACTGAAATCATTTTAGTGTTAAAAACACTTCCTCATACTAAAGATGAAAGATATTAACTTGTAAGAAATACGGCATACAAACGTATAGAAATGACCTAATCTAACATCTATTACAATAGACTAATCAGTACAATGTTGATACATTTTTAAAAATTGAAATTCTCTTAAAGCTGATGCTCTAAAGGATTGTAATACTATGCTCTTAGTATGAGTAAACAGAGTTCTAGTTGCTTTTACTTGACCAGTTAAAGCTGGTTTCTTTTCCTGTTTTTTAAATTGCTGTACAATAAAAGCACTATTCTTTTATTACATATCTTCCTCTTAAGAATTAAGGCTTCATGGTCTGCTTCCTACGGCACAAGCATTATTGAACACTAAACACACATTTTACAGGGCAGGAGCAATGCCCCCTGTATCCCCGGAGCAGACACCAACAACCACGAACCAAGCCAACACCAAATACCACAACCAGCGACTCGACGCAGCCCTCAGAAAGGGCCAAATACACGACCAGTGGCATCGCAAAGAAAGATCACCAAGAACTTCAAGGCACCGTATCAACAATTCAGGCAGGAATCAAGGACCTCTCCTCACAGCTGGCTGAGCTACGTCGCGCAACCTTCACACGTCTTTCGACTGTGGAGGCCAAGCAGAGAACCTCAGCTAGGGTGATAACTGCACTCTCCAACAAGATCTCCGTGCTAAGGACGTCTGCCCAACGTAAGCTGGAACGCATCGAGTGCCATCTCGTCGAACCTTACACCGACGGCAGCGACGACCGATCTACGAGACTGGGCCCCCTTGAAGCCTCAGTTGTGCGGATTCGAGAGCTCTAAACGACAACCAACAACTCCGTCAGCCAGAATTTCAAAGAACTCAACGAACACTACAACCACCTTGAAGAATGCTACACCCTAATCCGGAACTTCCTCGAATCCTACGTGATGCCACACACTTCTCAACCTTCTTCCTATCCACATCACTCTAACCGAAAACCCAAGCGCCATTAATCCTACATTATCACCTGGAATGCTTATTACTATCCTCACCTTAACTTCGGTGAGGGAGCAGGCTGGGCCCTGACCAAGTTTGTCTCCCAGCACTCAATCCTTACTCCCCTGGTGACCGCACTGCGGCCGAGACACACCATCACCTTGGAATGCGCGGGTCCTTTAGGCGGCACCGCTGCAAACCTTCTCCTTTCTTACTACGGTGGAGGCGTTTTTAGTGGGTATGCCAATTCATTGGTGAGTCCCACACTCCCAGTTCCGACTCCCATCGGGGCTGGGCTTAGTGATTAAATCATTTTCTCCTCCATTCGGGGAAAAAAAAACTAATTTTACAGTACATTGAAACCGTAAGATTATATGCTACGTTTTGGTTTCAGCAAAAAGATGAACATTTTTATGCTCCAAATCTGAAACTGTAATCGCATAATTTCCTTAGATTTACAACCGGTTTTTTTTTAACTTTGCTTAATAACCATTAGTTCAATATATTTCAATCAGTGGAAATAGTGTATACAAACTACCACTATTATTTTTGTAGTAGGTATACAGAAACTGCTTAGAGCATAGCAATAATAAATTAACATTAACAAGTACAAACATGCTAAAGATAAAAGTGATATAGAGTAAAGTACAGAAAATGAAATGTTATGAACCAACTTCAGATGAAAGTAGTATGTAATACAAGAGAAGGATATGTATGGATAGAGAAGGACAATATTTCCGACATCTCTTTGATAAGTGCATCTGTATTTGTAAATGTAACTTGAGGCAGTTGCGGGGATATTATAGATAACTGTTCCGGCGAGAGTCCGACCTGTAGCGGCCAGCACGCGGCATCTTATTCCTATCCACCCCTACTTGTTTACACCAATCAGATTTGAATTCACTCCTTCACAGTTACATAGAGTGCAACATCGCTCGCTGGTCCATGTTTGTTTCTTGGGCACCCAGAGAGAGACGTGGATGGAATCTCTTGTTCGTACTAGCGCTTGCAGAAAGCCACCCGAAGTTGCCCGACGAAGTTCGAGCGAATGCCGAAAATGAACGAAAGGGAACGATCTTCCAGTTCAAGGGAGAAGGTAGTCCATTCCGGCACATTTTGCTCCCATTGGCTGTGGTCAAATACGTAACGTGGAACGTTGGCGCGCGCATTTCGACTGGCAATTGAAAGTGAATACATAAAGCCATGCGCTTCAAAGCATGAATTTGTACATACATAGTACAAATCGGTTTAAGTTCAGTACCTTCCAAAGATGCAACACAAAGATTTTCAAGAAAATTCTCCACCCAAAATAACCATTATACTCCTCCCCATTCCTGACATGTCTTTTGTGATATTGTCATCTTGCTACAGTGCTCTCTATAGACATAGCAGGTTTGATATTGGACTTTAAATACTTAAGCTACCATGTAAATATTATTGCTGGATAGAAAGTAGTAGGAATACCGGTAGCACACAGTGATTGTATAATTGTTAGTCAATGGGATAGATGGATCTGTTGCATCCCAGTTTTATATGTTATAATGTGTTATGTATATGCAAACTCCACCATTTTCTAAATGTTTTCTTATACAGGGTGAAAGGTATTGCTTGAACTGTAATAAAATGGCTAATAGACACAGGCACAAGGAACATCATTATGTTTCATTTTTGTAGGTTTAATGACAAAAATTGTATTGGACATATTTGCACTAATCATTATATAGAATCCATGATTAACGTACAGTTCAAGCAGTACCTTCCACCCTGTATACTGTCTTCCCAAATAATACCCATGCAGTAATAATGAGAATTTCTCGTTTCAAGTGATGTCTTTCTCAAACATGTCTTCAAGGTAATAGAAATTACATGGGAAATTGAAATTTAAGCATAACATAAGTATAAAGTTATAATTTCGAGCTTATTCAAAGTGAATTAATCATCATAATAGTATCAACCTCATGTAAGCACTTTATGTAGGGCAGATTGCATGTGATGGTGATTAACACTTATTTGCTATTGTTGTCCTACTGTAATGCGTGTCAAGAAGTTTACTGTTGAAATGGTGATGGTTTACAAATTTTTCTCTCTTAGATAATGCATGATGGGGAGGGGAGCATCCCCCCCCAAAGGCTGTTCTTGGCTTTGGGTATATTCCTACTTACTCTGTATACTTCATAATTGTATGATGTGTTCAATTTCCCTGAGCATTGCTCACAGTGGAGCCAAATGAACAAACACAAACAAACATCACTGTATGGGCTCAATTTGTTTTTTTCCCATATGACCTGTCAATAAATTTAAAGTTCCCATGTGCTGTAGGACCTCCACTTTGTTATACCAAATGTTATATATAGAACCTTTCCCAGGAAAAGGAATCAAAGTGTATTTTCTATTCAATAACTGTAAGTTTTATTAACTAGAACTGGCTTTGTGTATGCATAAGTGACTAAGTGTAATTACCTATTAGATCATTCCAATATATTGTAATAACAGACATTCAAGAGGTTAGAATTTAATGGACATTTTAATTGGGTAGGCCATTCAAATGTATATTAATGTAGGCACATGTTCCTTAAAATACCATACAAATATATTATACAGTATTATTAAATATGAATGTGAATGCAATGTCTCTAAATAATAACAATGTCTCTTTGTGTTTAGCCATATCACACCCATCCTTCATAATTGTCAATCACTTTAACATGTAGTTTAGTGTGCCAGTATTAATTGTTTTTTCATATGTTGACTGCAGAAAGAATGTAACAGCACATGCTGGTTTATAAATTTGGGTGGCTGGATGAGACACTCGTTCATTACTATTGCTCTCTGTCCTCCATAGTATTTTTAATTTTAATGTCCCTTTTAACTTCACAGGTTTACAGAGATTCGAGACTGGTGGGAGGGGGGATGACAATGATGAAGATGGTGCAATTGATGGAATTATGGTGGGGAAAACCAGACAACATTCATTCTAAGTGCCATTTTATCTACCACAAAATCCCACCTCTGATCCCTAGGATTGAATCCAGACTTTTTTTGTGAGAGGCCATAGTGCTGCCCAATTAGAAGTATGAATGAGACAACATTTAAAACAGAGATAGCATTACTCAATACTATCAAGTAATGAAACCAAGAAGTTGTTTTACAAGGCAGCTCCCACTATGACTTCACAAATGAGAGAATAACTATTTCAGCAGATATTTTGCCATGCAATATATATTATACATTTATATAATTTAAGTTGGGTATTTTGTCATAAATATGGTAGCTGACATTTCGATATGTAGAAATCATTCAGCAATAATGTGGTAATACACAAGTTTTATGTAACTATTTGTGCTTCCAAGGCCAGCGCTTAACCGAGTTACCCAGATTGACAAAAAATTCCCAAAGATATACAGTACATATGGAGAATTTTCTGTTTATGAAATGCTTTAAGTTATTTTGCAATGAAAAGAGCATTATGTCCTAATTTATTTATTTGGTATAACAGCAGGAAATAGTGTTTGAGCACAACACTAATACACATCCAAAATCAAACTATGGATCCCAAACTATTATCATTACATCACATTCAAAATTGAAATAGGTATCAGACATAACCTTTGAGCACGAGTTCTCTTGTTCGTTTTACGATATTAGTGTGCAATTCATAAAAATAAACTTTTCGAAATACAGTCCCTAATTCGAACACATTTTAACACCGTAAGATACCAAGTTATAGTTTATATTTAAGGTTAGCTTGTTTTCGCTATATATATTTCAATTCTTCATTAAAAACCAACTAAACTTTCGATTCATAACCTGTCTTCTACCTTACTAGGTTTTCAGGTCATGTTCCAGTTTTAAACATCGAATGCGCGTTATTTGGTACTCAATATTAAATAAGGTATCACTATAAACTCCTACATTTACACAATTGCTCGTTGATACGAAAATTCTGCTTTATTTTTATATTTTCGGCATTGCTATTTTATCAGCTGACTTCCATCTTAGTTTAGTTTCAAGCCTCAGCAATCAGCATGGCAGAGGTCGCGACATTCGCTTTGGAAGCGTGGTGTTCGTACACCTTCGGGTGGCTTTCTGCAAGCGCTTGTCTTGTTCGTTATACAAATATGAAAACCTAAGGGAAGAAAAAACACTAATCTAATCTAGAGGAATGGGTCACTTTTTTATCTGTTTCAAAGTGTACAATGAAAGTTGCTCTTGGGTGCTTCATTGTATTAATGCCAGAACATATACCGTTGAAAATACACATTAAGTTTTCTTATTCTTTCTTTTGTTTTATGGAGAAAGTTTCTCTTGAGAACACAGCCTCAAGAATTTATTTTTGCACAGCGGGACAAGCAAACTCTTTTTAGTTAAGTATATGATAAATTCTCGCACGAAAAGAAATGACATTGCTGGAGTGTCACGATACGCCAGTTGTCCGGAACGAGCCCTTGGGTTTTGCTTGGATGAGCATCGTGCTCTTACCAAGCCTAGTTAGCATTCCTACCGTACAGCCACATCGTCTTCCTCTCTTGCCTCAAGTGTTCTCGGAGATTCCGCAGGTCCGAGAAGTTTCGCTCGCAAACAGTTAATTACAGTAGATGTGGCCACTCATTAAAACTCTGTTTCAATTCTGAGTTAAACCGTGGCTATTTTACTTTGTACGGTTCATGGATGATATTTGGCTTAAGATAACAACCCGAAGTATTCTTGTAATTGCAGCTGGAACTATTGGGACCAAATAGGTAATTTCCGCAGGAATTCTACCAAACTGTCGATCAAAATTGTCTAAACAACCCAAATCCTGAAGTAAGTTTGAAGCAACTACAGTACTAGCCACGGACAAACTAATACAATAACTCATTAATGTAATAAGATATCTAATTCACAGCTTCTCAGCATCAACACTTAATAATTTCTTTCTTTAATATTTTGTTCTGTTTTACGTGTTATGTATTTTCTTTCATAATATGTACATATAATAATTCAGAGAATGTTAAAACACATATATTCATAATGTATACATGGTAGAGAACAAGTATATAACGTTATAACACTTATAACATATAAAACATAATATGAAGGGGAAAGGCCATTATTAGCTATATAACCAGTAATATAAAATACGAGAAATGCAGTAGTATCTACATAAGCATGTAACCAACCTTGATTCATAATTAAGACGATGGAAGTCGTTAAATATAATTCAAATACGTAGGTTAAGAAGAACAGTTGAAGGAACGCTAACAGAAGCTATGCCTTTTTCACTATAAGCTGAAAGGAAAAGTAAGCAAAACTTAAATGTATCACTCCGCCGAACACATGGCAGCATCACGTGGAGGATGACGGGAACTGAGTAGACAAATAAAAGTTGTACCTGAACAGTTCGGTATCTGTGTTTAAAGGTACTGGATTTAACTGTTCTTAACTTCAGGCTTTAGAAGTCATTCATTTAATGACTAATATCAGTATAGCACATTTACTTTAAACTTTTATGAGTCAACAAGTTAAATAACGATTAACACTATAGACCTAAGCTATCCGAGCAACAATTCTGCATCACTAACAAAGCAGGTCAATTATTGCTAAACAAGGCCAACCCATATTCATTGTCGATTAAAAGTGGACACTTTTCACGGAATTTGTTAAACGCATTTAAACAATTGTCTTCTTTCCATTTCCCTCGTTTATGTTTTCTACAGTGGCAGAAGAGCAGAAGATTCTCAGCTGGAAACCGGAAACGAACAGCAGCGCCTGCGCATGGCCTCTTAAACTCTGCTATAACGGTTCATGTAGTTATAGGTGAATCTGAACAAACACATTTAGTTTCATAAATTTAACTGTTACAATAATGAGTTTTTTAATTTCTCTGCATGAGAATAACCACAAAATGTTACATTCCGAACCGAACTGTTTTCTGTAGAGGAACAGACGACATGCTAAGAGGGAAAAGTTGTAGTTTGCCCACTAGCCAATGAGGTGCTGTCTTTTCACGTGGTTTTGTTTACTTCTCGTTTCAGCTAATAGTGAAAAAGGTATAGACTTCGAGCAGGAAGGCAGTGTATAAACACGTCTCTGAATAGACGCTAAAAACTACGTATTTACAGTCTACCATTTATTCATATTTTAACATAACAAAGGTGACAATGAATTGTGAATATCTTATGTGGTTTATCTAAAATGCAAGTGAAACATTCAAACAGAATACGTGTGTGCAAATATTTTACCATTCTCCATACCCAACCCTGACAAGACACAAGTGTTCTCCGACACAAATACAGCAACCGTAGCATAATTATAAAATAATAATAATAATAATAATAATAATAATAATAACATACTAACACAAGAATACAGATACACGATCATCAGATTCCAGTCTACAAGAAACTTAAGATACACCACAAGAGTACGGGCATCAAGACGACCTACAGGTAGTAACACAGCATCCATCATCAACGTAGTGGGGGTCTATCAAGGGAACCGCTACAACTTCTTCTTTATCTAAATAAGATTAATTAGTGGGGAAACATATGTTTTATTTCTTTCTCCATGTATTACTTGTTGAAATAGCAGCTAATGGATTTGTTTACTTTACTACAGCTAAAATAAACAACAAAGTCGACCTTTCTTGTTAAATCATTCAGATTAACTAGAAACAAATAATGAATGCTCAGTTGTATAATTTAAATGGCAATTAAACCTCTACAGTATGAAAATGTGTTATATTCATATGACTTTTCTCTAGCCACTAGCTTCAAATTACGTCTATTTACTTCACGCTAATCGACATAAACGTATGCAGAGTTGCATTACACATTTCGTTGTAGGCACAAGGGGGATGGAGTTGGCTGAAGCAATAGAAACATTTTTCAAATTGGGCCTTGAAATGCTGCCTTGAAATTCCATACTCTTACGATCGCGAAACATTAAATGGTGACAGCAGTTCAAAACATGAAAAAGTATTGGAAAGTTCAAACCAATAACTAATATCTCAGAAACGACTGCTGCCACAAGAATTCAATCATTCTTACGAATGGAAAGGTATAATCAGACGACTGAAAAAATTCTGATGTGTTACACTCACATGACTTTCTCTACTCTTGTATAAACTATTTTTACAAACGCTTATTCTCCATATGCTTCATGTTAATCGAGATATCGGGATGTCGATCTTATTGCTAATTTTCTTGTAGATGTAAGGGGATAATATATTTACAAGGCCAATTTGGAAATACAGAAGCCTTTATCTCTTAATAGCTGCTTGCTGGGTGCAGCACCATTCCCTTTCCCACAGATTAATACTCTTTGCATATCCAAGACAAAAAAATGAATAACGAATTCCCATTTGAGAAAATAAGTATTGAAAAATTTAAGCGAATAACAAGTAATATCTCGAAAATGTTCACCCAACAAAAAAAAATGTATATGACATAAATTGTGTATTTTAACGCGATCTACATTTTTTTGTGTAGTAAAATTTTGTCTATCTCTTATGGTTTACCAGTTATGCAAAAGTCGTTCACAATGAAGAAAACTTTTGGAGACATTCCCAGGAAATTCAAGATATACATTTTATTTGTCATAAAAATATCTTAAACATACGATATTTTAATCAAAATCGTTAGAGCCATTTTTGAGAAAATTAAAATTTTCGAAAAATCTTCCATGTAAAGGGTAATCTGGGGTGGGGGGGGGATTTTCTTGAAAACCTTCGTGTCGCATCCTTAGAAGATACTGAACCTAAATACCAAGTTTGGTGTTTATCCGACTGTTCGTTTCTGAGTTATGCTGTTCACAGACAGACAGACACACACACACACACACACACACACACACACACACACACACACACACACACACAGATACACACACAGACAGACACATACACGGACATGTTTCCAAAAATGGATTCAGGTCCCGGACTTCATAGTTTCGATCACTATTACGTCAATTAAACTGTGGTTAGAGCAACCGAACGGAGACCGAGAGATCCGTGGTTCAAACCCGGCTATGGCATTGCATTTTTCAACCTTTCCAACCTTGTCCAACATACAGCTTGTGTGGAAGAACAATTAATTCCATTCTTGTTTAAAGTCCGTATATCTTACGATAAAGGCGAAACTTACTTCAGAAAAAAATATATAGGGCATTAAAATACATACTTTATATCAAATAAGCTTTTTCGTAGCATTAGTCATTCCAAAATTTTCGTTATTGCAGCTTTTTGAACTGTTATATGAAAAACATATTTGAAAATACGCGATTGTTCTTTATCTCTGCATAGGTTCATTAATAATGATAACAGACTCAGGATATGCAAACAGTCTGAACGTGCGTATTACTATATTTGGGATTATTTGTAAGAAAAACTGTACCGTGAATGCAACGTGGATATAAAGTAACGTTTTTATAAAGAATTTTGTTTTGTGTGCGTGTTTTCAGAGTAATATTAATAAATATCCACACTTTGTATGCAAACATACTGTCCCATTGTTCTTTGGAATTAGATGTAATAAAAGAAGACAGATTGGCTTTGTTCTCCGAAGCACAAACATTATAAATATTTAATTGTTGTACTATCAGACGTAGCAGAGATCATGTACTGATATTCAGTTTGGTTATAATTACACTCAATCTTATATTATCTAAAACTGAATATCTTTGCTACTTATTATTATCGTGGGACCTCTTATCATTTTATTCTTTCATGAAACAAAACGCCCACTCTCCTCGTCCTGTTTAGAAGTCGTGCGGTTTCCTATCATTTTTATATCTCACTTTCATTACATTAGTTTTACAAATCGTGACATCTGTGTGCGTATTACATCTTGGCATCATTTCAATACGAGATTGCGATATGGATCACTCATTAGGAATGAACAAAATCCCCTTCCACTACCGCGCGAACCACTCGTTTATCGAGTTGAGCGAGCTTAGTGCCGGCCCGGCGCTTGCTCTTCTTTCTTGCGTGCACAAGCAATAAGCTACAATGAATTACTGAGACATGAACTCGATATTACTTGGTATGCACTCTCTGTTTTCATTTACGTTCTCAATGACTAGCTTGTTCCGTACTAGCAGAAGCCACAGCTCTTGTATAAAATGTGAAGATTCTCTGTCTTTCCCATTGTTTCCGTCTCTCTCTCTCTCACTCTCTCTCTCTCTCTCTCTCTCTCTCTCTCTCTCTGCCCCACAGCAAATGAGCATATTATGTGATGCTTTGAAAATGTAGAATCAAACTTGTTTCTGGGGGTTGATAAAACTTAAAACACAAAAGGCCTAACAACAAACCAACGTTTGCATCTTACTTATGCTTACAATGCGATCAGAACTACAGTGTGTCTCAAATTGATATATACACTTTTTGAAACTACAGTAAAACCTGCCCAAAAACGGAACAGATACCTCCAGTAATTTTTTTTTTCCGTTTTCACAGACTTCCGTCTTAAAGAGGGTTGTATTTTAATAACACAAAGTAAAAAAATCTGATATGTTACACTCACATGACGTTCTCTACTCTTGTACAAACTATTTTTACAAACGATTTTCTCCATCTACTTCATGTTAATCGAAATAAGCATTTGCAGAGAGCTGGCTGCTATGTGGATCATTCCATTCTCTTTGCATGTCCAGGACATAAAAAAGAAAAGAAAGGGGGGAAAAAACGAATAACGAATTCCCATTTCAGAAAAAAGATAAGTATTGGCAAATTCAAACAAATAACAAGGAATATCTCTGAAATGGTTCACTGGACATAAAAAAGTATATGGCATAAACTGTGAGTTTTAACGAGTCTACATTTTTTTGTGTACCAAATTTTTGTCTATCTCTTGCGGTTTACCAGTTATGCAAAAGCCATTCAGAAAGGACTTTTGGGGACATTCCCAGAAAATTCGACACCTTTTTATTTTTTATTTTTAATGAAATTATCTTAAATATATGATATTTTGATCAAAATCGTAAAGAGCCATTTTTTAGAAAATCAAAATTTTCGAAAAATGTTCCATGTAAGGGGTAGTTTGGGGTACAGGATTTTCTTGAAAATCTTCGTGTTGCATCTTTGAAAGATACTGAACCTAAACACCAAGTTTGGTATTTATTCGACTTTCCGTGTTTAAGTTATGCTGTTCACAGACACACAGTCAAACACACGGACCTTTTTCTAAAAGTGCTTTTTTGGATTCAGGGGGCTTCAAAACTGGTATTTTCGGTGAAATCTCGGTATCGAATTTTTGGATGCAATGCAAAATTTCCCCTACTAACTATACGTAGTAGAGAAAGTAAAAGAAAAAAAAAATGTGATCGCATAGAATTAAATGAAGGAATAGTTTTAAAACAAAGGTCTGGTGAATAAAAAAATAGGTTCAAATGTATATTTTGCTATATTTTCAACTTACCTTGGAGATTCTCTATCCCCACATAACATGTGCCAAGTAGAATCTCTCACACACAGTTCTTAAACTTCGTGCAGGTATAGCCCCACTCAAAATTAATGGCTATCACTTTAAACATTTAGCACGTAGCTATATGTATTACACATATAATAATCCGTTTTGGTTAGCTTATTTATGCAAACGGTTCCAGAAAATCATTCCGGGACTTAAAGTACTTACAATATTGTAAGTCGCCATTGGGGTATGTCATCTCAATACAATTTGAGATCTCCTTGTGGTTTACCGGGGAAAATGCGAATCAGCTGGAGAATTTAGTGTCGTGCCGGCATGTTGCCGAGGTAGCTCAGTGGTTAGAGCAACCGGATACCGGGAGATCCGTAGTTCAAATCCCGGCTATTGCATTGAATTTTTCAGTCGCTTGATTCTACCTTTCCTTTATTTAATCAAATTTTGCCTAATTTGTATAACAAGGGTATATTTAAAGTTAGATAAAACTTTACTACAGGAAAATTGTAGAGCTCATTAAAATTTCTCCGTTTCCAATCCCTATCCCAATTCCTTTAGGGGAGGGAAGTGAAAATCTTCGTGTTGCATCCTTGCAAGATTCTGGAGTTAAATGCAAAGTTTGGTATTCATCCGAATTTTCACTTTTGAAAGTCTGAAACACACCAAGATATAGATTTTTTTTTTTAACATTTTTTAACTAGAATGCAAAGTTTCTCTGCCTTACACAACCGATAGAGAAAGCAAAAATATCTTGGATGTTTCAGCAGCCAATATTGCGATATTACTTGAACACTAAGGTTATAGAGAGGCGATATCATCACTAACCTAACCATGTCCGGACTTCACGGCAGATGCTCCCTCCCTCGACGGGATCCGTACGCCTTGTTAAAATGGCAGGATTGCCAATAGGAGCACTAATATTCAGTAGAACATCCTGCTTCCGATAATACGATGTGCTGCTGCAGACTATGATAAAGAGCATCTAGCTAGCCCAAACTTTGATCGCTTTGTTCGCCGACAATTTATTACAGCTCCTATTGGCTGGACGTGATATATGTTTGCTGAGTGTAATAATAATGGCGCACACGGGCACTACTGAATAACCATCAAGGAACTAATCCAAGGTGGAATTATAATGCAAAGCAGCCAACATACAAAGATACTCGGGAAACGGGGGCAACAGAATTAATTACATGCATTTGCAGTTTTGGAAGAACAATTGAAATATCCACTGCAACAGGGACCTATGCCGCTTTAACAAAAAACGAGAAAGTATTTTTTTAAATGTATCACATAAATAGTAACCGAAATATTTATGGATAAATAATAACTGATATTAACCTGAGTAAGAGGCCAATTTGGTTTACAAGAAATTTGTTTTTAAAACTGTGTATTTGCGTGTGTATTTTTTATTCGAGAATGAACGAAATTGTTCTTATATTTGTACATATAATAATTGTTTAATGTCTTATTAAGTTATTTTACATAGTACATAACAAGTATATACAACCATAACGTTTCTCAAAATTTTTGTTATTTACAAAATTTTGATAGGATGAACATTTAAAAAGTCATAGCAATTCTCATTAATTATTCGTGTATGTAAATCGGTAGCGTTCTGATCGTATTGCAAGATAAAGAAGAAACAAGTTTGTGTAATGTTAAATATTTCACTTATGTTTTAATGTTTATTAATTCATTAGAAAAGATAGAAAGTAGTTGTACTACCGCTTTTCAAAACTCAATTGGTGGTTACAGAGGTGAGCGCGGAAAAGGAAGGACAGGGTGGGAGAAAGAGTCAAGGATTGCGAGAGGAAGGGGAGAGACATCGTGATTAGGAAGAGTAAGAAACAGCAAAGGTAGAAGAATCTCTGCGAGCAGAGTTGCGGGTTTTGCTGGCATAACGCATCTATCCCTATAAGAGAACGGGTTAAATGGCACGAGGAGAGCTCCAATATTTGGCTTATACTTGAATTCTGTGAAAAAATATTTAAGAGGTTGTAATCATAATGATTTCACAATACTGAATTCTCACCCCTGAGGCATAGGAGTTTTTCTTTATTTAGTATCGTTCTCTATCTGTTCAAAGTTTGGAAATAAGAATGCGGGAATGAATGTGACCGTATTCCACAGTTATAAACCCAATGTTAAAAATCCGATGTGTTACACTCACATGACTTTTTCTACTCTTCTACAAATTATTTTTACAAACGTTTATTCTCCATATGCTTCATGTTAATCGAGATGTTAATCTTATTGCTAATTGTCTTGTAGATGCAAGGGGAATATGGTAGGCTTTAAGTGGTAGTCAAATATTTTAAGAGCTGGTTGCTATGTGGAGCATTCCATTCTCTTTGCATGTCCAGGACATAAAATAACGAATTCCCATTTCAGAAAAAGTATAAGTATTAGAAAATTTAAGGGAAAAACAAGCAATATCTCGAAAATGGTTCACTCAATAAAAAAAATGTATATGACATAAACTGTGTATTTTAACGCGATCTACATTTTTTGTGTAGTAAAATTTTGTCTATCTCTTATGGTTTACCAGTTATGCAAAAGTCGTTCACAATGAAGAATACGTTTGGAGACTTTCCCAGAAAATTCTAGATATACATTATATTTGCCATGAAAGTATCTTAAATATATGACATTTTAATCAAAATCGTTACAGCCATTTTTGAGAATATTAAAATTTTCAAAAATGTTCCATGTAAAGGGTAATCTGGGTTGGGGGGATTTTCTTGAAAACCTTCGTGTCGCATCTCTGGAAGATTCTGAACCTAAATACCAAGTTTGGTGTTTATCCGACTGTTCGTTTCTGAGTTATGCTGTCCACAGACAGACAGACACACACACACGGACATGTTTCCAAAAAGGCTTTTTTTTTATTCAGGGGGCCTCAAAACATATATTTCCTGTGAAATCTCGGTATCGAATTTTTGGGTGGAATACAATACTTCCCTTACTATACGTAGTAGAGAAAGTAAAAATGTGTAATGAGCTATTTCGGAAAGGTTTATCTCGATTAAAATCAAGTAGATAGAAAATAAACTAACATAAGAACATTTTTATGCCAACTAATAAGCGCTAGAAGTCACATGAATGTACATCAGATTTTTATCTACGTTTCGTATATTTAGCGAAATTTATGTACACAATTTAGGAAATAAAGTGACTATAAATTGCAGTTTATTCGACTCGGTTAAAGCCTACTTAATCCTTTATATATTGAGGAATCGTTTGGTAAGAAGAGAAATCAACTAAGATTGCTGCTGTAGTTTCCATTTTAGATCTCGCTTTCTCGCTTCAAGAAGTGACAATGAGGGAAGACGAATTGGCTGTCCACCAGTTGCAATCACAGAAGCAAACATGCAACTTTTGATATACTTTATGTAAAATCTAGAAATCTTTATTTCAGTCTATTTATTCGACGTTTCCAGGAAACGAAAGCTAATGGTATTGCCTGGGCATGATCAACTTAATCGTGAACTAACAGTAGCAGATAATAGTAATTTATTCAACAAGTGGATAATCTTGAATATTATAATACGAGTAAACATTTGTCACATGAACGACAGTGTGCGATAAGTTTTTTATGACTGTCATTATTAACATTATCCATGAGTTAGATAGAGAATGTTATGCAATCTTAGCATCATAAATTCTAGGAAATAGATCACAAAATAATTTGGACATTCCATAGTTGACAGGGTGATTGCGTCTTCATATATTATGAGATGTTAGCTTCTCTCTCTCTCTCTCTCTCTCTCTCTCTCTCTCTCTCTCTCTCTCTCTGCATTTCATTTATTACTTGGCGCGTTCAATCAATTAACAAGACTGCCACTTGCATGTATTCCCTTCCTGGGAGAGAAGTGAGGAGATGTTGCGGACTTTGATACAGCCTATTATCAACAATCCATGGTGAGTAATCATAAATTCAGACCTTAATTATGCTATATCAAATACCAAATAGAGGTTTCTACATCTTTGTTGTGCAGATAAATGAATATACAAAATGGTTTCATCTCCTTTCTATAAGCCGCGGCAACTTGGAATATCATTACTATTAATGGTATCCGTGCCTTAATGAGCTAAATTATCATACACGATATTGAATACAGTACACAAAGAGTATAAACTATCGTAATGTTTCTTATAGCCTTTCTATTGTACATTATCAGGTGATATTTAAGTTCGACTACAATAATCTTCAAGCATCATAATGCCTGCCTCCATACAGCCCGATACCACGTGCAGCAATTTTAATTCTTTTATGCCTTTAAAGATAAAGTGCCTGGTTCATTACTGCGAAAGTAATTAAAATCAGGAATGACCGCGCCGAAAAAAAGAAATTGCTGATAAGGCTACAAGAATTTCGATATAGAGACTCTCCCTTATGAAAAAGCAGGAGCGTGATGATATTTCAGAGCCCACGCCAATAAAAGCGTATCCATGACAGTGTAGCCCCAAGGCTTCAGATTCCCATGCGTTTAAAGTGGAATGTGACTGCCTGCCTGCCTGCCTGCCATTGCAGCATGAGATACTCGCTTCACTGGCGTTTCGGAATTCGTCCTCTACATATTTGTCATCATATTGTACAACTATGCGGCAGTATTACTTTCAGTTCAAGGTTAGACAGACAATGTCAACATGGCGCCATAACACGCCCTTTCTTTTTTATTTAAATCATGTTTCTAATTCCTGAGATGTATTTGCGCTTAATGATTACATTTCTTTTTTCAAATCCGCTTGGGCATTGATTGCTGCGAACCTTCAGAGAATGCTGCACAGTGCTGCTGCAGTTCCTTTCCGAATGTTTCTAGACCTACGGTAACAAAACATTTGGCAACCCTTAATTCAAAGCCCACTTAATGTGCTCGATGCCGCCTCTTAACTTCGACTTCAAAGGTAGTAAAATGATGGACTGACGTTACACGACATTTATAATATGCTTCTGTTGATTTTTACTTTCTCTACTACGTAGAGTAAGTAGGGGAAGTATTGTATTCCACCCAAAAATTTGATATCGAGATTTCACCGGAAATACATGTTTTGAGACCCCCTGAATCCAAAAAAAAGCATTTTTGGAAACATGTCCGGTGTGTGTCTGTGAACAGCATAACTTAGAAACGAACAGTCGGATAAACACCAAACTTGGTATTTAGGTCAGAAATGCAACACGAAGGTTTTCAAGAAAATCCCCCCTCCCCAGAATACCCTTTACATGGAACATTTTTCGAAAATTTTAATTTTCTCAAAAATGGCTCCAACAATTTTGATTAAAATATCACATCTTTAAGATATTTTCATGACAAATGAAATGTATATCTTGAATTTTCTGGGAATGTCTCCAAAAGTATTCTTCATTGTGAACGACTTTGGCATAACTGGTAAACCATAAGAGATAGACAAAGTTTTACTACACAAAAAATGTATATCGCGTTAAAATACACAATTTATTCATATACATTTTCTGTTGTTGAGTGAACCATTTTCGAGATATTGCTTGTTATTCCCTTAAATTTTCCAATAATTATACTTTTTCTCAAATTCGTTATTCATTTTTTATTGTCCTGGACATGCAAAGAGAATGGAATACTGCACATGGCAACCAGCTCTTAAAATATTTGTCTATAGCTTAAAGCCTACCAATTCCCCTTGCATCTACAAGAAAATTAGCAATAAGATTAACATCTCGATATCTCGATTAACATGAAGCATATGGAGAATAAGCGTTTGCAAAAATAGTTTCTACAAGAGTAGAGAAAGTCATGTGAGTGTAACACATCAGATTTCTTATAAATAGCAGCTAAGTTCATGAGCTACACCGAAACCAAAATTAGCATTTTTAAAAATCTTTATATGTGCAGCGCTTTGAAAGCTCCCGCATATTTTCTGCTACAGTTCGGACAGGTCAAATATTATATTTTAAAAGACTTTTTTTTTACAGAAACAAACCATTCTTAATATCATTGTTGTGCAAGTTGTGACGTCATTGGAAACCTTTTAAATAAAACCCTATATTTTGTTTTGTATACCATGTCAAAGATTTCATTATTGTATACAGTTATACAAGCTATCATTTGTTCTGTACAACAAACATTGCTATGGTTTGAAAGAGAACCTTTATACCTATATGTATGTCAATTGAACAATGATATCGCTAACATTAAAATAAATGAGTTACAAATGCAAATCATAATAACATCCTAAGCATATCCGATTGTCTTATTTTGCTGTGCCTTGTGTATATTTGCTGTCCCCATATCTAATCTTTATTAACATCTCAATTCTCTCAATTTCACTTAAAAACATTGATATTTTCTGTTAATTTCTACAAATAAACTGCAGCAATAACACCAAGAAATTCAACTATTTATTTGGTTACCTTAGAAACGTTTGTTGCATAAAACAACTGATAGCTTTTACAATCACATACGATAATAAAACCTTTGAGATGGTATACAAAAAATATAGGGGTAATTTAAAAAAATTTCAGATGACGTCACAACTTGCACAATAATAATATTAAGTATGGTTTGTTTCTGTGAAAAAAAGTGTTATAAAATACATATACTGTTTTACGTACCCAAGCTTTTTTTTTCTCTTTCTTTTTCTTTTCCAATATTCCCATTTAGCTGAGCGGAAAACATGCGGGAGTTTTGAAACACACTGTGTTCTTTTTTTTTGGTCTCAGTAGACTAGGGGTACCATGCTAGCCTCTAGTTCCCGCGGTCGCGGGTTCAAACTTCGGAAGGGAAGTAAAGTCATGCTAAACATTTTTACGCCTGAAAAAATTCATCGCCCTCTGCCGGGTTCGAACACGCGACATCGGGAATCAGAGGACAGCATGGTACTTTACCACAGAAGACGACAAATACGAAACTTGATATTTAAGTTCAGCATCTTCCAAAGATGCGGCATGCAGATTTTCAAGAAAATCCCCCACCACCAACCACCCATTACATGGAACAGTTTTCGAAATTCTTTATTTTGTAAAAGGTTGCTCAATTGTTTTGAATAAAATGCCATATTTGAAAAATTTTTACATGACAACAAAAATGTATGTATTGAACTTTCTGAGAACCGCCTGTGAGGTCCGCTTCCTTCGGAAGGAATCTTGTACAATCTTGTATAACTGGTAAACATTAAGCGATAGACGAAAAGTCCTACACAAAAATGTAGATCTCTTTAAAAAACAATTTATATCAAATAACTTTTGTTGTGGCATCAGTCATTTCCGAGAGGTCCGTTATTAATTGTTTGATTTGTTCAATTCTTCTATCATTCTTTTAGATTGTCGGCATTTGGTTGTTTTTCGTGGTTGCATGGAATTTAGTCAGCATATAGCGTCCAGTACCAAAACATTTAAGTATCACTGTTGTCTTTGTATCTACAACGAAATGTGAAATGTAACTTTCTGCAAAGGTGTGTCATATTAAAATGAAGTACTCTCGTAAGAATAGTTTTTAACCCATTAATAATTGATAGAGGATAGAGAAAGTCATGTGAATGTAACACATGAGGCAGTTTTTTAACACTTAAATGATTTCAGTCTAATTATATAATATATAAATTCAATAACAACCCGCCTTAAAGCAATATGTGTATGTAACAATATATAAAAAAGTTTATATTACAGTCATTATATATGTTTATATTATTGCATAGTTCTTCAGTAATGTGATGTGAATGTATTACGTAATTTAACAATGTAGGAGCTGTGAGAATAATAGGTTAAAAGTTGCTAACAATGAGGTAACCTTGAGGCAATAATGAATTTGAAAGATTAACAATACTACTTGTAATTCTTGGAAAACAATAATGTAATTTTTGTGACAGTATATAAAATAGCCAATCAACAACCAGAAAAAAGCTTTAGTTAAATGAAGGTATTCTATTGGACTAGAATTAGCCAATCAGAAACTTAAATGGGGCAAAATTTACAAATTCAGAAGTCAGTTGCTTATAGACAGTATTCCTAACCGGACGCGAGATGTGTCCTCGAGAAATTTAATACGTATTCAGTGTGAGATGAGTTGAGTTTTGTATTTATGGACGCTCTTTAACTACTATGGTTCTTAGCGTCTCATTCTATATTGGGCGTGAAAGACCGGAAATTTTGCTCAGAGGCCTCTTTATCAGGCTTGAGGTTCTTTTACGTGCCGTAAATCTACGACACCGGCTTTACTTCCCTTCCGAAGGAAGCCGTGCTAAGGATTTTTACGCCCGAAAAAATCCATCGCGCTCCGCCGGGTTTGAACCCGCGACCTCGGGAACTAGAGGCTAGCACGGTACCGCTAGTCCACAGAGGACGACAGAGTGTGAGATGAAAACAGTTTACGTGTTAGAAAGTGCAAGTAATTAACAAAAGAATCTCACAGCTCTCTATATCAGTGGTGTTATTTAAATCGTGTCAAGCATTAATAAAAGGAGTGAAGTAAAATTATAATCTGTGTAAGCCTACAATACAACCTACTCCAAATTGACGCTCAAAGCGTGGTGCAAAAATAACGTAATAGTAATAATAATAATAATAATAATAATAATAACCAATAATGAAACAAAACTACTTCGCACATCAGATATAAGGGCCAAAACTTTATAAAATGGCTGCTAATAAACACCTCTCAATCAGCTACATCCGTCACCAGTATGAAAGCCGAGTACATTTCTGTTTCTTAATGTACTATACGTTTATCAAAATAGCCCTTTGAATATCTGCACTGACATTTTCTTTTAGAAGATAATGCTTTTCTAGGTAGTGCAAAAATACTCGCTTTGTGGAATGTCCACATTGTATTAAGCTAGGTCCTTTGTTTCCAAAATGTACACTGACTGTGAAAATGCCGTTAAGTATAAGATGCCATAATAGGTAAACCCTGCCACATTCCTTAGAGCCTTTTTCGCTCTACAGCATTAGTGAGAAACCAACTCTCCAAGGTTTTTTATTACTTCACAAGGGAAGCAGCCAAGGTCGTTTTCCAGCACAGGTTAACAAAGATTTTATACTCATTTAAACCACGCCACAAAGCAGCGTTAATGACTGGTTGATTATAATTGCTGCATAGGATAAAACTGAAGCCGTAAAGTTGTTGGTAATTTTCGATTTTGGGTGTGTATATATAGCGTATAATGCGCTATAATCAAGCATAAAATTGCATTTTTGCTTTCTTTACACATATCCAAAAATAGTTTTGATGACCAATGAGCGCGTGTCTAACACCAAAATCTGACACGGATGACCGAGGTCGTTAAGACATCGACTCCTGAACGGGAGGTCTGCGGTTCAAATCCCGCCATGACCGCCGTGCTTAAGTGAGGTGTCCGGCCTATTAACTGACAAATGCCAGGTAAGTACTCTAAACTTAGGCCTGTGGTACTTTTTATCACCTTAAACTTTAATTTAGACCGCTCGCCTCTCACCGAGGCGGCCCGGGTTCAATCCCAGGGACCCGCATGTGAGATTTGTGGTGGACAAAGCGGCGCCTGGGCAGGTTTTCTCCGGTTTCCTCCGCCATTCATTCCACCAACTGCTCCATCATCACCTTTCCTTTCATCCATTTCACCAACATTTCGTTTCATCTACTTCCTTCATCCCATACCAGGCATCGGGCTGATCACCCATCCTGGATGCTCTGTCTGATCCATGAGTGTCTGCTCCTCGATGGGCCTCTGACCCCAGGCACCCGCTTGTAAGTCCTGGGGGGTGTAAGTCCTACATAAGAGGAGGTTAAACAGAATGAATGTACTCAACAGTTTCTGAGGAAACGGGTCATTTATACGGAAAATGTCATTCACAGTAAAAAACCATACAAAGTAAAATTGGAGACAAACACGCATAATTGAATCACATGGCTTGACACACAGAAGCTGTCACACTTAACTGCAATACCTACCAATTTTGAACAAATTTGTAGAGCAAAACTTCTCCTGAAAGGTGTGCTTAAGTTTACTTCTCTACTCCAAAGTCTATAGTAGATATAATTTTCTTCTGTAACGTGGCGCAAAGTGCACAAAACGAATGGCAGATGCAATACCATTTTACAAATATATTATTCATACAACGATAAAAACTACATTAAACTCAAGAGAAAATCCCAAAAGCCAGGAATGTCACTTTTTCGGCAATTCTTGCAATTTATTCCCCCTTAATAAAGATGTGATTTGGCAAAAACATCTGAAATGAAGCAAAATAAAGATAGAAAGTTAAAAGGAGAGTGGAATGAGTATGAAGAATACTGCATTATCGACAGGTATAAAACTCCACCAGGTATGCCCAACAGCTGCATTATCAACGTGAGTTTACGAATGTAGCCACTTTGGTCCAAAGCAGCACTCGATACGTTCCCTCTTTTTCCACGAGGTGAAAGTCTATTTATTGTAGTAAGTTGCCAACGCTGTAAAGCAGACATAAACAAACTGATTGGAAGTAACTTATACACTTGCTAAGCAATGACAAAAGTGAAATCCAATGAATACAATTCATGTAACATATTTACGTATACATTGTGAATCATAATTGTTTGAAATACCATTTATGACATAAAAATTGCCTAAAGCATTTGTATGTAAATAATTAATTAAATATTGTAGTTATGGCTACAGGGAAAAATAAAAATAAACGTTGAATAACGTTAAAAAAAACCTTAAAAAGAACAGACGAAAAGAATTTAATTCGAAATGAAATAAATATTTAGAAAACAAATATATAAAAAAAGAGAAATTCAAGCAGAAATGTGTTTAAATGAATTCCAACTGTAAATATGTTATTTTTATTAATGTTATTTATTTAAGAACAAGAATTGTTAAATTAAATGTATTTGTTTTACTATGGTTAGCAACGAAGAAAAGTTTGAATAAACAATTTTCAAGTTTTTAAACTATTAAAAAAATGTTCACCCGAGGAGGCGCTGATCAGAAAAGCGAAAGACTAATATAGCCCTTTAACTCGCACTCGTGAAAAAAAAAATGAAGCAAACCTTTTTTGGGATAGGGAATGAAGCGAATAGTTCTCCTGATTACTTTTATATGGTTTTGAAATATTTCTATTATTTTTATAAAAAAATCAACATCTTGCTCAAGAGCATCATACAAAGACTAGCTGAATGCTTCACTATTACCTATTACTTTGTGTGAAAGGATCTAAAACAATTCCTTTTAGGAACAAAACGTATTTCTTGCATAGAGCACATGATAAAACTGATGTTACTTGGAGCAACATTACGAGATAAAGCGATAAATTTGCAACAGGAATTTTCAAGTATAGTAAACAACAATTAGTAAAGAATTAGTTATTGTACAACAAAGAAAGTCAACAAATACTCTTATTAAATATGTAAGTGAAATATTTGATTCAAACACACACACAATATATTGTTCGTCGTTAACAAGCACATTCAAAAAACAAATAAAACACACATTCTAGTAAAAGCTAATTTATTGGATTTGTTATTTATATAACTATCTTACCTTTCCAAATGCGAATAAATCCTGAGATGAGAGTAGCAAATTGAGCTAGTAGTATTTTAATCGGACGAGAAGAAACATTAACAAAGCTATTACGCATAACATACGCTACTTAAACAATAATTGAATCAGAAAATATCTGCCAAAAAAAATCACTTCTCCACGCCAGACATAAGTTTGTATTACCAACTGCATGAGCGGCGCGATAAATTCAAATCGAGCAATTCAAAGTTTACAGTATCCTCGTCAACAAGATCATCTAGAGCTTCAAGAATGTCCAGCAGGAACCAGCGACGATCCCTCATCATTCCACATCAGCATTGACATCATCTCACACCAACCCCATTAACCGGCTTCAGCTGTTGCAATGGAATAAGAAGATCGGTGTCTTTGTACCTCTATGAATAGCACGTCACGAAATGGAAAACGAGCATTTCATTAAAATTGGCTCACTGATCCTGCTTGCGTCTTTATTTTCGAGAAGCGCGTATTAAATTTTGAGGCAGTATTTTTAACACTTGAATAACTTCAATTAAATTACATAATATGTAAATTGAATAACAGCCCGCCTTGAAGCAATGTATGTAATAATTTTAAAATGTATGTAACAGTCATTGAAAATGCTTATATTATTGTAAACTTGTTTAATAATGTTATGTAAATGCATTACGTAATTTAATAATGTAAGAGCTGTGAGAAAAATAAGTTTAAAGTTGCTAGCAATAAGGTAACAATGAGGTAACCTTGAGGTAATAATGAGTTTGAGAGTTTAAATGCTACTAGTCATGATTAGGGCAGCAATAATGCAAATTTTGTGACAGTTTAAAAATAGCCCTATCAACAGCCAGAAAAAGCTTTAGTAAAATGCAGGTATTCTATTGGACTAGGATTAGCCAATCAGAGACTTGAAATACAGAAGTTTACAGGTTTGGACGGTTGAAATATGTTAAGTTGCCTGCAGACCTTGATAGCAACCGGATGGAAGTTGTGTTCTCTAAAAAAATATTACGTATTCGTGTGAGACGTTAATTAAGTATACGCGTTAACAAAGTGTAAGTATTAAATTAAAGAATCTCACAGCTCTTGATATCAGTGTAGTGCTATTTAATTTGTGTCAAGGATTAATAAAAAGAAGTGAATTTAAAACTTAAAATCTGTGTAAGCCTACATTCTTGTTGCACCACGCCCTGTTTAAGAGATACTGTCTCTAAAACAATACTGACGCAGCCGAGGCAAACATAAACATAAATACTATCTAAAGAAGCAGTTTAATAACAAAGTTAATAAATACTGTTTTTAAACTTGGAGCGTACCAACAAAAATACATCTTCAAATCAGCTTTTACGTAATTATCAACTTCTTCAAAGCGTGGTGCAAACTGCAAAAGCACATGTTTCACATATTTTCCAGGCTACAAAACAGATCTTGAGGCACAAAAGGTTCCTTACATGCTCCTCAAAGATTCTGCACCATCGAGCGGCCAAGGGCTTACTGGCTAAGGATGTGTATTTTACGATCAATAAATGCAGCAATTTTATGCCAATTTCTGACCGTAAATCAAGAGATGTCATGTAAACCAGGCCATTATGCATATCTGCCTGCGCCCGAACAAACTCTACATGGCCGTGAGATGCTTCGTGAACAGTTCTTCACGACATCATCCGTCATCGATAAACAATTCTACGGTTAACTTCGTGTCTGCATATCAAGGACAATGCATTGCTGTAGCATAGGATGTCTTTGTTTCCAGCATATACATGGATCTCAAAGGAATCCACAGAGTCATTAAATCCAAGAAGACTGTTGGTCAACTTTTTATACCTTAGAAATAAAAAATGGCAATGCTCACAAAGCTACGAGGGTGGTCTGAAAAGTTTCCGACCTCAACATGAAGATGGCAGCACTCGTAAATAAACGCTAGTGAATTTCGTTGTTCATCTGTTGACAGTTACTCACCAAAGTTTCAGCCATTTTGGACGCTCAGTTGTTATGCAACAGTCGTTTGAGTGAGGTGATGTTAGTGTTTTTATGAAAATGGACAAAATCGAGTATCGAGCTGTCATTAAATATTTGTTTTTGAAAGGCAATACGCCTACGCAAATCAAAGATGAGTTGGATTCTGTGTATGGGGACTCTACACCATCATTTACCACAGTGAAATTTTGGGCAGATGAATTTAAACGTGACCTAAAGAGCTTGGGAGACGATGAACGTTCGGGACGTCCAAAAACTGCAACTACCGACGAAAACATCGCCAAAGTTCACCAAATGGTGCTAGACGACCGCCGAATTAAAGTGAGAGAGATAGCAGAGACTATGAACATGTCAAAAGAACATGTTTGTCACATATTAAATCAACATTTAGACTTGAGAAAGCTGTCCGCGCGTTGGATGTCGCGTTTGCTCACGTTTGACCAAAAACGTGTTCGAATGAACATTTGGCGTAGTTTAGGAGCAATAAATCCGAGTTTTGGCGCCGATTGATTACTGTAGATGAAACTTGGATACACCATTATACCCCCGAAACAAAATTAAAGTCCAAACAGTGGACTGCAAAGGGGGAACCGGCTCCAAAAAAAAAAAAAAAAACTTTTTTCGGCTGGGAAAGTGATGGCGACTGTTTTTGGGATAGTCATGGAGTTATTTTAATCGATTATCTTCAAAAAGGAAAAACCATTACAGGAGCATACTACGCATCATTACTTGACACGCTGAAGGCAGAACTTGCGGAAAAACGCCCAAATTTGCAGAAAAAGAAAATCCTGTTTCACCAAGACAACGCGCCGTCTCACACCTCAGCGGTTGGAATGGCGAAAATCCACGAATTACAGTTTGAACTGCTTGACCATCCGCCTTACTCGCCAGATCTAGCCCCAAGCGACTTCTTTTTGTTCCCTTATCTGAAAATTGCGCTCGGAGGACAGAGATTTTCGTAAATGAAGAGGCAAGCACCTTAGTGAACAATTATTTTGCAGAGAAAAACGCCGAGTACTATTTGGACAGGTTACAGAGATGGGAGCATCGCTGGGAGACGTGTGTACAGTTACAAGGAGACTATGTTGAAACTACTTCCCCAAATTTAAACTCGTTAGATGCTACCAAAAAGCCAACAAGGTGTCTGAAATATAAAAATCTATTGTGATACATTCACATGACCTTCTCTATCCTATACTTATTAGTGGGTGTACAAACTATTCTTACTGAAGCTTATTTCTCTATCTACTACATTTTAATCCCAATAAACCTTTGCAGAAATAGCTACATGACACATTTCGTTATGGCTACAAAGAGAACAGCGATAGTCAAATGTTTAAGAACTGGACGTTATACGCTGGCCTTAAAATTCCATACTCTTTCCACGCAATCGCGAGAAACAACTGAACGTTGACAGGACTTGAAGAGAATGACCAGGTAATGAACAATTCAAAATTTACGCATATATCTCAGAAATGACTTATGCCACAAAAAGACATATTTGAAATAAATTGTGTCTCTCAAAGAGATTTACATTCTGTGTAGTACGTTTTCGTCTATCGTTTAATGCTTACCAATTATAAAAAAATTATATACAATTCCTTCCGAATGAAGACTTCAAAGGCTATTCCCAGAAAAGTCAAGATATACGTTTTATTTTTCATGTAAATATCTTGAATATGCGGTATTTTAATCAAAATCGTAAGCCATTTTTGAGAAACTCAAAATTTTCGAAAAATATTCCATGTAAAGGGTAGTTGAAGGTCGGGGAATGTTTCTTGAAAACCTTTGTGTTGTATCTTTGAAAGGTACTGAACCTAAATACTAAGTTTGGTGTTAATCCGACTTTTCGTTTTTGAGTTATCCTGTTCACTGACACACACGCGCATGTTTCCAAAAATGCTTTACTTGGATTCAGGGCGGTGAAATCTCGGTATCGAATGTTTGGGTGTAAGGCACTTCTTCCCCTATTTACTATACGTAATAGAGAAAGTAAAAAAATCAGATGTGATACATTCACATGATTTTCTCTACCCTCTATATTTATTAGTGATATACAAACTACTCCTACTAAAGCTTATTTTTCTATCTACTACGTTTAATCCAAATAAAACTGTGCAAAAATAGCTAGTTAGCTACATTACACATTTCATTATAACTACAAAGAGAACAGCGATTATCAAATGTTTAAGAACTGAACAATTCGAACCCTTAATAACGGATATCTCAGAAACGGCTTATACCACAAAAAACTTATTTTAAGTAAATTATGTGTTTTAAAGAGATTTGCATTTTTGTGTGGTACCTTTTCGTCTGTCGCTTAAATTTCACAAGTTATACAAGATTATACAACATTTCTTCCGAATGAAGAGGACTTCCTGGCTATTCCCAGAAAATTCAAGATTACATTTTATTTCTCATCTTTAATATGTGGTATTTTAATCAAAATCGTTAAGAGCTATTTTGTAGGAAATCAAAATTCTCGAAAAATGTTCCAAGTAAAAGATAGTTGCGAGTGGGGGATTTTATTGAAAGTCTTCGTGTCGATCCTTGAAAGATACTAAACTCAAATATCAAGTTTGGTACTTATCCGACTTTTCGTTTTTGAGCTATGCTGTTCACAGACAAACAGGCGACACACACACGGACATGTTTCCAAAAATGCTTTATTTGGATTCAGGGCATCTCAAAACCTGTATTTTCAGTGGGATCTCGACATCTAATTTTTGTGTGCAATGTAATACCTCCCCTACTTACTATACATAATAGAGAAAGTAAAAATGTCAGTGTGTCTGTAAAGCATAACTCAAAAACGAACATACCGATAAATACCAAACTGGTATTTACTTTCAGTGTCCTCCAAAACTACGACACTGACATTTTCAAGAAAATCCCTCCACCCCAAACTACAAACGATTTCGATTAAAATAGCATGTATGCAAGATATTTACATAACAACTTTAAGTTTCTAAGAACAGCGTCTCTTCATTCGGAAGGAATTTTGTATAATCCTTTTTAACTGGTAAACGTTAAGCGATACACGAAAATGTCTTGTACAAAATATGTGGATCTCTCTACACCACACAATTCATTTCAAATAAGTATTTTTTTTTTTGTGTGGTACAAGTCATTTTTGAGATATCCTTATTAAACATTCGAATTGTTTATTTCTTGGCCATTCTCTTGAAGTCCTGTCAACATTCAGCTGTTTCTCGCGATTGCATGGAAACGGTATGGAATTTTAAGACCAGCATATAGCGCCCTGTTCTTAAACATTTGACTATCGCTGTTCCCTTTGTATCTATAACAAAATGTGTTATGTACCCATTTCTGCAAAGGTTTATTTGGATTAAAATGTAGTAGATAAATAAGCTTAAGTAAAAATAGTTTGTATACCCACTAATAAACGTTAAGAGGGAAGGGAAAGTCATGTGAATGTATCACATCAGATTTTAATAAGTTCGACAGCAAGCATGCCATTTTGTGACACCCGTTATTATTTTCCTCTTTTTTCTCTCTCCAACTCCATGTGTTGGGAGAGATCGGACTTTACGGCGACACAATGCTAATAGAATTGGAAGTCCTTGAAGGATAGATAAACCGAAGACAAAACAGGAGGATGGGTCAAACCTGTATACCCTACAGATGCAGCCCTGTTCTACACTGGGAAGGAAACGGAATGAAATGGAAATGATGGAAAGGAAATCTTAGTAGATGAGAAACCACCCCAGCATGGCCTACCGACTAGGGAAAACCATGAAAAGCCTATGGTTGGAGGTGGTGATCGGGGGGAATCGAACCCGAAACCTCCCGAATGCGAGCCTCCTTGTTAGAGATATTTAGAATTGACGCTTTGTAGCTGTTAGTTCATACTAATTAAACATATTATGCTATAGCCGTTACGGCCTCCTGAATATCTATGACAGATGAAATTAAGTTGGTCGCGCAAGGACAGCCTAATGTAGGGGTTAGCCAGTGTAGGATGCTAATGGACATTTTATCAACGCTCCTACAGCAAAACTTTATTCAGAACATTTTTATTGTGGTTATTAAGACAGTAGTACTGAATACATTTCGAGAGCGCAGCTCGTGGACAATGCCATTTTAAAAAGGTTAAAACGAATATTTAGTTTTCGCTATCTCCTAATGGAAATACGCTGTGGCTTTCAAAGAGCTGGGTGGTTCTTTATGCCAGACAAGCGTTACAGAAAGAGTGATACATATTCAAGGAGCGCGTTCGGCATGCAAACTCAAGTGTTAAGTCCATTTTACTCTTGGGGAAGGCTTCAAACAGCACTTCATAGTGGGAAGTAGAAATGTCACAATGATGCGAGGTTATGGAACTCCACTTATGAACACGTAATATAATTTAAATATTTGTCCATCTATCAGTCCTCTATCCCGTAACACAAAGCTCGTGAACCGTTTCACTGTACAAAATTAAGGGTAGATCCTCCTAAAACTGCACAAGTTTTAGGATTTTTACTCTCTCTAGCAAGTACCTAGTAGAAGTGATGAATTCCACTGAATCCAAAAATGTTTTAACAGCATGATTAAAAGAAAAAGAAATCTCGGATAAATACCAAACGTGATATTTCAAATCAGCATTTTCCAAAGATGCAGCACGAAAAAGTTCAAGAAATTCCACACTACAAACTAGCTTTAACATGTAACATTTTTCGAAATGTTTTATTTTACAAAAATGGTAGTAACAATTTTTACCAAAACGCATTTATTTAAGATATTTAGATACATGGCAAATAAAACGTATATCTTGAATTTTCTGACAACAGTCTGTGAAGTCCTCTTCATTCCGAAGGAATTTTGTATAACTGCAACTTTAGAGACAAGCCAAAACGTACTATACAAAAAATTTAGAGCTCTTTAAAACACGCAGTTTATTTTAAATAAATTTTTCGCGGCATCAGCCCTTCCGAGATATCCGTTAATATTTGTTTGAATTTTTCAATATTTTGATAATTTTAACGTGTTGTCGTTATTCAGTTGTTTCTCGTGATATGAAAACAGTATGTAATTTCAAAGTCAACATTAACCAACATGCTTTTACTCATCTAACTACAAATTCGGTTTTCACTATCCCCGTTATATCTACAACGAAATCTGCAATTTAAGACTTTCTTCAAAGGTCAATCTCGATAAACAATACGTAGAAAATAATAATAATAATAATAATAATAATAATAATAATAATAATAATAACAACAACTTTGTATATTTAAGCTAACCAGATCATTAAAGAATTTCACCAAAATCTTTCAGAAACTAATCCATTAGTTATGAGTTAAATAGCTTTTGTTTTATGGTTAACTAAACTATATAACATTCTAATGGGTTTACGTGAGAGACTTATAAATTTGGCTTTGAAATAAATGTTTGAGTACTATAAAATAATTTGTTTATGCTTTTAAATTGCAGTTTCTCCAATGTAGCTTTTTACTTTCTCTACTACGTATAGTAAGTAGCGGAAGTATTGTATTTCACCCAAAAATTCGATACCGAGATTTCACCGGAAATACATGATTTGCGACCTCCTAATCCAAAAAAATCTTATGTGTTACACTCACATGACTTTCTCTACTCTTGTACAAACTATTTTTACAAACGCTTATTCTCCATCTACTTTATGTTAATCGACATAAACATTTGCAGACTCTTTCTTATTGCTAATTTTCTTGTAGATGTAAGGGGAAAATATATTTACAAGGGCAATGTAGAAAAACAGTAGCCTTTAAGCATAGACATATCTCTTAATAGCTGGTTGTTAGGTGCAGCACCATTCTCTTTGCCACAGATTACTACTCTTTGCATATCCAAGACAAAAAAATGAATAACCAATTCACATTTGAGAAAATAAGTATTGAAAAATGTAAGGGAATAACAAGCAATAACAAGCTTTTTTTTCGGATTCAGGGGGCCTCAAAACATATATTTCCGGTGAAATCTGGGTATCGAATTTTTGGGTGGAATACAATACTTCCCCTACTTACTATACGTAGTAGAGAAAGTAAAAAAATGCTCTTTTTATTCAGAGAACCTCAAAGCATTTATTTCCAGTGAAATATCGACACCGAAATTTTGGATGAAATGCAATGCTTCCTCCACTTACTAGGTCCATGGTAGAGAAAACAATACATCAAACGAAAACAAAGCACTAAGTAGGTACTAAAAGGCTTTTGACGTTAAAAACGACGCGATTAATCTTGAACGACAAAGAGAATTCCTTTGATGGAACAATGTCCCCGACCAGACACTAAGGTAGCAAAGTTGAGGCCGTTGAAACAAATTAAAAACGTGATTTCGCAACCCTGCTTTTTATGATGCTCTTTCCTCGTAAATGTTTTGTTGCGAAAATTATACCTCTGTTACCTGGAGACACCGCCCCCTTCTGTTACGTTTTCATTTTTTAATGAGAAGGCGCTCCATTCTGCAGTAATCATGCGTGCATCTAATGGCTCATAACGCAGCAGCTCTTATCCTGATTACTGCGCTGGCGGTACATCGACAGCAGGTCCCTTTTGCAAAGGGGATCATGTTCACGTCGCACAGAGGCTTTCTTTGATGATCCTGCCCTTGGATCATTTCATCTCCCAGATAAATTTGACCACGGACCACCAACACGGCTGGCTTCAGCGCAAAAAGAATTTGCATGAAATGTTATACCTAGGCAAAGGCTTCGTATACGCTTTAGGTAATCCTTTTATACGGGGATTAGATCTTGAGCTTGCGCATCTACCTGGTATATTAATTAAACTGACTGTCACACCTGGCGCAGCAAGGCCATAGGTGTGTTTATTGGGGAAAAAGTCTGATATGATATACACCCAGGACTTCCTCTATATATCCTTTATATACTAGGGCATTCAAATTAAATTCATGCAATAATTCATCTCTTCGTTACATTATTTACTACATTTTACTTTCTCTTTTACTTACCTGTAGTAGGTTCGAGGAGGTATTTCATTCCGCCCAAAAACTCCATACCAACATTTCACCAGAATACAGATTTTGAGGCTTTCTGAATAACAAATATTGATGCTTTACATTCACATGACCTTATCTACCTCTATCGCTTATTAGTGGGTATACAAATTAATCTTACGAGTTTATTACTTTCTCTACTACGTATATTAAGTAGGGGAAGTATTGTATTCCACCCAAAAATTCGAAACTGAGATTTCACCGGAAATACATGTTTTGAGACCTCCTGAATCCAAAAAAAGCATTTTTAGAAACATGTCCGTATGTGTGTGTGTGTCTGTGTACAGCATAACTCAGAAACGAACAATCGGATAAACACCAAACTTGGTATTTAGGTTCAGTATCTTCCAGAGATGCGACACAAAGGTTTTCAAGAAAATCCCCCCACCCCAGATTACCCTTTACATGAAACATTTTTCGAAAATGTTAATTTTCTCAAAAATGCCTCTAACGATTTTGATTAAAATGTCATATGTTTAAGATATTTTCATGACAAATGAAATGTATATCACGAATTTTCTGGGAATGTCTCCAAAAGTATTCTTCATTGTGAACGACTTTTGCATAACTGGTAAACCATAAGAGATAGACAAAATGTTACTACCCAAAAAATGTAGATAGCGTTAAAATACACAATTTATGTCATATACATTTTTTGTTTGGTTGAGTGAACCATTTTCGAGATATTGCTTGTTATTCCCTTAAATTTTCCAATACTTACACTTTTTCTCAAATTCGTTATTCATTTTTTTTATGTCCTGGACATGAAAAGAGAAATGGAATGCGCCACATAGCAACCAGCGCTTAAAAGATTTGACTATCGCTTATAACCTACCATATTCCCCTTGTATCTACAAGAAAATTAGCAATAAGATTGAAATCTCGATATCTCGATTAACATGAAGCATATGGAGAGTAAGCGTTTGTAAAAATAGTTTGTACAAGAGTAGAGAAAGTCATGTGAGTGTAACACATCAGATTTTTTTCTATCTACTTCATATTAATCGAAATAAACATTTCTGGAAATAACTGCATTACACAGCAGTAGTCAAATATTATAGAACAGATGCAATACGCTGACCTTAAAATTCCACACTCTTTCCATAACATCGCGAGAAACAACTAAGTCGACAAGACTGGGTGAACAATTCGAACCATTAATAACGGATATTTCGGTAATAGCTGATAGTTGATATTGAGTGACATGAGAGTGTAATGGTATATCAGATTTTTTTTCTTAGTGATTGCAAATTAAGCAATAAGTACTTAGTTACAACCATAATGTTACAACGGTTACAACTTGTGGGAAATTATTCAAATGTTTATTTCTGTAATGGAACAAAATACGGGGAGAAGAAAGGATAGCAAATTTTAAAACATGTCCGAAACTTAAAACTTACAATATTTCGGAAATGGCTAACGCTACGAAAAATGTTATTAGACACAATTTGTGTATTTTGTGATAAGCTCTAAATTTTTCCTGCATGTAAGTTTTGTCTCTCTTTGAAGATTTCCTGATTATACAAAATTAAATAGCAATCAATCAAATAAAGGTACGTTTCTTAATCTTGTAAAACAGTAACCAAAATGTTTCTGTTAACTTTGAATTTTGGACGAATAAATGAGACATACAGAATGGACTATGTTGAAGCCAAAAATTACATTTTAAAAAATGTTGCCGCGCTCGCGCGAGAGTGAAAGCAATATACATAAAAAAGGAGCAGTCAGATGAATACCTAAAAAATGTTATACTCGACAGGCATCCTTTAAGAAATCTAGCGAGAATTTTCAAGAAATTTCCGCAAAACTATTGTACATACTTTAGTTCGGCAAATTTTCGTTACTTTGTATTTTTTTCAAAATGGCTCCAATGTTTTAATAAAAATGTCATATATACGGGATATTAACATTACAAATGAAATGTATACCTTGTATCTTCTGTGAATAGCCTCTGGAGTCTTCATTCTTATTAAATTTTACATAATTTTATATAGCATGGAAACCAAAACAGAAACACAAATTGCTACTTCAGTAATACTCCTGAAATACACACACACACACACACACACACACACACACACACACACACATTAATGATTTTTATTCCAAGCATTAGCCATTATGAAAATAATTGCAATTTCAAGCGGTTTTGCTTTGTTTCCCCTGAGCTCATGCAAAGAGCATGTAATATCAAGGCAGGCTATACAAAACGGTTGACTGCTGTAATCAGTCACCAAAATATATCTACCCTTTTTGCTTTCTCCCCTACCTACATACATAGTAGGTAGAGAAGGTATTGCAATCTACCCAAGAGGTTCAACACCGAGATTTCACATGTTTTGAGACCCCTCGAATAAAAAAAACATTTTTAGAAAAAGGTCCGTGTATATGTGTGTGTGTGTGTGTGTGTGTGTGTGTGTGTGTGTGTGTGTGCGCGCGCGCGAGTCTAAACAGTCAGGCTCCGACCACCGCAGACACTGAGTCCCTTCACCCTGAAGATGCCAAGCGCTGTATTTGGCGAAACGTCGGTATCCACGATGCCTTCTAGACCACGGCCTACAAGCCCCGACAGTAGTAATTCAATTATTAGTCATGACGCCGGCCGTGAAAGCCTCAGTATGTGCATTAGCAATAAGATAGTTCCTGCAAATATTTATCTCGATTAACATGAAGTAGATGGAGAATAAGCGATTGTAAAAACAGTCTGTACAAAAGTAGAGAAAGTCATGTGAGTGCAACACAATAGATTTATCTATTATTTTATGCCACTTTAACTATGTGGATAACGCGACGGATCTGTTGGAATAAACCTCGTGGCTCGGTGTGTGGCGGACATAGCCTTTTAGGTCTTATCCCTGTACAACCATACCATCTTGCTTTGTAACGTGTCCACAAGGGCCTTAGTACTAGGCAACTGTATCTCTGCTTCTGTAACGCACAGATGGCAGCTTCCACACATGTTCACAGAGCCTTTAGTGCTAGGCAACTGTATCTCTGCTTCTGTGACGGACAGATGGCAGCTTCCACACATGTTCACAGAGCCTTTAGTGCTAGGCAAATCTATCTCTGCTTCTGTGACGGACAGATGGCAATTTCGACACGTGTCCACAGAGACTTTAGTGCTAGGCAACTGTACCTCTGCTTCTGTGACGGACAGATGGCAATTTCGACACGTGTCCACAGAGACTTTAGTGCTAGGCAACTGTACCTCTGCTTCTGTGACGGACAGATGGCAATTTCGACACGTGTCCACAGAGACTTTAGTGCTAGGCAACTGTACCTCTGCTTCTGTGACGGTCAGATGGCAATTTCGACACGTGTCCACAGAGACTTTAGTGCTAGGCAACTGTACCTCTGCTTCTGTGACGGACAGATGGCAATTTCGACACGTGTCCATAGAGACTTTAGTGCTAGGCAACCGTATCTCTGCTTCTACTTGTGCCAGCAGATGACATTAGGGTGCCGTCCAATCTACCTGCTTTCATTATCTTTGGATAGATGGTCCAGCATTCGCTATTACCACCTATGTTCATTTTTGCTATTGTTTTAATCTTAAGGTGGATCTTTGGGTCGTGGTATTAAATATCCAATTCGGTATTCACCTTGGCGACTGAGGGAAACCCTAGCCAGATTGCCCGGTCCAGGGGATTTGAACCCAGGACCTCCCGAATGCGAGCCATAATATACGTTACCGCCCGAAGTATCCCGCACGGAAGAACTACTCTTGTGTAGAAACATTTATTTTGGTTAACGGGGAAAATTAAAAAAACTAACTCTGGTGTGAATAATCTGAGGAATATAATGCATGAAAATAAGTTTGTTCAGAAAGCTGTGTAATTTGTCCAATTTTTAGGCAAAAAAAAATTTCAATTTTTTTAAAATTATGGGTAACCCACAAGCATAGTTAAACGTTTTGAGGTTATGAAAGAAACCTGAAATATGACAACACTGGTTGAATAATGGGATGTGATCCACATCCAGCTTGATATAGTGAGCCTCTTTCTAATGACGGAAGGGGACTGGCAGCCTGTCCCATGCAAATCGAAACCCTTCCCTGGCCACTGTCCACATAACCGAATTACCCAGCACGGATGGAGCGTTACGAGTCCTTTGAGAACGGAGAAGCGGTCACCACATTGAAATATGCACGTTCGGTTGAAGGGACAAGAATCTGTGCTGGCTCTCAAATCATACTGCCGCAGCGCAAGGAAACGGAGAAAGGCCAGCAATAAAACGCGAATAAATAATGAAATTTAATTTATGCAATCCTAGCATTATCAACATATTATTAGGATAGTCAAAATCCTCTATAATTTTGTGTTTCTAGGACGGATATCATAATGGTTGCTTAGCAAAAGTCACGTAAACACTTCCCGGAATTCATTAAGGAGAGATTAACAGCCATATTCCACCAATGATAAAGCTACTAAACTCATAACAAATCTCAAACTGGAATCTTTAAGAATGTAGATGTCTAAGTTCACAGGCCTTCTTTTATCAAATAAGCTTGCTTATTAAGGAAAACAGGATTTGCAACGGTCGAATCAGACTGAAAAACCTGATGTGTTACACTCAAATGACTTTCTCTACTCTTGTACAAATTATCTTTACAAACGCTTATTCTCCATATGCTTCATGTTAATCGAGATGTTAATCTTATTGCTAATTTTCTTGTAGGCGCAAGAGGAATATGGTAGGCTTTAAGCGATAGTCAAATATTTTAAGAGCTGGTTGCTATGTGGAGTATTCCATTCTCTTTGCATGTCCAGGACATAAAAAAAAATAACGAATTCCCATTTGAGAAAAAGTACAAGTATTAGAAAATTTAAGGGAATAACAAGCAATATCTCGAAAATGGTTCACTCAACAAAAAAACAAAAAAAAATGTATATGTCATAAATTGTGTATATTAACGCGATCTACATTTGTTGTGTAGTAAAATTTTGTCTATCTCTTATGGTTTACCAGTTATGCAAAAGTCGTTCACAATGAAGAATACTTTTGGAGACATTTCAAGAAAATTAGAGATATAGATTTCATTTGTCATGAAAATATCTTAAGCATATGATATTTTAATCAAAATCGTTAAGAGCCATTTTTGAGAAAATTAAGATTTTCGAAAAATGCTCCATGTAAGGGTAATCTGGTGTGGGGGATTTTCTTGAAAACCTTCGTGTCGCATCCTTGGAAGATACTGAACATAAATACCAAGTTTGGTGTTTATCCGACTGTTCGTTTCTGAGTTATGCTGTTCACAGACACACACACGGACATGTTTCCAAAAATGCTTTTTTTTGGTTTCAGGGGGTCTCAAAACATGTATTTCCGATGAAAACTCGGTATCGAATTTTTGGGTGGAATACAATACTTCCCCTACTTACTATACGTAGTAGAGAAAGTAAAAATTCAATGCCATAACTGAGGTTTGAACGGATCTTCAATTTTCCGTCATGTTGCACTACCAACTAAATACCATGGTTTCTTATGAAACTGCAAGTCGCTATTGAGGTATGTTATCTCAAAATGAATTTCAGAACGCCTTGCGGTTTTACCCGAAAAAAAACACGAGTCAGTTGGGGAATTTAGTGTCCTGCCGGCATATGTCACGGAAGCTCATTTGGTACAGCAACAGCATGGAAACCTTAAGATCCGCTGTTCAAATCCTGGCTACAATATTGAATTTTTCGGTGTGGGTTTTCACAACTTTAACCTAAATACGGTTGTGTGGGAGAACGATTATCATTATCATAGATAGGACTTTTTTCTCAGTTATACAATTTTTTTTACTAAAATGGTTAGTAATTGTATATTTTTAAACAACAATTATTTTATCAGCACCAAAGGAGATCCACAATATCATCTAGAGGTTATTTTTATTATCCTACAGTTTGATTTATCTACCTGCAGTTTCTGAGAAAACATTTATATCAGAAGACGACAATCACTGAAAAAACCGTTCAAAGCAAAAATGAACATAAACACGCATATATTTGCAAACAAAGAAACCACATGGTTGGAGTACAAAGAAACTGCTATACCTAACAAGTTGATCAGTAAAACTGCCGATAAAAGACGGGCTAAAATGAAAATTGTGTGTCGACAAAAACATAGAATTAACTCGTAAAAATGTTCGTGCAATGATTTATTACGACTTTCGACGTGGATTATCAAGACAGGAGGGCATCGATCAAATAACTTCCACATTTGGTGACGAAACTCCATCCTTTGCCACTGATAAACGCTGGTATAACGAATTTAATCGTGGCCGCCGTTCACTCAATGATGAAGTTCGTGAAGGTTGTCCAAAATCAGTTGTTGTGCCAGAAAACATTGATGCTGAGCAAAACCTAATAATGAAAGATCGTCTTGCGACATATTGTGAGATTGAGGCAACCCTAGGCATTAGTTCCACCAGCATATATAAAATATTGCATGATTATTTAGCCGTGAAAAACGTTTGCTCTCCTTGGATCCCATATAATTTGACGCAATCTCAAAAAGATGCTCGTGTCGATTGGTGTACAAAAATACTCAAGAAATACAATAGCGGTGCCTCAAAAGACGTATATAAATTGTAACAGGTGACGAATCATGGATCTATGGGTATGAGCCGGAACGTAAACAGCAGTCGACTGTATGTGTGTTTCAAGATGAAGCAAATCCAACAAAAGTTGTTCGAAGCACTTCGAAGCAACTGGTCCCCTGCTTTTTCAGCAAAACTGGCCATGTGGCAACAGTGCCTTTAGAGGAACGTAAAGCGGTCAATGCCGAATGGTATACAACCATTTGTTTGCCGGAAGTCTTCGGTGAAGTAAGCAAAACCAACAAGAACCGTAGGATCGTTCTCCATCAAGACAATGCGAGCGCACACACATCTCGTGTGTTAACAACAGAGTATTTGAAGGCTCAAAAAATCGAATTGATGGGTCATCCGCCATACAGTCCTGATTTGGCACCCAATGACTTCTTTTTGTTCCCGAACATTAGAATAAATTGCGTGGACAACGATTTTCGTTGGCAGAAGAAGCGGTTGATGCCTTCAAAAACCATGTTTTGGAGGTGTCTCAAGAAGACTGAAATAAATGCTTTGACAAATGGTTCAAACGGATGCTAAAGTGTATTGATCATAAAGGAGAATATTTGAAAAACAATAAAGCCGTTTTCAATCAGAAATTACTTTGCATTAATTGTTAGGCTCAAAATATAAATAGTGTCCCTTGTATAGAAGCAGAGGGACATTAATTTTGAACACATTTTGTAACCAAAGATAATATGGTAACACATTTATATTGTAGCGAATTATCTAAGGCAGAAAGGCGAGCCGGTCCGCGGCTGTTGCACGAACGGATTTTGTAGTGTCGAGGGAGCGGCGGGCTGCCAGTCGCGTCATTCAAGAGAAACCCGATAAAACCACGTTGCTGTACCAAGTCTCGGATAGCAAACACCTCGTTAAGAACCCGCTCGAAAACAGAAGATTGCTTGAGGAATATGCAAATCTCGACATCATTCAAAACTTAGAGACAAAGTTGCGCGTCTTCTGTTTTCACCGTTTTTAAAACACAACATGAAAATATGAGTTATCAAGTCTAGTGTTTCCCTCATGTGTAATATATTGCAGCCGTAATCCCATAATCATACATCTAATATGCCCACAGCAGAAATGGTATTGTTTCAATGGTTCATTCATGGGAACACCCACCGGTAAACGCCCAATGTGTGGGACATCTCTCAGGGTTTTCTCCTCACAAAATTCAAATGAACACCAGCGCTGATTCACCTAATGTAAGCTAGATTATTAATCGCTACAGATTACGAGGGTTGAATGAGAATCCTTTCATCTTCATATCTCATTCTTGATAAATACAAAACACTAATAACCACGTGTGGTTTATTCCCAGAATCCGCAGCTCTGCACACGTTACTGCGTTATATGCGAAGATTCCTTCTTTTGTCTCCCTGTTTCTCACTCTGTCTCCCTCTTTCACTCTCTCCCTTACATTGTTCTAATTCTCCCTCTCCTCTCTGTGCGTTAAATGCGGAGAATTGTCTCTCCCTTTCAGCCTCACCCATCCTCTACCTCCTCCCTTTCTTTTCCATTCCTTTCTATTGCTTCTTTTTCTATCTCCCACTCTCTCTCCCCCTCCAATACCCCCACATCCCTTTCTCGTTGTAATTTACATGGTAAATGGTGTTTTTAAAATCGGCAATAAAGCTTTTTCTCTATGCCATTATCAAAAATCTTATGTGTTACAGTCACATGACGTTCTCTACTCTTGTACAATCTAGTTTTACAAACGTTTGTTCTTTATCTACATCATGTTAATCGAGATAAACATTTGCAGAAACTTCTTATTGCTAATTTTCTTGTAGGTGTAAGGGGAATATGGTAGGCTTTAAGCGATAGTCAAATCTTTTAAGAATTCCATTATGAGAAAAATGTATAAGTATTGGAAAATTCAAACAAATAAGGAATATCTCGAGAATGGTTCACTCCGCCAAAAAAGTATATGACATAAATTGTGTGTTTTAATGAGATCTATATTTTTTGTGTAGAAAAAGTTTGTCTATCACTTCTTACGGTTTATCAGTTATGCAAAGGTCATTCAGAAAGAAGAGGATTTTTGGGGATATTTCTAGAAAATTCAAGATATACATTTTATTTGTCATGCATATATTTTAAATATGTGATATTTAATCAAAATGGTTTGAGCTATTTTTGAGAAAATAAAAATGTTCGCAAAATGTTCCATGTGAAGGGTAGTCTGGTGTGGGGGATTTGCTTGAAAATCTTCGTGTTGCATCTTTGAAAGATACTGAATTTTCGTTTTTGAGTGATGCTGTTCACAGACATACACACGGACCTTTTTCTAAAAGTTTCTCAGGGAGCTTCAAAGCATCATTTCTGATGAAATCTCGGCATCGAATTTTTGGGTGGAATGCAATGCAGTAGAGAAAGTAAGAAATTAAAATGTAAGTAAACGGTTTAACTGTACGGAAACTTGTCTCTTTCTTATGCTTGCAACGCGATCGGAATTATAGTGCTTCTCATCATACGGTTTTACGTACACGTATAATAGTAACGAAAAAGAGCAACTTCTTGTATATGTATTCATCAAGTATTTTGTAAATAACATAAATACTAGGCTTATTAATTTTTATGTAAAATGCTACAAAAATAATAATAAACGAATGTGTTCTTCACCTTCTCTCATTTCCTTCACTTGTTTCCCTATTCCTCCGACACCCTTGCCTCCAGCCTTTGAAAGCCGACACTAAAACTATTTTAGCAGCGGTTGTTTCTCGAGGTAATTGAAGTAGGTAGCCTGTTACGTTATTTATTAGCACCACGTATGGACGCCAATTTGAAGTAGGTATTGTCTTTAACGTTGTTGTTGCTACGTATGGAAAGCCAGTTTGAAGAAGATGGTATCTTTGCGTTATTTGCATCACGCTTTGGGCGTCAATTTGAAGGTGTATTGAAGGAGTATTATTATATTTCAACTGTTGGGGAGCCGAACTTGTAGTAGTTGCAACCGCACGTAATAGTAAACAGTTTCCCGTAGCCTTCGCCCCAAATGTACTTTCAGGTGGCCTTTGCCCCAAGTTTAAAAAAAATATTAACTTTGTATATAAACTGTTTCTTTAAATATTTAATATTTATGTTTGCCTCGGCTGCGTCAGTATTTATATTAGAGACATGGATATCATGCCAGGGTTGTGATACGACAAGAATGTAGGCTTACACAGATTATAATTTTTACTTCACTCCTTTTATTAATGCTTGATACGATTTAAATAACACTTCACTGATATTGAGAGCTGTGAGATTCTTTTTATTAATTAATTACACTTTTTAACACGTAAACTATTTTTCGTCTAACAAAGAATACGTATTAAATCTCTCGAGGACGCACAAGCAACGCATCCAGTTATGAGCACTGTCTGCAGGCAACTGACTAGATTTCAACCGTCTAAACTTGTAAATTTCTGTATTTCAAGTCTCTGATTGGCTAATCCTACTCCAATAGAATACCTTTATTTAACTAAAGCTTTTTCTGGTTGTTGATTGGCTAAAATTACATTATTGCTTCTCCAAGAATCCAAGTAGTACTGTTACACTTTCTTACTCATTATTGACTCAAGGTTACCTCATCGTTAGCAACTTTTGACTTATTACTCTCACAGCTCCTATATTATTAAATTACGTAATATAGTCACATAACATTATTACACATGGATACAATAATATAAGCATATGCAATGACTTATATACATTTTACAAATTACTACAGACACATATTGCTTCAAGGCGGACTGTTATTGAATTTACATATTACATAATTAGACTGAAATCATTTAAGTGTTAAAAATACTGCCTCATAATGCTTTACGAGAAATTGTATAACTTCTCAATTATTCATCCTATCGACATCTTACAAACAACAAAACTTGTCAAACATCAAGCTTATATAAATTTTTGTTATAGGTACAACTTTTTTTTCAGAAAGTTTAAAAATTACTTGGTTTTACTTTCTCTACTACGTATAGTAAGTAGCGGAAGTATTGCATTCCACCCAAAATTTCGATACCGAGATTTCACCGGAAATACATGTTTTGAGACTCACTGAATCCAAAAAAAGCATTTTTGGAAACATGTCCGTGTGTGTGTCTGTCTGTGTGTCTGTCTGTGTATCTGTGAACAGCATAACTCAAAAACGAAGAGTCGGATAAACACCAAACTTGGTATTTTCAGAGATGCGACAAGAAGGTTTTCAAGAAAATCCCCCCACCCCAGACTCCCCTTTACATGGAACATTTTTCGAAAATTTTAATTTTCTCAAAAACGGCTCTAACGATTTTGATTAAAATATCATATGTTTAAGATATTGTCATGACAAATGCAATGTATATCTCGAATTTTCTGGGAATGTCTCCAAAAGTATTCTTCGTTATAAACGACTTTTTCATAACTGGTAAACCATAAGAGATAGACAAAATTTTACTACACGAAAAATGTAGATCGCGTTAAAATACACAATTTATGTCATATACATTTCTTTTGTTGAGTGAACCGTTTGCGAGATATTGCTTGTTATTCCCTTAAATTTTCCAATACTTATACTTTTTCTCAAATTCGTTATTCATTTTTTTATGTCCTGGACATGCAAAGAGAATGGAATGCGCCACATAGCAACCAGAGCTAAAATATTTGACTATCGCGTAAAACCTACCATATTCCCCTTGCATCTACAAGAAAATTATCAATAAGATTGACATCTGATATCTCCATTAACATGAAGCATATGGAGAATAAGCGTTTTTAAAAATCGTTTGTACAAGAGTAGAGAAAGTCATGTGAGTGTAACACATCAGATTTTTTTTCTTTGATTTAGAAACTTACTTTTCCAACAATTCTGTTTTAGTTTGGGAGTTTCAAATCATTTACGGCCCTTAGTATAACAATATTAATAGCATATCACGAATACATAAGAACTTTGTACGAATGAATGACCAGGGAATGGAGGGAACATCTCGACCCAACGCGGATCTTTTTGCTTGCACCCCCAGGAGAAGCGGATGAGGTGAAGGAGCCGCAGGAGACTATAGGTCCCTAACGAATCCAAGCTTGATAACCTGGCCACACCTGCGGGCTGCACAGAGAAGGCTTCTCTCTAGGGGAACCAGGGAAAACTCTAACCATTTGAGGCGGCTCAGAGAAGGCTGTCTTCTGGCAGGGAGCACCTTCCAACGAGCAAGCATCAATGCCATCTGTCCAACATCTGCCGAAACATGAAAGGGGAAGCAAAATGATAGGAAATGAGGGAAAGAAAATTCGTGGCAATAGAGGATCGATCCGCCCAAGTACTCGGCTTGCTAACCAGGCAAAACCACGAAATACCCATGTTCAGAGTGGGCGGCCCCAGGAATCGAACCTTGGGCCTCCCAAATTAACTTTGTATAACGCGTGTGCGTTACATATGGGCTGCCTCCCTTCAAATTATCGCACACTTTTTGGGGGGAAGCACCATTCAAAGCCAGATACACATTTCTGTAAATGGAAGGAATAAACCGTGATAATTGAAATTCAATGACGACTTGCGACATGCGACTTTTGTGGCGACTTGCGACTTTTTTCTCTATTTATTATTTTACGTTGCTTTAACTACGTACTCATCCCTGTACCACACCAATCTTACTTCGTCACATGTCCACAGAGCCATGTGTACAGAAACTGTACCTCTCCTTCCACATGGGTGGCAGAGCATTCATTTTACCATGTATTTTTAATGTTTTACTATTGTTTTATACTTAAGGTGGAACGTTGGGAAATCTGCAATCCAGTATTTACTTTGGCAACTGAGGGAAACCACGAAAAAAATCAAATTCGTCGGCCCACGGGATTTGAAGCCGGGACCTCCCGAATGCGGGCCACAGACGTTACCTTCTGAGCCATACAGCTGGGTCTTGTGACGGTAGATATACATTTTGTTTATCAAAGCAGGTGTAATGTTACCAAGTCCCCTTTTGCACTCCACGCTTTTTCCTTCCTTTTTTTAGCACTTCACGTGCTGCCAACTGCCAAACGTCTGTCGAGGCGATTAACGGATTGAATGAAATTATGACAAAGGTTTACCTTTTGATCTCCAACTTCTCTTCGCACGATGAAAGGTTGAAAGTAAACAACAAGCACAGTTCGCATTTGAATGATAATATAAATTATTATAAGATATTACCATCAGTGAATAACTGGACAACACATTAGCGACTGTCTTCAATAAGCAAGGCAATTTATGTTTAACGGCCTCGTTACCAGGCAGAGGGGTTTTAGTAAGTAAATAGAGCAATCCTGTTACCGCACGGAATGTAGGTGACGTCAGGTACTGAAACAGACAGTTTCCTCCCTCTCCAACAACCGGTTTCGTTGCGACTGTCCCATTTATTTGCTGCATATACAATTATACACTATAGGAGAACTGCGTCAATATATATGCCCAAAGTAAATCAGAGTTTATACATCAAAATTGCAATAATATGTGGTGGAATGTGGCAGGGAATACTTCAACGCAATGACGAAACCATGATATGTAATATAGAGCTCAAAAGACGTTTAAAACAACATGTTAAACACTGTATTTGAATGAAACACAAGGATGTAACATTATTACAAAGGAACAATGAAGAAAGTGGACCTTCTACTTTCTCAGCCCCAAACTACAGATCATAATTTGGATTGGATTGGATATTTGTCGTCCTCCGTGGTCGAGTGGTAGTAACATGCTAGTCTCTAGTTCCCGAGGTCGCGGTTCAAACCCGGCGGAGGGCGATGGATTTTTTTCAGGTGTAAAAATCCTTAACACGGCTTCCTTGAAGGGAAGTAAAGGCCTCTGAGCAAATTTCCGGTCTTTCACGCCCAATATAGAATAGGACGCTAAGAACCACAGCAGTTAAGAAGCGTCCATAAATAAAACTCAATTCATTTTTTTAGATTAGATACTTAATACGACGACCCAAACTTCCACCTCAAGCCTAAAATAATATAAAAATGAAAACAGATGGTAATAGCAAATGCTCTGTCATCTATCTACAGATAATGAAAGCAGATAGACTGGATGGTACCGTAATGCCGTCCAGTCTACTAAGGTCTCTGTGGACATGTGTCAAAGTTTCATCTGCCCATCACAGAAGCAGAGGTATAGTAGCATAGCACTAAGATCTCTGTGGACACGTGTCGAAGTTGCCATCAGCCCATCATGAAGCAGAGGTACAGTTGCCTAGCGCTATGGTCTGTGGACAGATGTCCAGCTGTCATCTGCCCATCACAGAAACAGAGGTACAGTTGCCTAGCACTGAGGTCTCTGGACATGTGTCGAAGTTGCCATCTGCCCATCACAGAAACAGAGGTACAAATAAACAAAATATGAATATACTATACCGAAACTTTGTTTACTTCACCGGGACGTACATTCAAACTTTACATTTATTCTTACAACAAATTTACATGTTATATACATCAATTTTTTTTCAGAATAAAATAACTACAAACCACACCTGTCTACAAAACAATAAATAAAAATAAAATAGAGAACAAGAATATAAATTATTAGATTAGATTCCGGCTCTGTTCTGGAATGTGGGGGTTGTTGATTTAATATTACTAAATCCAATTCAGAAATTACTTCTAATTTTTCACCCTTCTCATCTGTTACTTTACCATTCCACCATTTCGATTTGGCATTACAATCACACATATGAATAACCTGTGTTTTTGTTGTGGATATCTTATATTTGGGATAAATAGAGCTCCAAGGGTAGACTGCATTGAAAATAACAATTTACTAATATAATTTTCCCTTTTTGTGCGTTATTTCAATGCAGTTTACACGACTATTCAAATATTGCACTAAATTAGTTACTTGTAGTTCTGGATTTATTACAACTATTGCAGCCATGTCGTTTTTACGTAATACAATTTGTGTCGCTAAATTGACATGTGTGCTGCCATTTATTATACCAAGTGTTAAAAAAAATGATTCCATATTTTGAGAGATGGTAGTATGGACCAAAACAAGAAAAAAATGCCCATTTAAACATAGGCTCTAAAATGCATACCTCAAGAGATATGAGGACTGTTCATCTTCGCTACTGTGAAGCATCTCTTCTACTGCAAGCTCTTTGCTATTACCTACGTACGACCTTCTGCAGGCACTAAGCAAATAAGGACTACATATATTCTTATTAGTTCTAATGGAATCAGTTTGTTCTTTGACAAGTTGATAAAAATGCTTTTACATTGCAGTTTTATCTTTAAATCTTCGGTGTATGCAACCCCCATTAATGATGTAGAAACACTACAGGAAGGTGTCATCAATGCCTGTCAGAGCATCCGCGACCAACCTGGAGTGGTGAGAGTGCTAAGACGTCGGACAGAAGCATGCCTTATTATGAATGGGCACCATATTAAGCACCTCTTTAGTGATGGTTTACAAGTGCAGGTCGTATGTAATCGCAAGAAGATTACATTAGAAGCTCTGCTGTTTCACAGTAATAGAGTAATGTGTCCTCATTTGTTTACTGCATTCTGTATGTCATACGTAATAGCAAAGAATTTGAAGTAGAAGATATGTTTCAAGTAGAGAAGTTGAACAAGAGCTCATAGTTCTTAAGGTGTGCATTTTAAAGCCCATGTTTACTGGACATTTTTTCTTGTTTTGGTCCATACTACCACCTGTCAAAATATCGAATACTTTTTCTTTAACATTCTGTATATGGTTCCTGGATGCAGATTACATCAATAACCAAATCCTCAATAGCTTTCTTAATTCCATAACTAGTTTACTCCTTTGACCGTTTATTTGTGCAAATAAAAATGTCATATTCTTATTAAAGGCTTGCGTTTTAGTGTTTGTTTTCTTGTTACTTTTGTAGCACAGGTACAGTTGCCTAGCACTAAGGCCTCTGTGGACCAGTGGCGAAGCAAGATGGTATGGTGCAGGGATGAGAACCTAGAAGGCTAACTGTCCGCCACATACCGATCCAAGAGGTATCTCCTAACAGATCCGTCGCAAAATGTCCATTCAGTTAACGCGACATACAATAGGAAGAACAAAATCTTGATGGGTAGACACATTATGTGTATAACTGGTGAACGGTTTACTTTGGTTGAGGATCCGATCTGTAACTTCGAGCAAGAGTATTATTCAAAGACATGCTTAAAATGCACAAATAATTCGTGTACTGAATTTCTCAAGAGTTTCCACATTGTTAATGTTATAACGAAACAGTTCTAATGAGCGGCTGCGGTTTTAATTTTTCCCCACAAAGTGACAGCATGACCCGCATTACAAACAGGTTTGGATTAAAAAGGATATTTAAAACACAACAAAGGCAGACCATCGGGCGCCTCCCACACGCCCCATCTCTGTCAGGTTTAAAACCAAGCCCCGCTCCATGATCCATCATCTCGTATAAAAATAAAACAAAAACAGGAGGGGAAAGGGGTTTCTACGTTTCTCCACTGCTGCCGCTCCTGCTTCTGATTTACGAGGCGGCGGTAAGCGCAATGGAACGCGACTCATGGCGGTTTTCCTGCAAAACAGACCCACAGAGCCTCAGCACTTTGGCGATACACGGTGACTTAAGAAATTCGTCTGTACTTTAAAAAATTCTAGCAGCCAAATTAATGGAGGGAAAAATCTAATTTTTTAGGAGATAAAAATATACAGTTTACCTGGTTTGGAGATTTTTCAGATAGTTCATTTTATCGTTATATAAAATTTTGAAAAGTATCACCAAAATTGCAATTCCTTTAAACGTGGTGTATTGCTTGATTTTGTGGTGAAAATAAGATTTTATTTGACGAAGAAATAAAATGTCAACGTTGCGAATTTTCCGTTTTTTCCTTAAATCATTTTCGGCTCATTTTTTACAAATTCGCGAATTTATTTCTCCACACATGTCGATGTAAGTGTGTAGATGTATGCACAAAGAAAAAGCTCTACGCAATGCATGAAAGGTAATTTTGAAAACAACACGTACAAAAAAGTTGCAATTTTAGCATATTTTTTCAAACATTTTTATAACTGATAAAATTAATAGAAGTTTTTAAAGTGCAGACGAATAGTTTCTTGAGTAACTATATGTGGAATATCTTCACACCCGGTGTGGATATACGAGGGTCGTCCAATAAGTAAGTTTCCCTGTTTCATAAAAAACATTACACACAACTGAGCATGTTGAATTCATTTCATTTATATTGTGCAATCCTTCTGTTACTTTTCTACACAGTCAGCATGTTTTTCCAAGCATTTTTGGGGAAATGCTCATTGGTTACGAGCACAGGACCCGACATCTGGTTCACTTCTGATTCATCTTCGTCACGGTATTAAAGTGCTTACCTCCAAGATGACTTTTTGTGTCAAGAGAACATGTGAAAATAACTTGGGAAAAGATCTGGTGAATATGGAGGATGCGAGGAAACTTCCCAGTTGAGCTCCGCCTGGGTCAAGATTCACCTTGGAAGTTTTCTCGTATCCTCCGTATTCACCGGAGCTTGCCCAAGTGATTTTCACATGTTCCCTGACTCAAAGCTAAGCACTTTTAACACTGATGATGTGAAATCAGTGAACAGCTGGTTGCGAGCACAGGACCCGACCTGGTACAACACTGGCTTGGAAAAACTTGTATCACGTCTCCAAAAATGCTTGGAAAAACATGTTGACTATGTAAAAAATTAACAGAAGGATTGTACAATACAAATAAAATTAATTCAGCATGATCAATTGTGTAATGTTTTTTATAAAATAGGAAAACTTACTTATTGGAACGTCCCTCGTACCTGTGAAAAACCTCAAATTCCACAGTTTGCATTCGATCGACATACAATTTTTATTACTTTCTCTACCACGTATATACATAGGAGGTAGAGAAGGTACTACATTCACCCCAAAATTCGATATCGAGATTTCACCGGAATGACATGTTTTGAGATCCTCAAAATAGAAAACATTATAGAAAAGTCCGTATGTAGTCTTTAAGTTCAGTATCTTCCAAAGATTAACACGAAGATATTCAACAAAATCCCCCACACAAGGTAGCCTTTACACAGAACATACTTCGACATTTTTTATTTTTTGAAAAATGTCTCAACCAGTTTGACTACAATACCATATATTAAAGATATTTATATGACAAATGCATTTATATCTTAAATTTTCTGGGAATCGCTATGAAGTCCTCTTCAATCGGATGTAGTTCTATATAAGCTTGTAAAACCGGTCAACGTTAAGTGACAAAAACGTACCTACTACACAAAATGTATAGATCTCTTTAAAATACACAATTTCAAATAACACTCATTTCTGATATATCTGTTATTAATGGCTCTAATGTTATAATACCTTGTAATTCTGTTTAAGTCCTATCGATATTCAGTTGTTTCTTGCAATTGCATGGGAAGATTATGGAATTTTAAGGCCAGCATATAGCCTGTCCAGTTTTCAACATTTTACTATCGCTATTCTCTGTATCTCCCTAATGAAATGTGTAATGTAGCTATTTCTACGGAAAATAAACTTTCGTAAGAATAATTTGTACATCCACTAATAAAAATGAGTTTTATTTATGCACGCTCTTTAACTACTATGGTTCTTAGCGTCCCATTCCATATTGGGCGTGAAAGACCGATAATTTTGCTCAGAGGTCTCTTTATCAGACTTGAGGTTCTTTTACGTGCCGTAAATCTACGACACGGGACCACCGGCTTTACTTCCCTTCCGAAGGAAGCCATGCTAAGGATTTTTACGCCCCAAAAAATCCATCGCCCTCCGCCGGGTTAGAACCCGCGACCTTGGGAACTAGAGGCTAGCACGGTACCACTAGTCCACGGAGGACGACCAACCACTAATAAACGATAGAGGGTAGAGAAAGCCGGGTGAATGTAACATTAGCTTTTTATAGAATGGTAATGCAATATAAACACTTCATACAAAACCTCGATGAGCTATGATTTACGGCACGAAAAGGAACCTCAAGCCTGATAGAGAGGCTTCTGAGCATAATTACTTCTTTCACGCCGAATATAGAATGGGACGCTAAGGACCGCAGCAATTAAAGAGCATCTATAAATAAAACTCAATTTAATTTTTCGATCGCCTATGTGCATTTGTTTCACAGATTGTTTTTATTACTTTCTCTACTACTTAGCTATATGCCTATTGTAAGTAGAGGAGGCCTTACATTCCACCCAAAAATTCGATACCGAGATTTTACCGAAAAAACACAATATGAGGCTGTCTCAATAAAAAAACAGTTTAGAAAAGGTCATTCAAAAACGAAATGAACATATAAAAAAGTTGGTATTAAAATTGTGCATCCTCCAGGATGCGACAAAAGATTTTCATGAAAATCTCTACCCTTTACATGGAAATGTTTTCGTTATTTGTATTTTTCTCAAAAATACCTATAGCAGTTTTAATTAAAATATGAAATGTTTTAGATATTTGCATATATTGAACTTTGCTTGTATGGTCCTCTTCATTCTGAACGAGTTTTGGTAATTGATAGAAACTCAGTAGTTTCAACGGTATTCAAAGTTGCACGAAATTTTCGTTCGCTGAGTTTGTCCTCACTAAGCATTTACTTTCTTATTCCCACTATTTTAATAAGCGCACGGCTGTTTATAAGATATTGCCAAAGTCACTTCAGTATTTAAAAGGTTATTAATTGTGTAATATTTGCAGTACGAAAGAAACAAAACATCGCTTTGAATGTCGGAATTATTTCCCTATTGCAACATTTCTTCGTGACACTAAGGGCAGTTTCCTGCGACAGAAAATCTTTTATAACCTTAGATTTGAAGAGCAAGTTGCTTAAATTATTTTTTTAATGTAACCCAGCAACCGAAAATCACGACAAAGATGGTCAAGTTCAAATTGATGGAATGAGTCTGCTGATGACATGGGTGTCAGATATTTTGTAAACCTGAAGTTCACAAATATAATAGGATTCTTTTTACGGGCATGATCAAGTGGTATCCTGCTTCAGTGAAACCGTGAACGGGGTGAACAAAAATTACCACATTACCGACCAGGAACTTCTTTCCGTGAAGAAGGCGATGGCGCATTTCCACTACGTAGCCACTCCATCTAAAGCTTGGCCATTTCCTCAGTCGGCTTATGATTTGCGCCAACCTGGAACTGACCAGAGAGCCAGTTGGTTCAAGGAGATTGTAGCACTTTAACACTCCGACAAGGAAGTAGCCGCTCCTTTGTCCACAGATTATGGCCCAGAGGATATGGTCATTGTACGAAGGTGCAGCAATTGTCGGTTTATTTCGAATGTTCCTACGGTTGGATGAGTAACTGCAAGACTGAAAAGGGAGCAGCTACGGACGCTGGCATGGGGCCACTCCTAATGGAAGGTGGAGGAGGAGGAAGTAGACGCCCTGGGAAGTCAGTGCGCCGCCAGTTTTTATAACTACTGGGCCCAATGGTACTCGCTGAGAATCAAGACCCAGGGGGGAATGAAAGACCAAGAGGGAAACGAGGCAAATGTAAATTCAAGGAAGTCCTAGAAGATGTTGCATGAGGCCACCTTGGAACTAACCAATGAAGATGATGTTCTCTCGAAACATGTATCCTGCCAACGTTTGTCCAAGTACTTTTAAACATTCTGTATAAACTTAAAAGTACGTTTGTCGAAGCTTCTCAAATTTGGTTCATACTGGTGCAGAATCATGAGCACGTTATGTGGAGACCCAAACCTTTTAGGATTATGCTCTAAACTAGTTGTAATAATTTACCAAAAGTAGCGCATTATTTTCAACACAAAGCGAACGTAGGTGAAATTTAACGCTGTACATTAACGAATTTGTTGCTCCTTGCTGAGAAGCTGTCAGACAACTTTGACAATTTGAAAACTTACATAAAAGATAAACACGATTTGCCATAACTTTGCAAGTAGATGAACTTTTACGGTACGCAATCGCAATTGTACCTTAATAAAATGCATAAATTAACCACACTGTTTCTCACATGCAGATAGAAAATGTTTCCAATGATGAAATAGTTTAAAGGCATTTAAATTTTATTTATTTAGATTAAATTACTTAGGTCAAAGGCAGAAAAATCACCTTATTTTATGGCATATATTCAATACATTACCAGTTAATTTTGATATTTTTACATCATCATCTTCGATACATACCTCTCTTTTCTTTTTAAGGCATTCCTGCAGCTAAGATGGTGAAGTATCTCACGTGAAATTCCAGAAGAAACTATGTCGAATACGCGAGGGTTGTTGGGCGCTCAATAACAGTAATTCTCCTTGTTTACATAACCGCCAAATGGATGTGTGCTTTATTTGACACGATTAAACTTAACTCCAAACACTATACCCACTACTGCAGCGATATTCAGTAAGTGAGATTGAGGGTGGAAGATATCGAGAAACAAGAGATATGGGCTAGTTTTGAGGATAAAATGTCATTGATCTTGTATAAATCAGTTAAAAGAGATTGGGGAAGGGAGAAGTATGTAGATATGTGTAATCAATTTGGTAGAATAGGTCTTGCGTGGATGCGCACAGGAGTAATATTTTTAAAAAGGAATGGGTATAATGGCTCGGGGAGATGTATTATGTGTGATGAATCGGGTAGTACTTTTCATTGTCTAATAGAATGTGGTAAGGTTAAAAGGTGGAGAGAGGTTATATGGAATAAAAAATGGGACAAGCTAAACAAAGAAGCAGTAGCATTAAGAATGTTGGGAAGCACAAAAGTAGAAACAATTAAAATGATGGGGACATTTTTAGACAACACAAGGGATAAGTGGATAAGGAGCTTAAGAAAGGTACAGCTGAACGAGCATAGTTTGTAAAGTGGAGAGATGGTATAGTAGTTTTATCCCAATATATACAGCCTAGGGGCTAAATATGGGGGAGCTAGAAAACTGGTGCACTAGACATAAGGTTTAGATGTAAGCTTTATTTGTATTATTGTAATAATGATGAAATAAATATTACATATTACATATTACACTAAGATTTGATTTAATTTAAAAACAAAACAATCAGGCATTTTTGACGCACCTTGCACTGCAATACATCAATAAAACTAAACTTAGTTTTTGAAAATCAATGTGCTTTAAAGATTCTGCTGATCGCTAAAATCAACAAGTAGCTAAAAATACCAAGAATGTTCTTTCCTCAGACATTTCCTGCTAATAGAGTCATATATTGCTGAGTTGTTCACCTGTACCAAAATGACAATTGAGTCTGGGGTGGTCACATTTGCCACAACAGGCCCTTAGGTCTCTGACTGAAACAACGAGGTCTGTGCAGCTTTGCTGCGGCTGGACGAGACTGATAAAGGAAGCAATAAAGAAAATTGGACGATCCCTTGTGTCCTGCCTGGTGTCACAATCTTTGTTACAAAGGGAGAACCCACTCCTTACCATAAACTAGCCCTGTTTACGGAAAGAGGTGCTGGCAAACTTTGTGTGGATGAAGTTGCCGTCGATGCTTTTATCTCAATTCAAAGGTCCCCGTACCATGTCGGTGCGGAAACGCCATTAGCTTGGCCATAGATAACTTTGTCTTATGAAGTTCGTATTTACTTCATTATTGATTTACATTTCATCACTGCATTTCAACTTGTAAAGACTATTTTGAAAGGTCTGCATGGGCAAGTCAAAACTTCTGCTCAAAACGAATTCCTGCAGATGCGAACCCGACAACGAAAATTTCACTCATGAGTGAATAATAATTTACCATGTTCTTATCTCTACTGCTGAATCACATTTTGTAACTGTATAAAAAAAATATCTGAAGTGTTGCACTCACATGACTTTCTCTACTCTTGTACAAACTATTTTTACAAACGCTGATTCTCCATATGCTTCATGTTAATCGAAATATCGAGATGTTAATCTTGTTGCTAACTTTCTTGTAGATGCAAGGGGAATTGGTAGGCTTTAAGCGATGTCAAATATTTTAAGAGCTGGTTGCTATGTAGTATTCCATTCTCTTTGCATTACCAAGACAAAAAAAAATGAATAACGAATTTGAGAAAAAGTATAAGTATTGGAAAATTTAAGGGAATAACAAGCAATATCTCGAAAATGGTTCACTCAAAAAAAAATGTTATGCTGTTCACAGACAGACACACACACGGACATGTTTCCAAAAAGCTTTTTTAGGATTCAGGGGGTCTCAAAACATGTATTTCCGGTGAAATCTCGGTATCGGATTTTTGGGTGGAATACAATACTTCCCCTACATACTATACGTAGTAGAGAAAGTAAAAAAGCATTTTTGGAAACATGTCCGTGTGTGTGTGTCTGTCTGTGTGTCTGTGAACAGCATAACTCAGAAACGAACAGTCGGATAAACACCAAACTTGGTATTTAGGTTCAGTATCTTCCAAGGATGCGACACGAATGTTATCAAGAAAATCCCCACATCCCAGATTACCCTTTACATGGAACATTTTTCGAAAATTTTAATTTTCTCAAAAATAGCTCTAACGAGTTTGATTAAAATATCATATGTTTAAGATATTTTTATGACAAATAAAATGTATATCTTGAATTTCCTAGGAATGTCTCCAAAAGTATTCTTCATTGTGAACGACTTTTGCATAACTGGTAAACCATAAGAGATAGACAAACGTTTACTACACAAAAAATGTAGATCGTGTTAAAATACACAATTTATGTCATATACATTTTTTTTGTTGAATGATTCATTTTCGAGATATTGCTTATTATTCCCTTAAATTTTTCAATACTTATTTTCTCAAATGGGAATTCGTTATTCATTTTATGCCTTGGATATGCAAAGAGTATTAATCTGTGGCAAAGGGAATGGTGCTGCACCTAGCAACCAGCTATTAAGAGATATATATGTGCTTAAAGGCTACTGTATTTCTATATTGCCCTTATAACTATATATTCCGCTTATATCTACAAGAAAATTAGCAACAAGATAGAGTCTGCAAATGTTTATCTCGATTAACATGAAGCATATGGAGAATAAGCGTTTGTAAAAATAGTTTGTACAAGAGTAGAGAAAGTCATGTGAGTGTAACACATCAGATTTTTTAGTTTCCTTACTACGTGAACTTAACTTCGGGGGAAAAGAGTCAACAACCAGTGAACAAGTATTCGTAAACAAGAAAGAAGGAAAGAAGTTTGCTGCGACTGGATGGAAATCATGTATTAGCTGGGAAGCAAAATGGTCGGCAATTTTGAAGCCATCTACTTTACGTGCTTCTGATGATGCGTTATCTCGTAGCTCACTCCGTTGTCTCGTACGCCAGCTGCTCCAGTGGCATAGCTATGAGTACTTTCTCAGGGTATGCGTGGATGTATTGTGAAAAAACAATTGACTGAGAAATTTAATGTGATCTACTTGAACTACTGGAGCGAGTTGGCGATCGTTTGAAGATAAAGAATGAATCTCATTATGAATCGTAGCACTCGAAACTATAGTAGTTGAACTGTTTACCTGTTAACTTCTGCAGTATTAATTTTAAGGTTGGAATTAACTATTTCCGCAATAAAAGAAACTAGTAGCGTAACTTCTCGTGAGTCGCTAAAATGATTACCGGAAAGATCCCACGCAATAGCCGCTAAATCTTGCTTACATAAGCGCGTCACTGGGCGCTTAAATAACACATCAACAATCACATTATTAACTGAATAAATCTCAATAATTTAGATTACACGTCTATTTCTTAACTTAAGCTCCACCTACATTTTACTCCCCACCAAAATTATTTCACGCCCAGGCCAATACTTCAATCCCACGTGTGCCTCTGTTACCTTGTTACTGAGTGGTTATCTCCCCTAAATCTGAGAATTTTATTCAAATTCTCTTTTGCACGATTGGCCTACGTGATCGTTCAAACGTACTGAATTCAATCCTTAAATGCATTTCAGAATCTTTAAGCTAATGTATTCTATCCTCGGCTGATACTAATGAGTTTCGTTAACCTGACTTTCTGGACAAATCTTTCAACTCAAGTTTATTACATTATACATTGAATTAATATATGGAAATTATTTATCGCAATTATCTATCTTATTACCACTTTATTTAATTATTTATATCTTCCCGTCAATAATTACGGTATCAGCTGACTTAGTTTGAAAGTCCAATAATATAAACTTGCAAAGGTGGGATTAAAAGATGTATTGGGTTCTTGTCTGGACAAAACGAGTGCTTTCAAAATTATTTGCAAGCAACTGCTTATCGTTTTTAAAAGTTATGGAAACCTTAAGTATTATTTAATTGAATCTGAAGTGTAACAGTCGCACGACTTTCTCTACCCTCAGCATTTCATGAGTTTCTCATATTATACCTATATATTAATGACAGTGGATTGAGAAAGTCCTGTAGTGTTTCACAGTTTACCGTATTACACCCTCCCGAGTTAGTCTAGTCAATAATATTTCCACGTATTTTCTTATCTGTTCAGGTGAAGAGTATGCCGAAAAAGTAGCAATTGTCTCTGCATTTGATTCCTCGAGTTAGTCATCATGGAAACAAGCATGCACGGCCTTTAGCATTCACGTCTTATTTGGGAAATTCAATGACAATCTCGGGGAAAACTAATGTTAGTAATGTTTACCTTTACTGCAATAATAATCTGAAATTAACAATCCTTTCACCTTATTCTTTTTTCTCAGTTCGTTCAAAGTGTTTCACACAAAGGGGTTTTTATTCTATTCTTGTGCATTCCGAAAAGCCAAGCAATTAGAACTGTCATATAATTTTTGCGTTGAGTTAGCAATTTAAAGCAAAAATGGGCTAAAAATAGAAATTTTAACGATACTTTTAAAGTGGTTTTCTTTTGAACTAAACCTAGCTAAAACAACTATCTGACCATTTTAGACGATATGATCAGAGATTACATAGATATTTAAAGCAGATTTTCTTAAAACATCATCACGTAGAACATTTGAAATAGGATTATAATAGCCATTTATGTATCACGCAAGCAAATTAAGGCTTTAGTGGAGGAATTAAGCAAGCCGAGTGCGAAATACCGGATGAGTCCGCTAAAGCTTTTGCGTACAATAGTTTTACTAAACTAAATAAAAAGAAATGTAATAGAAGCACATAAGCAGCAATTTATTGACATGTTTTAACAATCCCTGAATCCTATGTTACGTCTCTAGGAAGCGTTAACCGTAACACTACACCGCTTTTTCTGAGCTCTCGTTTCTAAACAACAAGCTCCTGACTGAAAATCTGGACAGGAATATGAGAAGGAATATATTGCAGTTAAAAGGCTGGTGCAAGGTAAGCGGTGCTTCTCTTGTGAACGAAGATGTGATCACTGCCAGCTGAATTTTGTAAGGTTTCCATGACTGACTTTAGTGGCCTTCTATTTTACGGCGTGTTAACAGTCCGACAAGCAGCTGTCTTAGAGAGCGTGTACTTAAAAAAAAAAAAAAAAAAAAAAACTGCCGTGACATTAACATAATTTTTCTACCCTCTATTGTTTATTAGTGGGTATGCAAATTATTCTTATTAAAGCTTATTTTTCTATCTATCACATTTCTATCCAAATAACCTTTTCAGAAATAGCTGCATTGCATAATTTCGTTATAAATATAAAGAGAACAGCGATAGTCAAATGCTGACCTTAAAATTCCATACTGTTTCCATGCAACGGCAAGAAACAACTGAATGCTGACAGAACTTTAAGAGAATGACTAAGAAATGAACAATTCGAACCTTACATGGAATATTTTTCGAAATTTCTAAAAAAAATATGACTGACGTTTTTGATTAAAACACCACACATTGAATATATTTGCGGGACAAAATGTATATCTTGAATGTTCTGAGAATAGCTATAAAGTTCTCTTCATTTGGAAAGAAATGGATATATCTTGCATAACTGGTACACGTTAAGCAATAGACGGAAACCTAATACACCAAAAATGTGGACCTCTTTAAAACACACAATTTATTACAAATAACCTTTTTTTGTGGCGTCAGCCATTTCTGATATACTGGTTATTAATGGTTCCAATTGTTCAAAACTTAGCCATTCTTTCAAAGTCTTGTTGATTTTTACTTTCTCTACTACGTATAGTAAGTAGGGGAAGTATTGTATTCCACCCAAAAATTCGATACCGAGATTTCATATATGTTTTGAGACCCCCTGAATCCAAAAAAAAAAAAAAATTTGGAAACATGTCCGTGTGTGTGTGTCGGTGTGTCTGTGAACTCAGAAACGAACAGTCGGATAAACACCAAACTTGGTATTTAGGTTCAGTATCTTCCAGAGATGCGACACGAAGGTTTTCAAGAAAATCCCCCACCCCAGACTACCCTTTACATGGAACATTTTTCGAAAATTTTAATTTTCTCAAAAATGGTTCTAACGATTTTGATTAAAATGTCATATGTTTAAGATATTTTCATGACAAATGAAATATATATCTCGAATTTTCTGGAAATGTCTCCAAAAGTATTCTTCATTGTGAACGATTTTGCATAACTCGAAAACCATAAGAGATAGACAAAATTTTACTACACAAAAAATGTAGATCGCGTTAAAATACACAATTTATGTCATACACATTTTTGTTTTTTGAGTGAACCATTTTCGAGATATTGCTTGTTATTCCCTTAAACTTTCCAATGCTTGTACTTTTACTCAAATTCGTTATTCATTTTTTTTTGTCCTGGTAATGCAAAGAGAATGGAATACTCCACATAGCAAGCAGCTCTTAAAATATTTGACTATCGCTTAAAGCCTACCAATTCCCCTTGCATTTACAAGAAAATTAGCAATAAGATTAGCATCTCGATTAACATGAAGCATATGGAGAATAAGCGTTTGTAAAAATAGTTTGTACAAGAGTAGAGAAAGTCATGTGAGTGTAACACATCAGATTTTTTCAGCTCTCTCTCACGATATCATGGAAACAGTATGGAATTTTAAGGCCACATATAGCGTCCAGTTCTCAAACAACTGACTGTCGCTATTCGCTTTGTATCTGTAAGGAAAGGTGTAATGCCGATATTTCCTCAAAGGTTTATCTCGATTAGGATGAAGTAGATAAGAAAATAAACTTTCGTAAGAATAATTAATATTAAGCATAGAAGGTAGAGAAAATCATGGGTAACATAATTACAATTTTCAGATCATCCTATAATCCCGATAACTGTTAAATCATTATTAGAACAAACTGCACAGTATAAACACTCTACAACAATGGCTTGCGTACTAATACTTATGATAGAATGTTAGTGGTTTGTACAAAGTAATAAGAGGCTCTAAGCTATACTTTAAGGTTAGTAAGATGTCTCCAAGTTCCCCTGATGTATATACTATCCCGCAGCACTTCACGCCCTTCTGCCGTAATGAACATTAACTTCCTCAAGGAGGGTAAGTAGAAAGCTGCGAGGATCTTTATGAAGAAACTTACTTAAAACTTGCATAAAACTCATCACAATGTAAAATATGTCCTGAGTAGCAGAACCGCAAAACACGACTCAGTAGAAAACTTAGATCACAATCATAGATTTAAACCCGTTTTGGGTAGGGGGATTTTCTTGAAAATCTTCGTGTCGCATCTTTGGAAGGTAGTCAACCTAAATAGCAAGTTTGGTGTTTACCGGACTTTTTGTTTTTGAGCTGTGCTGTTCACAGACACTCGCGCACATTGAGGCAGTATTTTTAACATTTAAATGATTTCAATCTAATTATATAACATATAAATTCAATAACAGCCCGCCTTAAAGCAATATGTGTATGTAAAAAGATATAAAAAGTGTATATTACAGCCATTGTATATGTTTATATTATTGTATACATGTGTAATAATGTTAAATGAATGTATTATGTAATTTAATAATGTAGGACCTGTGAAAATAATAGTTAAAAGTTGCTAACAATGAGCTAACAATGAGGTAACCTTGAGGCAATAATGAATTTGAAAGTTTAATAATGCTTCTTGTGATTCTTGGAAGCAATAATGCAATTTTTGTGACAGTTTATAAAATAGCCAATCAACAACCAGAAAAAGCTTTAGTTAAATAAAGGTATTCTACTGGACTAGGATTAGCCAATCAGAAACTAAAATGGAGCAAAATTTACAAATTCAGAAGTCAGTTGCTTATAGACAGCGTTCCTAACCGGACGCGAGACACGACCTCGAGAAGTTTAATACGTATCCAGTGTAAAAAATAAAAATAAAAAAAAAGTTTACGGGTTAAAAAAATGCTAGTAATTAATAAATAATCTCGCAGCTCTCTCTCTCTCTCTCTCTCTCTCTCTCTCTCTATATCAGTGGTGTTATTTTAATCGTTTAAAGAATTAATAAATGGAGTGAAGTACAAATTATAATCTGTGTAAGCCTACATTCTTAGCCGCACTACTCTCTGCTAAGACATTCATGTCTCTAAAAATAAATGCTGACGCAGCTGAGGCAAACATAAATATATAATATTTAAAGAAACAGTCAAAATTACAAAGTTAATACTCTTTTTAAATATTTTGGGGGGGGGGGCGAAGGCTACCGGAAACTTTTTACTATACGTGTGGTTGCAACTACTTCAAGTGTTCGGCACCCCAACAATCGAAATACGATACATCTAAAATAAACCTAATTCAACATGCAACACGCTGACCTTTTTCTAAAAATCAAGTATTCCCGTGAAATCTGTGTATCGAATTTTTGGGGGAGTGTATAACCTTCTCTACCTATTATGTACGTGGTAGAGAAACTAAAAAGAAGCTTTAACATGAAAATGAAATTTTACAGGCACGACAAAGTGAATACCCGTTCTAAATGTTCATTTTTCACGACCGTCTTGATCTTCCCGGTTTGTTTAATGCTGTTGTGGTACTCATAGGTGAAACTTTTACATCCTATATTTATCTAAATATTTTTTAAAATTTTGCCACATGCTGCTCTACCACAATTCTTAAGCGTGTTTAAAACTCCAAATATATATCTTCAATATTTTTTGAAAAAAAATCTTTTATTTTACTTTTATTATGCCAATTAATCAAATGTTACACACAATGCAGAAATGTAATTTTGAGAAAATAAACACTATCACGTTATTTAAACAATACACAAAACTGGCATACAAAATTTGTTCAATCTTCTGGTTATTTAAAAAAAAAGTTTAAACATTTAAAAATAATGTTTGTAACCATTTATCTTCAGGGTCGAATTAAGTATGTCATATCTTCATAATTAAAAGAAAACAGCAAAAAACCATAAGCCAGTTGTTTTAGTTCATTCTCTCAAAGTTTCTGCTGAAAATATGAATAAGATCGGTTACAAACTACATCGTATGAAACATTTGTAATGCGCAAAAGGTGTAAGAAAAATCAAAGTCGAATAAAAGGCATAAGGAGTAAATACAGGTCATTAGGTCATGTGCTCAGGATATTTAAATGGTTACGTGTTGAAGCTTTAAAAGGCTCTGAGAACAAAAGCCATAGTATAATATAATTGAGGCTAAGTTCAAAGTATTTTTGGACATGAAAACAGCTTATTTTATTTTTTATTTATTATTTTTTTAACTTGACCGAGTTTCAGCTTCGGGAACACTTAAGTTGGCTAAACTAAATATTGCCTGGAGAACAGCTATTTTGTCGCTGTAGCATAAGAATGAGGTTATGTTGTGCTTTGGTTGATTTAAGGATATACGTAGTATGGATTCTGTAGCTGCAGTTTCGTTAATAAAAGCGTCGACGAAACAGAGAGATAGCGAGTTAAATAATTGTGCATTAAATTCTGCATAAATAATAAGCATATGAGACCAACCCATTTACTGCGAAATGGGCTGATGTAGCACACAAAATTTGCAATTTCCCCATTAAATTACATCCGAACACATACACAAACTGGCTTGCCAAGAATCCTGAGCTTAGAAACAGGCGGGTTTCCACGTGTAAATCAAACGTTGCGAGGTTTTACACGCATGCATACCAGTGACTTATAAATGGAATAGCAAAATTGAATTTCTATTTAGGCAACTCTTTTGGTTCAAGTTGCTTCTTAAATCTTAATTATTCATTTTAGGGTGATATTTGCATTTTCTATTGACACAGATTTTAAAACCCTGCCAGCTCCTTTCTTGGATTTATTTCTTCAAGAGATATTTAGTTAAACACGAAAATCAATGTGAAGATTTTACTAAAATTGTCATTTATTTTTATAAGCAACTGTAATGGTAGCTTCGATATTTATAAATTTAATATTACTGCATGCATGTTAATATTTTCGTTTGACATTAAAAAAATCTGATGTGTTACACTCACATGACTTTCTCTACTCTTGTACAATCTATTTTTACAAACGTTTATTCTCCATATGCTTCATGTTAATCGAGATATCGAGATGTCAATCTTATTGGTAATTTTCATGTAGATGAAAGGGGAATATGGTAGCTTTTAAGCGATAGTCAAATATTTTAACGCTGGTTGCTATGCGGCGCATTCCATTCTCTTTGCAAGTCCAAGACATAAAAAAATGAATAACGAATTTGAGAAAAAGTATAAGTATTGGAAAATTTAAGGGAATAACAAGCAATATCTCGAAAACGGTTCACTCAACAAAAGAAATGTATATGACATAAGTTGTGTATTTTAAGGCGATCTACATTTTTTGTGTAGTAAAATTTTGTCTATCTCTTATGGTTTACCAGTTATGCAAAAGTCGTTCACAATGAAGAATACTTTTGGAGACATTCCCAGAAAATTCGAGATATACATTTCATTTCTCATGACATTATCTTAAACATATGATATTTTAATCAAAATCGTTAGAGCCATTTTTGAGAAAATTAAAATTTTCGAAAAATGTTCCATGTAAAGGGTAGTCTGGGGTGGGGGGATTTTCTTGAAAACCTTCGTGTCGCATCTCTGGAAGACACTGAACCTAAATATCAAGTTTGGTGTTTATCCGACTGTTCGTTTTTGAGTTATGCTGTTCACACACACACAGACACACACACAGACACACACACACACAGACACACAGACACACACACGGACATGTTTCCAAAAATGCTTTTTTTGGATTCAGGAGGTCTCAAAACATGTATTTCCGGTGAAATCTCGGTATCGAATTTTTGGGTGGAGTGCAATACTTCCCCTACTTACTATACGTAGTAGAGAAAGTAAAAATTATTTAAAGCGAAAAAAATTAGCGAAGAATCAGTTATCTTTGGAACGTTGCTCTTGAGGTGATATAAGTATAGTGGAACTGTAACAATATGCGATTAACATTCATTTTACTCCAGGAAAAAAAATACACTTTTACAATGAAACTAAAATAATCCAATGATATGACTATTTTTCCATCAACGGAAATGGCTTTGCCTAAAACATTCCTAGGTACCTTGGTACATGGTTACTTGACATCCTGCAGCCGTAAAACTCCTTAAAAAAAGTAAACTCGCAACACTGACTTGAAATACTTCTATATTTTAAATAATTTGTTTGTTAACGACGCTGTCAATTGCCAGAACCATTACAGCGCTTCGGTGAGCCGAAATTTCGTCCCGTAGGAATTCTTTTACATGGTAGCGGTTCTACTGACATGAGGCTGTTGCTTTTTAAGCACACTTAAAAACCATCGGTCTGGGCCGGTTTTTGAACCCGCGACCTTGAGATCAGAAGGCCAACACCTAATCAACTGAGACACCCAGATCGACTTGAAGTACTTCTGGGACATGGCAATTAAATTACGTCGAATTGTAAAATTTAGCTCTACAAATATGAGGACACAATAGCTATGGCCTAAGGTTATCGCCAGATAGGCGCCAGGCTGTCGAGATAAGCAAAGCTAAATGGCGCTCTTGCCCGGCGTAAACACCAGAAGCGCTATCGGCAGATAACCAGAATCTTCTGGAAGTTTCTTTAACCTTGCTTCCGGAACGTGTGTTCAGATAGTTCTGGAATGTTCTGTAGAAGATTCCATTGGCTATAGCTATTGACTATAAGTCAGTGAGTTGGTGAGCGCTTTCTGCTGCACATTAAGTGCGGTTCTCCGAGCGAGTTGGTAACGACTGCTTTGAAGTGCAAACAATGCAACTGCGGAACGAAAGATTGTAGAAGTCTTGTGTTCGACTCCCCAGCGAATGAACCGTTGGAAGAAGAAGTTACGCTTTAAAGAAAGTGAGTGATGGGGAAATTGAACTAGTTCACATAAGTGACAGTTGAAAAATTGGATAAAGTCACAATATTTTCGACTATGTATTTAGTATGGGGGATAGTGGAATGAAACTGCTACAATAATATTGATAATGCAAACGAAAATCAACACTATCAATCAAAGTAGGTTTCCTCTTGTTTTGTTATACAATTCTTAAGTCATTTTGTAATGTGATCTTTCGTAGAATTACCCCGCTGGAAGGAAATCGCTGTGTACAAGTTTTTACCTAATAAAGTATGTTTCTAAGGCAGGGAAAATCAAACCGACAGAGCAGTGCATACTGACAAATCTCAAAATACTCGTAAATATAACCCATACAAAGGCGGAGAAAGCATGACATTTCGACAAGACGACGACAAGCGATTGACAGCCGGTTGTAAATATGATCAAAATCGCATATGTATTCAACATTTATAGCTGTGCTTCAGATGGAATGACAGCCGAATGTCTCCCACTTTTCTTTTATTTTTGCGTTTGTTAAAGGGGAATGCACAGTGGTGCCAGATCGCCCTGTTACAACTATTGGGGTTACTATGCTAGTATTTCCTGCAAACCACTGTTACCACTACTGCTATTACTCCTAAACATGAACTTTTGACTTTGTTTCATTCGTTTACGATTCCTGTAAAAGATTAAAACTAATATTAAAAGGGTGGTTTATTACTTTCTCTAGCAGCTACTTATAGTAACGTAGAGGAAGTGTTGTATTCCTTCCAAAATTCTTCGATATAGAGAAATACTCATTTCATACTAAATCCAAATAGAAAGAAGAAAAAGTGTTTTTAAAGAAAGGTATGTGTGTGTCGAAAAGTCTTTTAAATATCGAGCTACGTATTTAAGTTCAGCATCCTCCATAGATGCGATACGAAGATTTTCAAGAAAATTCCTAACCCCAATCTACCCTACGTGCAAGATTTTTATGGTTATTTTTTATCTTCTCAAAAGTGGCTAGACGATAATGATTACAATAACCCACGTTTAAGATATTTACATGACAAATAAAATAGATATTTCGAATTTTCTAGTAATATTCTGTGAATTCCTCTTCATTCAGAATGAATTTTATAACAAAAACGTCTGAATACACATAATTTACGTCAAATATATTTTGTTTCGTGCCATCGGCATTTTCGAAATACTCGCGGTTATTGGTTCAATTTTTCAATACTTGTCATTTTCTGATCTGGTCACCATTCAGTTGTTCCTCGCGATTTCATGGAAAGAATCCTCTCGTACCGAAATGAAATGTATAATGAAAGCATTTCCACCAATGTTTATCTCAACAAAAAACAGATAGAAAAATGACTCTTGTAAGAACGATAGTGACTGGCGAAAGTCAAATGAATTTAACACTTAAAATTCTTTTATTTCTTTTATTTTTATTCATGTATTTTTAGCAATATATTACGTAGCGTGTTCCATTTATCTTGCATCATCCATGAGCATCTCTCATTTTAATAAAGCTTTCACTGCTCTTTCCTTCCGTTCACTCAACTAAGACAGAGGAAGGCCGATAAATGCCTCTTCCAGACTCTTCTTTTAATGCCTCTTAACTATGGTAGGAAAGGGAAGCACTGTATTCCATCCAAAAATTCAATATCGCGATTTCACCTTAGGTTTCCCGAACCTTTAGAAAAAGGTAAGGTGTGTGAGAGAGCGAGAGAGGGAGACAGCAGCATTACTCAAAAAATTAATGAATTTCGGATACACACTTCGTAGTTACGTTGCCTATACTTCTAGTATGGAACACGAAGACTTTCACATCATAGTAGTTCTCCAAACGGTTCCTTAGATGGAAAGAAGGGGGAGGGATAACAGTTCAATGCCACGGGTATGACTAGCGCCACACCTCTTCGGCTCTCGGCTAGTGTGAAAGAACAATTATCAACATAAATTAACCCTAATAGTTCGGAAATTAAAAACACTTGCAACATTGCAAATCACCTTTGAGATCCCTTGAAGGCTTCTCAGGATACTTGAACAGAAGTTTTAAGCGCGTACGGGATCTGCCATTGCAACTCATCGGCACAGAGAGCCGAAGATACAAGGTTCAAGCTCCGGCCGTGGCAAGTTTTCAAGTTCTGATTCAACTTTACAGCGCCTACATACGGTTAGTGTGAAAGAACAATTATCATATTTAAGTATCGTATTATACATAAATTATAATAAGTTCTGAGGTCTTGCTACGACAACTAAAACACACTGATTTGTTTATTAGTCTGTGAAGTCCTCTTAATTCTCAATAAACTGTATATAATTACTTTCTCTACTACGTATAGTAAGTAGGGGAAGTATTGTATTCCACCCAAAAATTCGATACCGAGATTTCACTGGAAATACATGTTTTGAGACCCCCTGAAACAAAAAAAAAAGCATTTTTGGAAACATGTCCGTGTGTGTGTGTCTGTGAACAGCATAACTCAGAAACGAACAGTCGGATAAACACCAAACTTGGTATTTAGGTTCAGTATCTTCCAGAGATGCGACACGAAGGTTTTCAAGAAAATCTCCCCACCCCAGATTACCTTTTACATGGAACATTTTTGGAAAACTTTAATTTTCTCAAAATGGCCCTAACGATTTTGATTAAAATATCATATGTTTAAGATATTTTCATGACAAATGAAATGTATATCTCAAATTTTCTGGGAATGTCTCCAAAAGTATTCTTCATTGTGAACGACTTTTGCATAACTGGTAAACCATAAGAGATAGACAAAATTTCACTACACAAAAATTGTAGATCGCGTTAAAATACACAATTTATGTCATATACATTTTTTTTGTTGAGTAAACCATTTTCGAGATATTGCTTGTTATTCCCTTAAATTTGTCAATACTTATACTTTTTCTCAAATTCGTTATTGGTTTTTTTTATGTCCTGGACATGCAAAGAGTATGAAATGTGCCACATAGAAACCAGCTCTTAAAAGATTTGACTATCGCTTAAAGTCTACCTTGCACCTACAAGAAAATTAGCAATAAGATTAACATCTCGATTAACATGAAGCATATGGAGAATAAGAGATTGTAAAAATAGTTTGTACAAGAGTAGAGAAAGTCATGGGAGTGTAACACATCACAATTTTTTTTAAATACAGGTCGATTCCCGGCTGTATGTTTACATTTTCTATTATATGACGGAGCATGTTAGAAAACGTGTTATCTTCTGAATGCTTTGCTTCACACCGGCTCGTCACGACTAGTGATATTAAATCCGCATGCTGGAAGTAACCAACAGGAGCACTTCACTTTTTCGAAAACCGATTTTGCTCGGGTTGCAAGCTGGCTGGTGTGGTGTGCTTTACAGAAATTGAAACAGTTTTGGCCCACAGATATTTAAGGTCTTTTTCGAGCGTTCAAGTTTTAATGGTCGGCTTTTGCTGGCATGAAGTAAGAATAGGAGAACCCAGTGACATTAAGAGAGACTACTCTGATGAGTAGTTGAGTGGCTCAACACGCCGAACACAGAGCCGCAATCCCAATTTCGAACGAGTGAAGAGTTCCTTAAAAACTCATAGTGTTAATTTGAATCAGTTCTATTCAAGCATACACAGTATTAAAAAAAACAAGAATCTTAACTAGGCTCGGTGGTAAATAAATGTGTACCATATGAATATTTGGTGTATAAACCCCATGTTCAGAAACTCTTTGTTTACACAATAGAACCTCCGAAAAGGGAAAGGGGGTGATTGGAGGTGAACAAACCATAGACTCCGCGAACAAGCAATGGACGTCGCATTAATTAAGAGTTATCAATGGTAATGTATCAGCTGTTACGTAACACACACAGTCCTTCACCATTCCCACAACCAACGCTAGTATTGTTCACCAATGACACTGGGGATTAATTCATCTGCATCATTTTCCCTCTAACTTCCCAATATAAAGTCTGTAAGTTATCACTTTTAAGGCCTTTGTATTTGACGAGATGCTGTTTGTTCAGGATGACATCTTCTTCACAGGGAGTGCACTTGGGTGTAGGTAGGCATCGAGTCTTGTAGAGATGTTCTGCGAGGCAATCGTGGCCAGTTGCCATCCTAAATAAGGCCACTGTAATCTTCCTTGGCATTTTTTGTATATCAACTCTTTCTTTAATATTCTTATAATCTTTATTTTTTAATTCATCTTCATCAAGTCTATGCTGTCTTTTGAAATGTTTTTAACGTTATTTAATTGTTTATTTATTTCTATTTGTCCTACTAGTTTTATTTGTTGTACTGCACCTTTCTTTGCTAATTGATCCGCACGTTTATTGCCCAAAAGTCCAACATGAGCTGGGATCCACTGTAGAGTGACATGATTTCTAGTTTCAACTGCTTTAATTAGGCTTCTTATTTCTTTAATATTTCTAATTGTTTTATTATTGTAATTACTATCCCATCTATGGCTGAATTGAGTCTGATAAGATGACTATTTTTTGTTTTATGTATGGTCTATATAAAATGTTCTGTAACGTTGCTTTTATAGCTGTTAATTCTCCATCATAAAGGTTTGACGTTTCGTCTAATGTTAGATACTGTGCAAAATGTTTACAGTATACTCCTGCAGCGGGGTGTTTTTATATTGATGCGGGATCCATCTGTATATATTCGGAGTCATATCCTTCATTTTCCGTAGCTATTGCTATGGCTCTCATTTCATCTGGTATATTGTTTTGTTTGTGTATTGCATACAATCAGAATGACCTGATATATACAATACACAACAACGCTAGTGTTTACGGTATTATTTGTTTTGGTAGAGTCATACTTTGCGGTATTCATTTTTTTGGCTATGTCAAGTGAGAATGAGGAATGACAGCCCTGTACATAAGTGCAAATTACACCGAAATGCTTCTCATCTACGGGGAATGCAAGAATAATACAAGGCTTGCCGGCTCTATCAACAACGTTACTCCCCAGGCGTCACCCAGCCCACACCGTGCTTCCAAAATTGGAAAGGCGTTTAAGTGGAACAAGCAGCTTATGTCCTAAGAAACACTCCCGCTGTGGTAGTCCGCGGACACGCCGTACACCAGAGCTTGAACTCTTTCCAAGGCGATGCGCAAAATGTATCGAAGTTGGCGACAGTCATTTTCAGCATCTTGAATCGTTGAATAAAATCGTATATGTTTACATAGTATATTTCAGTTCCCTATCTTTTGTGACCCGCACTGTCTAGTCTTCCTCCATATTTCAGACACCCAACACGTAAACACAACGTTTCTGCACATGCGTTTATTAACAAAATATGATTACGTAACATCCACTACATAACTCCAACGCTATGTTATTGCTGGGCTGCCTTCCGCGTGTATTTAAATGCACTTAAACTTAAACCAACCTCGCCACATATATTTATTTACACTCTGTGTGAGAATGTGTAATGGGTAGAGAAAGTCGTGTGGCACATACGACTTTATGCTCAACGTCCCCTAACAGGATAGGTCATATGGGACTGTGAATGAATGTATGGAATTAACGCTCAGCCAGGGGATTTATAAAACTGGTTGATAAGCGAAATAAAAGCCTTAGCCACTCAACCAAAACCGGGATTCAAATCTGGCCCGCTATGTCAGAGGCAAGGATGTTATCCCTACACAATTATAGTGACTTCCACACTTTTCGTTTTACCACCAGGTTTCTCTCTCTCTCTCTCTCTCTCTCTCTCTCTCTCCTCTCTCTCGTGGTAACTACCGCGAATTAAGTGCATAAGAGAGACAAATGCCGACCCAAAGATAATGGCAAGCACTTATCCTGAACACGGGCACTGCATCTGTCTACTTAATGCAATCCCATTAGCTTGCTCCAGCCAATTTCCTACATCCTTGTGCCCTCAGCTAGAAATGTTTAACTCGGGGACCTGCTGCGGGGTTGATATATCCTTCCTCGACTGAAACAAGCCATAGCATATCCCAGTGCAGATCGATAACAGCATCACTATCCAAAACGATGATTATTTCCTAAAGTTTAATCTGTACCGTTTCTGTCATATCCATAAACGCATGTGATAGTTGATGCCAACAGAAGGAAATGAGAAAACGCCTCACCTCAATAGTGAAAGTAGTTCAAAGTCTTACAATCTAAATGCTGCGGTAACACTAAGAAACAATTACTGGCAATTGCTAACATTTACCTTGCTGCCTGGTAAATGTAGACAAAACATCTTATGTGTTACACTCACATGACTTTCTCTACTCTTGTACAAACTATTTTTACAAACGATTATTCTCCATATGCTTCATGTTAATCGATATGTTAATCTTATTACTAATTTTCTTGTAGGTGCTAGGGGAATATGTTAGGCTTTAAGCGACAGTCAAGTCTTTTAAGGGGTAGTTCCTATGTGGCGCATTCCATTCTCTTTGCATGTCCAGTACATAAAAAAATGTGATGTGTTACACTCACATGACTTTCTCTACTCTTGTACAAACTATTTATACAAACGCTTATTCTCCATCTACTTCATGTTAATCGAGATAAACATTTGCAGACATTATCTTATTGCTAATTTTCTTGTAGATGTAAGGGGAATATATATTTACCAGCGCAATATAGAAAAACAGTGGCCTTTAAGCACATACATATCTCTTAATAGCTGGTTGCTAGGTGCAGCACCATTCCCTTTCCCATAGATTAATCCTCTTTGAATATTCAAGACAAAAAAATGAATAACGAATTCCTATTTGAGAAAATAGGTATTGAAAAATTTAAGGGAATAACAAGTAATATCTCGAAAATGGTTCACTCAACAAAAAAAAAGTATATGATATAAATTGTGTATTTTAACGCGATCTACATTTTTTGTGTTGTAAAATTTTGTCTATCTCTTATGGTTTACCAGTTATGCAAAAGTCGTTCACAATGAGGGATACTTTTGGAGACATTCCCAGGAAATTCAAGATATACATTTTATTTGTCAAAAATATCTTAAACATATGATACTTTAATCAAAATCGATAGAGCCATTTTTGAGAAAATTAAAATTTTCGAAAAATGTTCCATGTAAAGCGTAATCTGGGATGGGGGGATTTTCTTGAAAACCTTCGTGTCGCATCCTTGGAAGATACTGAACCTAAATACCAAGTTTGTGTTCCGACTGTTCGTTTCTGAGTTATGCTGTTCACAGACAGACACACAGACGGACATGTTTCCAAAAATGCTTTTTTTGGATTCAGGGGGTCACAAAACATGTATTTCCGGTGAAATCTCGGTATCGAATTTTTGGGTGGAATACAATACTTCCCCTACTATACGTAGTAGAGAAAGTAAAATGAATAACGAATTCCCATTTGAGAAAAAGGATAACTATTGGAAAATTTAAGGATATAACAAGCAATATCTCGAAAATGGTTCACTCAACAAAAAACATGTGTATGACATAAATTGTGTATTTTAACGCGATCTACATTTTTTGTGTAGTAAAATTTTGTCTATATCTTATGGTTTACCAGTTCATCCGACTGTTCGTTTCTGAGTTATGCTGTTCAAAGACAGACACACACACAGACACACAGACAGATAGACACACAGACACACACACGGACATGTTTCAAAAAATGCTTTTTTTTGGATTCAGGGTGTCTCAAAACATATATTTCCGGTGAAATCTCGGTATCGAATTTTTGGGTGGAATACAATACTTCCCCTACTTACTATACGTAGTAGAGATAGTAAAAACTAATAACGGATATCTTGGAAATGCCTGACGCCATAAAAAAAAGAAGAGGTTCTATGCACATTTTCGGTGTGGTATTTTTATTTTCTCTACTACGTATAGTAAGTAGGGGAAGTATTTTATTCGACACAAAAATTCGATACCGAGATTTCACCGGAAATACATGTTTTGAGGTCCCCTGAATAAAAAAAGCATTTTTGGAAACAAGTCCGTGTGTGTGTGTGTGTGTGTGTCTGTGTGTGTGGTGTGGTGTGTGTGTGTGTGTGTGTGTGTGTGTGTGTGTCTGTCTGTCTGTCTGTGAACAGCATAACTCAGAAACGAACAGTCGGATAAACACCAAACTTGGTATTTAGGTTCAGTATCTTCCAGAGATGCGACACGAAGGTTTTCAAGAAAATCCTCCCACCCCAAACTACCCTTTACATGGAACATTTTTCGAAAAATTTAATTCTCTCAAAAATGGCTCTAACGATTTTGATTAAAATATCATGTTTAAGATAGGTATTTTCATGACAAATAAAATGTATATCTCGAATTTTCTGGGAATGTCTCCAAAACTATTCTTCATTGTGAGCGACTTTTGCATAACTGGCAAACCATAAGAGATAGACAAAATTGTACTACACAAAAAATGTAGATCGCGTTAAAATACACAATTTATGTCATATACAATTTTTTTGTTGAGTGAACCATTTTCGAGATATTGCTTGTCATTCCCTTAAATTTTTCAACACTTCTTTTCTAAAATGGGAATTCGTTATTCATTTTTACTTTCTCTACTAAGTATAGTAAGTAGGGGAAGTATTGTATTCCACCCAAAATTTCCATACCGAGATTTCACCGGAAATACATGTTTTGAGACCCCCTGAATCCAAAAAAAGCATTTTTGGAAACATGTCCGTGTGTGTGTCTGTGTGTCTATCTGTCTGTGTGTCTGTGTGTCTGTGTGTGTGTCTGTGAACAGCATAACTCAGATACGAACAGTCGGATAAACACAAACTTGGTATTTGGGTTCAGTATCTTCCAGGGATGCGACACGAAGGTTTTCAAGAAAATCCTCCCATCCCAGAGTACCCTTTACATGGAAGATTTTTCGAAAATTTGAATTTTCTCAAAAATGGCTCTAACGATTTTATTTAAAATATAATATGTTTAAGACATTTTTATGACAAATAAAATGTATATCTTGAATTTTCTGGGAATGTCTCCAAAAGTATTCTTTATTGTGAACGACTTTTGCATAACTGGTACACCATAAGAGATAGACAAAATTGTACTACACAAAAAATGTAGATCGCGTTAAAATACACAATTTATGTCATATACATTTTTACTTTCTCTACTACGTATAGTAAGTGGGGGAAGTATTGCATTCCACCCAAAATTCGATAGCGAGATTTCGCCGGAAATACATGTTTTGAGACCTCCTGAATCCAAAAAAAGCATTTTTGGAAACATGTCCGTGTGTGTGTGTGTGTGTGTGTGTGTGTGTGTGTGTGTGTCTGTGTGTGTGTTTGTGAACAGCATAACTCATAAACGAACAGTAGGATAAGCACCAAACTTGGTATTTAGGTTCAGTATCTTCCAGAGATGCGACACGAAGGTTTTCAAGAAAATCCTCCCTCCCCAGACTACCCTTTACATGGAAGATATTTCGAAAATTTTAATTTTCTCAAAAATGGCTCTAACGATTTTGATGAAAATATCATATGTTTAAGATAATGTCATGAGAAATGAAATGTATATCTCGAATTTTCTGGGAATGTCTCCAAAAGTATTCTTTATTGTGAACGACTTTTGCATAACTGGTAAACCATAAGAGATAGACAAAATTTTACTACACAAAGAATGTAGTTCGCGGTAAAATACACAACTTATGTCATATACATTTCTTTTGTTGAGTGAACCGTTTTCGAGATATTGCTTGTTATTTCCTTAAATTTTCCAATACTTATACTTTTTCTCAAACGCGTTATTCATTTTTTTATGTCCTGGACATGCAAAGAGAATGGAATGCGCCACATAGCAACCAGCGTTAAAATAATTGACTATGGCTTAAAAGCTACCATATTTCCCTTGCATCTACAAGAAAATTACCAATAAGATTGACATCTCGATATCTCGATTAACATGAATCATATGGAGAATAGGCGTTTGTAAAATTAGATTGTACAAGAGTAGAGAAAGTCATGTGAGTGTAACACATCAGATTTTTTTTGTTGAGTGAACCATTTTCGAAATATTGCTTGTTATTCCCTTAAATTTTTCAATATTTATTTTCTCAAATGGGAATTCGTTATTCATTTTACTTTCTCTACTACGTATAGTAAGTAGGGGAAGTATTGTATTCCACCCAAAATCTCGATACCAAGATTTCACCGGAAATACATGTTTTGGGACTCACTGAATCCAAAAAAAGCATTTTTGGAAACATGTCCGTGTGTGTGTGTCTGTCTGTGTGTCTGTCTGTGTGTCTGTGAACAGTATAACTCAAAAACGAAGAGTCTGATAAACACCAAACTTGGTATTTAGGTTCAGTATCTTTCAGAGATGCGACACGAAGGTTTTCAAGAAAATCCCCCCACCCCAGACTATCCTTTACATGGAACATTTTTCGAAAATTTTAATTTTCTCAAAAACGGCTCTAACGATTTTGATTAAAATACCATATGTATTGTCATGACAAATAAAATGTATATCTCGAATTTTCTGGGAATGTCTCCAAAAGTATTCTTCATTGTGAACGACTTTTGCATAACTGGTAAACCACAAGAGATAGACAAAATTTTACTACACAAAAATGTAGATCGCGTTAAAAAACACAATATATGTCATATATATTTTTTTGTTGAGTGAAACTTTTTCGAGTTATTGCTTGTTATTTCCTTAAATTTTCCAATACTTATACTTTTTCTCAAATTCGTTATTCAATTTTTTTTGTCCTGGTAATGCAAAGAAAATGGAATACTCCACATAGTAACCAGCTCTTAAAATATTTGACTATCGCTTAAAGCCTACCAATTCCCTTGCATACACAAGAAAATTAGCAATAAGATTAACATCTCGATATCTCGATTAACATGAAGCATATGGAGAATAAGCGTTTGTAAAATAGTTTGTGCAAGAGTAGAGAAAGTCATGTGAGGGTAACACATCAGAATTTTTTTGTCTTGGATATGCAAAGAGTTATAATCTGTGACAAAGAGAATGGTGCTGCACCTAGCAACCAGCTATTAAGAGATATGTATGTGCTTAAAGGCTACTGTTTTTCTATATTGCCCTTGTAAATATATTTTCCCCTTACATCTACAAGAAACTTAGCAATAAGATAGAGTCTGCAAATGTTTATCTCGATTAACATGAAGTAGATGGAGAATAAGCGTTTGTAAAAATAGTTTGTACAAGAGTAGAGAAAGTCATGTGAGTGTAACACATCAGATTTTTTTTTATTTTACTACTTATACAAAACTGTTTCCTAATACAGGACTTCACAGGCTATTCCCAAAAATCAAGATATACATTTTATTTGACATGAAATATCTACAGCCATTTTGAATAAATCAAAATGTTCGAAACATTTTCCATGTAAAGAATAAATGTGGGTTTTTTCATGTCGCATGAACTTTTCAGTAGAATGCAATACTTCCTCTACCTCCTAGGTACGTGGTAGAGAAAGTAATAAAACGATTATGAAATATTAATATAATGTTACAGCTTATCATGCTTCTAAACGGATCAACTTATATTATTTTAACGGTATCTCAAAAACTGTTTCCTTGTTTGCTTTTGCATTTGGTGGTAATTTATTGGATAGATATATCCCAGTAAGTTGTAAGGATCCCTGTTAATTCCATTTGTGTTAACGATTCATTATGGATATTATGTTTATTGCTGATGTCCTATGCATAAACAGTCTTTAACTCTGAAAAACGATGTTATCATTAATGCATCCACATATGGCAGATAATCTGATTGACCTTTTTACCGTCATTTTGAGAGAAAAAGAGGGGAGAAGTAAAGCTCTAACCAACATATACATTCACCATCACTGCAAGCATATAGCACGATTTCACTCAGTACTAGACGATGACATTACAACTCCGGTCACTAACATAGGCAACGTTCCGAGAGTCTTGCGAAAGGGGACTCTTAAAATATATTTTCCTTACTTTCAAAAGAACATAACATTACAATGCAAAATTTTTTCTGTTAATTTTTGGATGAATTTTTCATTAGAAATATTTGTAACACTCGTGTATGTTCCCATTTGCAGGGTTTACAAAAGTGACACCAGGTGCGAAAGTTTGAGAACCACTGCCTTGAATCCAGGACACGTGTACAGCACTCTGATTCATGATGGGGATGAGTCTGTATTTTTGTCCTCCCTTCTACAATGCGTGAACAGCCAGTTATTTAGCAGGCAGAGGTTATGCCACATTTATCTTAGATAACAGATTTACTAATAAATTAAAGGTTAGACTTAACACGGGTTATTTTTTCAGCTTGAGGTGAGGTTCGCCCGGTGTACGTGAAACGTATTTATGGCCTTCAACCTGACATGCAGAAGCCAACGACAGGAGCTTTTTTTGGAGTTCCCGTATCCTGGAACACAAGTGTAGTGGACTGGTAACAATGTCACGGTACTATTGACTAGTGTGTTGCTCTGGCTTTAGATACAGTACACCATGGTAGCGGCGAACACTCAAGAATGACAGATCATGTCACGCCCAGCTCGTAAATAACTGCTATAAATCACCTGCTCAATGCTGGACAAACTGTCCTCTTACCTGGCAACGGCTCCATCTATTTCATGCATATATATCTGCATACACACCTGCAAAACAAAGAAACTCTTTTAATCCCTGTTCTACATTAAAAGTGGTGAAATAATTTCCTAAATTTAAAATCGAAACATTGGGTATGTTTCCTAGATTAGTTCACATTTATAAGAACATGTGTTGTAATAATATAAGATATACAAGAAAGGGGTAAAGTGAAGGAATTATAAGAGGCTACAGACCGCAGGCAGACAGGCCACAGAGATGCGCGGAGGTCCACAACAGTTCCTGGCTCGAAGACGCGTCCCATTATTGGAAAACTGCCCAGGGAGGGCATTGAATGACCCGTCAAACAGGCAGCCCTCTAATGTCCACAATGAGGCAGTATTTTTAACACTTAATTGATTTGAAATTATATAATATTTAAATTCAATAACAGCTCGCCTTGAAGCAATATGTGTATGTAATAAATTGTAAAATGTGTGTAACAGTCATTGTATATGCTTATATTATTGTAAACATGTTCAATAATGTTATATGAATGTATTACGAAATTTAATAATGTTGGAGCTGTGAGAATAATAAGTTTAAAGTTGCTAACAATGAGGTAACAATGATGCAATAATGAGTAAGGAAGTTTAAATGCAATTAGTCACTATTGGAGCTGTAAATTTTGAGACAGTTTAAAAATAGCCAACCAACAACCAGAAAAAGCTTTAGTTAAATGCAGGTATTCTATTGGAGTGGGATTAGCCAATCAGAGACTTGAAATACAGAAATTTACAAGTTTAGACGGTTGAAATCAATTCAGTTTCCTCCAAACAGTGCTCATAACCAGACGCGAGATGTGTCCTTGAGAAATTAATTATGTATTCGTGTGAGACGAAAATAGTTTACGTGTTATAAAGTGCAAGTATTAAATAAAAGAATCTCACAGCTCTCGATATCAGTGAAGTGCTATTTAATTTGTGTCAAGGATTAATAAAAAGGAGTGAATTAAAACTTAAATTCTGTGTAAGCCTACATTCTTGTCGCATCATGACCTTGCCAAGATGTCCATGTCTCTAAAATAAACACTGACGCAGCCGAGGCAAACATAAATATATAATATCTAAAGAAACAGTCAAATTACAAAGCTAATATTTTTAAATTTGGGGCGAAGGCTACCGAAAACTGTTTACTATACGTGCGGTTGCAACTACTGCAAGTTCAGCTCTCCAACAGTTGAAATATAATACAACTCCTACTTCAAATCGGCTTTTCATACGTAGCACCAAACAACGTAAAGAACAAATCTACTTCAAATTGACGTCCAAAGCGTGGGGCAAATAATAAATATCTTCTTCAAATTGACGCCCAAAGCGTGGTGCAAAATAATGTCAAAAACCATCTTTCTCAAATTGGCTTCCAAAGCGTGGTGCAAACATCGTAACAGAAATAAATACACCTTCTTCAACAAGTACTACTCTTTCCTGGGAGCAAGCGTCCGCACCATCTGTCCAGCACCGCCACACAATGAAATCTAGAAACACGTCAGAGATGAGGGAATGAAACGAAAATGAGGAAAAGGAAATCATCTTAAATAAAATGCTTTTAGTAAAATCGGCACTGAATTTTGAATTATTACGTAAGATGTTACAATACCAGTAATAGCACTTAATTCTCTAGATAAATGAATGCTGTGCAGATAATAACAAATCAAAATATTTGATATACATTATTATGTTTATATGATTATATTTTAATGTAATATGTTTACATTTATCCCTTATGGTTTACCAGTTTTGCAAACCTCGTATTTAAGTTCAGTGTCTTCCAAAGATGCAAGAGAAGATTTTCAAGGAAATACCTCCATCACAAACTATTGACATTAAAACATTTTTCGAAATGTTTTATTTTCTAAAAAAATAGTTAACGATTTTGATTAAAACACCATACATTAAAGATACAAATAAAATGTATATTTTGAATTTTCTGGTAATAGCCTGTGAAGTCCTCTTCATTCGGAAGGAATTTTGTACAATCTTGTATAACTGGTGAACGTTAAGCGATAGACGAAAATGTAGTAGACAAAAAATGTAGATCTCTTTAAAAACATACCATTTATTTCAAATAAGTTTTTTGTAGCATAGCCATTTCCGAGATATTCGTTATTAATGGTTCGAATTCTTCAATATTTAGCCATTCCTTTAAAAACTCCTATCGATTTTCAATTGTTTCAATGATGTAATGGAAACAGTATGGAATTTTAAGGCCAGCATTCTTAAACAGTTGACTATCGCTGTTCTCTTTGTATCTAAACGCAATGTGTAAGGCAGCTATTTCCGGAAATGTTTATGTGGATGAAAATGAAGTAGGCGCAAAAATAAATTTTCGTAAGAAAAATTTGTATACACACTAATAACACAATAAGTTTTTATTTCTATGATATCAAGAAGCTATTTTCGCGAGCTTATATGCCGGGTAATGACGCTGACCGGTTTATGACTATCACGCTCACAGCCTTTGCATATGCATAGCGCTAACAAAGGAGTAATGTTTACAAGCCGTTTGTGTGTATATTTTATAGCGCCGGCTGTGAATCCGCTTAAGATGTTCCCAAGCAAGTTAGTGACCGAGGCACGCAATGCTCAGTATTTACCCAATAAAATATCGAGTGTGGGGCTCCAAGAAGCTATAAAAACAAAACGAATGGCATCTTCAGATTCCTTCCGTACCGAGAGGACTGGTAATAGCATTTTTAGAAAACAATAAAACGTGGACAGTGGTAGGGGAAATGAACACCAACGTGGGGAGTTGGTGCTAACGTCATATGACGGCAAGAGCGGCATAAAGCTCATGAACCTGCTCGTTAAAGACGACACCGTGCATTTTTTGTGTGACATCTGTGTTGAGAATGTCTAGGACTGAAGATGCCAGCAAGGCGGGTGGTATTTCTGGAAGTATAAAATATTAACTGCAATCCGTTCCAATTCCCTGGAAGTGTGCAAGATGACACCATTGCTTGACTGGCACTCCCATACCAATCCAAATTAAAACTGCCAGACTGCACCCTATTCTCAACCGCAGTCTCAGTTCTCTGCAGATACAGTGCAATTCTTTTTTGCACAATTTTATTCTCTTGAAGTTTAACCTCCTTTTAATCGGGCAGGTCATATCGGTCGCTGAATGGACTAATGGTTGAATATGATGTTCAAATGGGCCCGGGGTCCATAGGATTTAGTTACCCGATACTCTTCTTCTCAGGATAAGGGAAAACTCTTATACAGGTAATTCACCCTAACCAAGATTCAAACTCGGGACCTCCTGAATGTGAGGCAGACACGCGGGACTATGTCAGTTGCGTCCACGTAAACATGTTTACGAAAAATCAGTACGGCAGTTGCGTTTGGGGTTTTTAATATACGAGGGCCGTCCAATAAGTAAGTTTCTCTATTTTATAAAAAAACATTACACACAATTGATCATGTTGAATTAATTTTATTTATATTGTACAATCCTTCTGTTACTTTTCTACATAGTCAACATGTTTTTGGGGACGTGACACAAGTTTTTCCAAGCCAGTGTTATACCAGGTCGGGTCCTGTGTTCACAACCAGCTGTTCACTGATTTGACTTCATCATCGGTGTTAAAAGTGCTTACCTCCATGATCACCTTTGAGTTGGAGGAACATGTGAAAATCACTTGGGACAAGTTCCGGTGTATACGGAGGATACGAGAAAACTTCCAATTCTAATCTTCACCCAGGTGGAGCTCAGAAGATTCAACTGGGAAGTTTTCTCGCATCCTCCGTATTCACCAGATCTTTTCCCAAGTGATTTTCACATGTTCCCCTGACTCAAAGGTGATCATGGAGGTAAGCACTTTAACACGGTGACGAAGATCAATCAGAAGTGAACAGCTGGTTATGAGCACAGGTCCCGACTTCTGGTTCACTTCTGATTCATCTTCGCCACGGTGTTCAAGTGCTTACTTCCAAGATGACCTTTGAGTCAAGGGAATATGTGAAAATCACTTGGGAAAAGATCTGGTAATATGGAGGATGCGAGAAAACTTCCCAGTTGAATCTTCTGAGCTCCGCCTGGGTCAAGAATCATATCCTCCGTATTCACCGGAGCTTGCCCCAAGGGATTTTCACATGTTCCTCCAACTTTTAAAACCGATGATGAAGTCAACTCAGTGAACAGCTGGTTGCGAGCACAGGACCCGATCTGGTACAACATTGGCTTGGAAAAACTTGTATCACGTCCCCAAAAATGCTTGGAAAAACATGTTGACTATGAAGAAAGGTAACAGAAGGATTGTACAGTATAAATAAATAAAATTAATTCGACATGATCAATTTTGTGTAATATTTTTATAAAATAGGGACACTTACTTATTGGACGACTGTCGTATATACGTCAGTTGCGTCCACAGCTACCTGCTTGGGTAGGTTTAGGTTATTCGATAAGACACAACCAAACACTACAGAACGCGTTCTGCGACGAGACACAACAAAGCACTGTTTGGAACGCTTTCTGCTACGTCATATACAGCATAAAGTTCAAACTGAACATACGTAATAGTTCTCATTCTCAGTTGTGCACGAGCCATGAAGTCGATGACAAGTAAGAAGCGGAAGCCTTTATTTGGGATCGATGGTTACAAATGTAGACATCGCAAGGATCTGCAGAACAATATTTCGCGTTGGAGTGCTGCATGAAGTCTTGTGAGTGTTTCATAAAGTTAAATGTCAAAAATGAAAAATGAGAAGGGAAAGACTTTCTGACCAAAAAGGGTGCAGTGTTATACTCAGAACCTATAGAGTCTTGTGGACTAGATATGAAATTAAAAAATGTCAAAATTAATATAGAACAAAAATACCAACATAATATTCAAAAGAAAATTACTAATAAAAATTACGCATAAAAGAAATAGCACACAAAATACAAAATGGCCCAAGGAAAGAAGCCGTTGCTCACTTCAAATGACTGTCTGGCGGAACATCTACATAGGTTTGGTTTTATGAATGACAAAGCATGTAAGATTTGCAATGCTGACAAGATCTTAAATGCAGAACACCTACTACAATGCCCAGAATTGAGAAAAGCTGTACCAGATGGGAAGATACACGATTTATGTTGGCTAGCAAGGGAAAAATTGATGGATCAAAATCCTGCACATTAAATCAACATGATGTTTGGTGCCAGGAATTTAAAATACTGGGACTAACAATTCAAATCTTTCAGAGACGCAACTGACGTCTTAACGAGAAATTGAGGGACGCAACTGACGTATAAAACTGAACGCGGGACGCAATCGCCGGTCACCGGACACGCTACCCCCCCCCACATAGGTGAGCTATACAAGTCTTTGCCTTTTCTTTTTAAATCCTTTAACAATGAATGAATGAAGTGGGTGAAATGATGTTCAAATCAGCTCGAATTCCATAAAGCTTAAGGTTAGCTGATATTCATTCTTTAGGGTAAGGAAAAAACAAAACCTTATTCGGATAACTCGCCCTAACCGATATTTCAACTCGGGATCTCTTGAATGCGAGGTAGACACGCTATTTCCACAGAGGTGGGCTCACTTTGCCCATTGCTTACATTTGCCTGTTCAATTTGTGATGAAACTGCGGTATCCAACATTCATCGTCTACAAGTGTTCCAAAATAAAGTTTTACGGTTCACATTGAATGTTCCCTGAGGTATATGCAACACAAAGTTACATCAAGAACTTTGATTCAGCGTATTCGTTCCCAGGCGCATTCATGTGTTCATCGACTCAGCTTTGTGCCCGGCGCAGTGCATTTCTGCTTAGATAGAACTTTTACAATTGTTCGGATCAGGAGTCGTCTCCCACCGGACTCGCTGCTTCAGACAGCGCCTGGTAAAAGACTTTAACCGCCACAAAAATATGTACTTCATAATACTGTGTAAAGCCATGGGGGACTAAACTCAGTTCCTGTTATTGTTTACTGTATTTTGCATCCAGATCTGTTTAGCACACTGTTGTGCTGATCGATTTTATAATAAATAAAATATATAAATAACCAAAATATGATTTTTCAGCAGCACGTGATAGGGACCGACGTTATTCGCTGAAGAATCGTCTTGGTGATATTGACAGATTGCATGATCGTATTGCCCACCTGTTGCAAACGGAATGGATAATAAGTTACGGTATGAAAACATAGAGCACACCGTGCTTTGCAATTACTCACAGTTTGAGTGTGTTTACGCCATTGGAAATGGTTTCTGGTTAGTGCAGTGATTGAAAATAATTAGAATCTTGGTACTATAACTAGTTCGAATACTCCAAAAATACACATTCTGAGGCACACTGAACCCGCATCCCCGAGATTTAAAACAAAACATTTCTCCCCTGCCTCTGTGTGTGTATGAGCGCGTGCACAGCATTGCATATAGAACATATGCATACAAATAGTATAACTAAAAACGTAATAGAATAAACACAAAAATTCCCACAAACGTAATAGAATAAACACAAAAATCCCACACGTTTAAGGATTTAAAGCTAAGATTTTCATGAAGGTCCCCTTGCCCTCAAAAACCCTTGACAATCTTTTTTTTGTTTTTTTACTTTCTCTACTACGTATAGTAAGTAGGGGAAGTATTGCATTCCACCCAAAAATTCGATACCGAGATTTCACCGGAAATACATGTTTTGATACTCCCTGAATCCAAAAAAAGCATTTTTGGAAACATGTCCGTGTGTGTGTCTGTGTGTGTGTCTGTGTGTCTGTGTGTGTGTCTGTGTGTGTGTCTGTGAACAGCATAACTCAAAAACGAACAGTCGGATAAACACCAAACTTGGTATTTAGGTTCAGTATCTTCCAGAGATGCGACACGAAGGTTTTCAAGAAAATCCCCGCACCCCAGACTACCCTTTACATGGAACATTTTTCGAAAATTTTAATTTTCTCAAAAATGGCTCTAACGATTTTGATTAAAATATCATATGTTTAAGACAATGTCATGAGAAATGAAATGTATATCTCGAATTTTCTGGGAATGTCTCCAAAAGTATTCTTCATTGTGAACGACTTTTGCATAACTGGTAAACCATAAGAGATAGACAAAATTTTACTACACAAAAAATGTAGATCTCGTTAAAATACACAACTTATGTCATATACATTTCTTTTGTTGAGTGAACCGTTTTCGAGATATTGCTTGTTATTCCCTTAAATTTTCCAATACTTATACTTTTTCTCAAATTCGTTATTCATTTTTTTATGTCCTGGACTTGCAAAGAGAATGGAATGCGCCGCATAGCAACCAGCGTTAAAATATTTGACCATCGCTTAAAAGCTACCATATTCCCCTTGCATCTACAAGAAAATTACCAATAAGATTGACATCTCGATATCTCGATTAACATAAAGCATATGGAGAATAGGCGTTTGTAAAAATAGATTGTACAAGAGTAGAGAAAGTCATGTGAGTGTAACACATCAGATTTTTTGTTTTTGTTTTTGCCCTCCAAAATTTGCTCTACGGATTTCTAATCAAATATATTGACTGCCCCAGTGTGTGAGTGGTCAGGGTTCTTATAAACATTCCTTAGCCTACTTGGTGTCTGGAAGCACAAAAGTGTAGGTGAATGTGAGTGAGGTTCATGACAAAAAATAATAAAATCAGTGTAATGGAGAAACTACAGTTCCAAGAGCTACAGCACCATTAGTTTTCATTTAAAGGGAATGTACAAATAAAGCAATAAAAGATGTATACATGAGAGGCATGATGAATAAAATTCAGATTTTAAAAATTATTTCATTTGAATATCATTAATAATAACAACAATAATTTGTGAAAAGACAGCCCTCATGGACCAGGACGACAAACTCAGCTGCCGCCCGTATGCGCACGGAGAGGTGGAATATTATTCAATCAGATAATGTGGCTAGCACCACGCCGAAATGCTCGCTTCCATAGCCTACAGACAGCTACCTAACGCAGCTCCTCAAATTACTCACGATACTGAAAGGGCACCGGTCCTATATATATGCCGAAAAATCCGCAATCTGGATGGCTCGAACTCAAGTGCATTTCTGTGCCTGAGAACCGGAGCACAGCGCTCCAACTCACTATACCAGTACGCAGGATTGTTTTATTTGCGTAACCGCTTTTAACTGCTTTGGTTATATTGGCCCCCGATGAGAAACCAATGATGGCGTTATAACTCGCTGAATTGTGGTTTATTTTTAACGTTGGTTTCTCTAACACACATTCATACTTTCAGACTCTTTTGAAGGCAGAGAATGATTCTTGTTAAAACTCTCCCATCCAGCCCGGAATCGAATCCGAGACCTCTGGGTACAAGCCAGATCACTGACTACTCGACCATATAGGGAATCAAAGTACATTAAAAATAGACCAAGTTTTCAGGGAAAAATGTAGATCTGATTAAGAATGTGAAACACAAAATTCAGTGACATTGTCGTTCTCTACGGTCTAGGGGTACAACGCTAGCTTCTAGTTCCCGAGGCCACGGGTTCAAACACGGCGGTGGCATGGCTTCCTTCGGAAGGGAAGTAAAGCCAATGGTCCACGTCGTGAATTTATGGCACGTAAAAGAACCCCACGCCTGATAAAGAGGCCTCTGAGGAAACTTTCCCGTATTTCATGCCCAATATAGAATGGGACGCTAAGGCCCGGTTTCAAAGTATAAGCTTAAACTTCGAATCGGGCTTAACCGGAGAGTTAAGCTACAGCTGAGTTTTACAGTGCGTAGTTCAAGCGCTAAGCCAAGATTATACGGGACTCGACTTAAACCATACTGAACTGCGGTTTAAGTTAAGGAGTCGCCATGTTATCTGAGGACGACGATTTTAGTGACGAGGAAATGCAAATTATTTTAAACCATATCCCCAACAGAAGACGGTCTAAAGTGTTTAGAATGCGTCCAAATCATTTCCACATATGGAATGACCGAGAATTCTACGAGAGGTTTCGGTTAAGTAAACAGTCTGCGATGATGGTACTAGAGATTATTGAAGATGCAATTAAACATAAAACAGACTGGTAACTAAAACTTAATATTAAATTTATTCTTACACCTTTATAATATACTTTATCGCTCATAAGGTATTATTACTTTATATTTCAGGAACAAAGCCCTCTCCTCAGAAGCGATGCTTCTTTTGACGTTGAGGTTACATGCAAGTGGAAGCATGCTAATTGCAGCTGGAGATTTTTCCGGCGTCTCAAAATCTACAGCATGCAGGGTTGTGAAAATTGTTTCACATCCATCAATTTGGACACCAATTAATTCCTTTATTTCCTCGTCGATTGGCGTAATTAACGTAAGCCGGACCTCCACCTGTACCCCGAATAGCACATTTTTCGTCAGCGTATTTCTTTTTTGTAACTTTCTTCACTTTGTCATATTTCTTCTTCAACACGGTAGCATCTGTATATTATTCCGCTCTTTGCATTGAATAACTCCGCAATTTTCCCCCACGTTTGGTTCTTCCTGCTCCACAACACCTTATCAGATTGCTTGCACTCTATTATGTGTTTATACTGCTTTACAATTTCTAACAGTATGCTAACATCTTGAGAAGTGAAGTTAGCAGTACGTTTTGGCTCTGATTTTTCGGTCATTTTAATGTGTGTATCTTAATAACCTATAAAACCTTACTTTCAGGAACAGCGCCGCCATAAACAAATGATGGGGATGCGCATGCGCAAGCGTTACCAACTTTAAAGTTCCGAGGAGTTGTTCAGCTCAGTAAAGGCAAACGTGGTTGCCCTACTGTGAAACTCGCAGGGCTTTAACCAAAGCTTAAGTTTTGTTTCAGCTGCGTCCGTAGCTTAGTAAAGGTTCAACTTAAGCCTGCTGTGAAACCGGCCCTAAGAGTTAGAGCGTCCACAAATAAAACTCAATTTAATTTAATTTCAGTGGCATTAATCATTTCCCAGTAATTTATCCTTCGGTTAGCTGATGTTCGCACATTGTTTGAAATGTCAACTATCTCATTCAAAGAGTAAGTAATATCCTTTCTAACATGTAATTATCAATCCGCTTTTTATGCAGCCGCTTGTCCCAGCCTAAAAAACGTATATTGTGTAGTATTATCATATTTAAATCATTTGTGGATAATATGTATTGTGACAAAGAGGAAGTGGATAAAAACAGGATTTTATATGAATAAGCATAGAAGTTAATGGTGAGAGAAGGTGATGTGATTTGTGAAATACATGTGAGCCACATCTAAAAGTTTGGTATTTTGACCAAATGGCTTTTTAGTTTCTTTTATTAAACAAATGCAATTCCTCTTTTGTCAAAATATGGTATCACTTTATACGCTCCATCATTTTAAAGCCCAACCATACAGAGGTATTGAAGGAATTTCCCTTCCCATTCATTTCCACTGGTGCTGCCAAAGACTGAAACTTGACTGGTTTAGCTTGTAATCTCTTCAAATAGGGTATGTGGGGTGAACTTTGGAGTTTGAACCTTAGCTGTTAAGAGAACAGGTTGGGCTTCACTGATTAAGAGGAACGTGTCCCTTGTTTAACCATCCCCTTTCTCCGTTGAAACAGATTGTTCGTTTTTGTTTTATCCTCCTTATATAATGTTCCTTGCGTAACAAGTTTTGCCTAAATTAAGTTAGCATTTTTAAAGAGATTAGTATAAAGTGCAAGAATTAGTTATTCTGTTTTTTTTGTAATGAATTGTATATTTTTACTTTATCGTATTATTACGTATAGTAAGTAGGGGAAGAATTGCATTCCACCCAAAAATTCGATACCGAGATTTTACCGAAAATACAGGTTTTGAGGCTCCTGAATCCAAAAAAAAAGCATTTTTAGAAAAAGATGTGTTTGTGTCTGTGAGTCTTGAACAACATAACCCAAAAACGAAAAGTCGGATAAATACCAAACTTGGTATTTAGGTTCAGTATCTTTCAAAAATGCAACACGAAGATTTTCAAGCAATCCCCCACCCCAGACTACACTTTAAATGACACATTTTTCGAAAATTTTGATTTTCTCAAAAATGGCTCTAACGATTTTGATTAAAATATGATATGTTTAAGATACTTTCACAGCAAATGAAAGGTATGCCTTGAATTTTCTAGGAATATCCCCAAAAGTCTTCATTCTGAAAGACTTTTGCATAACTGGCAAACCGTAAGAGATAGGCAAAATTTTACTACACAAAAAATGTAGATCTCTTTAAAACACACCAATTATGTCATATACACTTTTTTCTGTCGAGTGAACCATTTCCGAGATATTCCTTGTTATTTGTTTGAATTTTCCAATACATATACTTTTTCTCAAATGGGAATTCGTTATTCTTTTTTCTTTTTTTACTTTCTCTACTACGTATAGTAAGTAGGGAAGTATTGCATTCCACCCAAAAATTCGATACCGAGGTTTCACCGGAAATACATGTTTTGAGACCTCCTGAATCCAAAAAAAAGCATTTTTGGAAACATGTCCGTGTGTGTGTCTGTGTGTGTGTCTGTCTGTGTGTCTGTGAACAGCATAACTCAAAAACGAACAGTCGGATAAGCACCAAACTTGGTATTTAGGTTCAGTATCTTCCAGAGATGCGACACGAAGGTTTTCAAGAAAATCCCCCCACCCCAGACTACCCTTTACATGGAAGATTTTTCGAAAATTTTAATTTTCTCAAAAATGGCTCTAACGATTTTAATGAAAATATCATATGTTTAACATAATGTCATGAGAAATGAAATGTATATCTCGAATTTTCTGGGAATGTCTCCAAAAGTATTCTTCATTGTGAACGACTTTTGCATAACTGGTAAACCATAAGAGATAGACAAAATGTTACTACACAAAAAATGTAGATCGCGTTAAAATACACAACTTATGTCATATACATTTCTTTTGTTGAGTGAACCGTTTTCGAGATATTGCTTGTTATTTTCTTAAATTTTCCAATACTTATACTTTTTCTCAAATTCGTTATTCATTTTATTTTCTCTACTACGTATAGTAAGTAGGGGAAGTATTGCATTCCACCCAAAAATTCGATACCGAGATTTCACCGGAAATACATGTTTTGAGACCTCCTGAATCCAAAAAAAGAATTTTTGGAAACATGTCCGTGTGTGTGTCTGTGTGTCTGTGTGTGTGTGTGTCTGTGTGTGTGTCTGTGTGTGTGTGAACAGCATAACTCAAAAACGAACAGTCGAATAAGCACCAAACTTGGTATTTAGGTTCAGTATCTTCCAGAGATGCGACACGAAGGTTTTCAAGAAAATCCCCCCACCCCAAACTACCCTTTACATGGAAGATTTTTCGAAAATTTTAATTTTCTCAAAAATGGCTCTAACGATTTTGATGAAAATATCATATGTTTAAGATAATGTCATGGGAAATGAAATGTATATCTCGAATTTTCTGGGAATGTCTCCAAAAGTATTCTTTATTGTGAACAACTTTTGCATAACTGGTAAACCATAAGAGATACACAAAATGTTATAACACAAAAAGTGTAGATCGCGTTAAAATACACAACTTATGTCATATACATTTCTTTTGTTGAGTGAACCGTTTTGGAGATATTGCTTGTTATTTCCTTAAATTTTCCAATACTTATACTTTTTCTCAAATTCGTTATTCATTTTTTTTATGTCCTGGACATGCAAAGAGAATGGAATGCACCACATAGCAACCAGCGTTAAAATATTTGACTATCGCTTAAAAGCTACCATATTCCCCTTGCATCTACAAGAAAATTACCAATAAGATTGACATATCGATATCTCGATTAACATGAAGCATATGGAGAATAGGCGTTTTTTAAAAATAGTGTGTACAAGAGTAGAGAAAGTCATGTGAGTGTAACACATCAGATTTTTTTTTATGTCCTGGACATGCAAAGAGAATGGAATGCGCCACATAGCAACCAGCGTTAAAATATTTGACTAACGCTTAAAACCTACCATATTCCCCTTGCATCTACAAGAAAATTACCAATAAGATTGACATCTCGATATCTCGATTAACATGAAGCATATGGAGAATAGGCGTTTGTAAAATTAGATTGTACAAGAGTAGAGAAAGTCATGTGAGTGTAACATATCAGATTTTTCTATATTGCCCTTGTAAATATATTTTCCCCTACATTTACAAGAAAATTAGCAATAAGATAGAGTTTGCAAATGTTTATCTCGATTAACATGAAGTAGATGGAGAATAAGCGTTTGTAAAAATACTTTGTACAAGAGTAGAGAAAGTCATGTGAGTGTAACACATCAGATTTTTTTTAAATGTCCTGGACATTCTAAGAGAATGGAATGCTCCACATAGGAACCAGCTCTTAAAAGATTTGACTATCGCTTAAATACTACCACATTACCCTTGCACCTATAACAAAATTAACAATACGATAGTTTCTGCAAATTTTTATATCGATTAACATAAAGTTTGTACAAGATTAGAAAAAGTCACATGAGTGTAACACATCAGATTTATGCTTTCAATTACACTTCGTTTTGATGTAAAATTTAAAACCTTTCGTGGTAAAAACTATTCACAGAAATATTAAACGCAAAATATATTGTTTACATACGCCTGAGAGGCGAATCAGATCAAAACTCGTACGCAAGGGATATATTTTACATCAAGTGATAGATAAAATAAATTAAAAACAAATAACTTCGTAACTAATCGGTCACATTGTTCCAATTTCGTACAGTAGTTTGTTAAACATATTAATATCTGGTTACATTTTTATAATGATAGCTTTAAACCTATAGAAGTTTAAACTTTCAGTCATAAGTACCTTACTTAAAATCCTAACGAACATGTCGCTCTTACGTAAGGGAGAAGAGCACTATCAGGCAAGAATACACACACTGCAACTCTATCCGGATCATTTTCAACACATTGTTTGCGTGATTTATTACATCCATTGGAAATTCACGAAATCAGAATAAAAGCAACGTTCTAAGCAGGAAAAAATCATAAATCTTGTATGAGGGGTCTCGAAGCTTTCTGCTTGTAATGATCAGGGAAAAGGGATGGGTAAGATAACGATACAAAAAAAAAATTGAAATTTACCGCGAATACTCCCACGGTAAATAAGGTATTAAATTACATAAAAAGCGTAGATCCAGCTAGTTCGTTGGCCACAGCTACGTAGCTGAATAAGAACAAGTATACAGTCCCTTAAAAGTGGAAACTCATAGTGATGATCTGGATTTAATGGCATGTGTATGAAGTGGACCATTTTGGTTGCAAAAAGCACTTACTATACCGGGTGCACCAAACAAAACTAACATACATAATGCCACCATGACTTCAAATCACCGATAAAGTCGTGAATCACGAAGTGGCGAGAGAAGCTATACATATAGAAGATTTGGAAATCAAGAGTAGCATTTGCTAGGACTGTTTCCTGAATAAACTGCAGTGATATACCCAAAAATAATTATTATTAAAATAAAGTAATGAAATATATTTTCGTGCAATGCAAACGGCATTGTTTGAAAAGAAATCAGAGACATGTGGTCGCACTTCGCTTGTTTGACCAGTGCAACGTCATCATTTAATATTTAGCGCCTTTTAACGTGGGAAACTAGAAGTAGACTACAATGTTGTAAGCTTGCTATAACGAACGTTATGATTTTCTTTATTGTAAGACACAATAAATGATAATGATTAATTGTTCCTAAACACATGGCATGGCAGGCTATAGTTGAAACGGTAGAATCAGACAAAAAAATTCAATGCCATAGTCGGAATTGAACTCGGTTAGAGCAATTGTAAGGAAAGTCGAAGATCCATGGTTCAAATCCCAGCTTTGTCATTCGATTTTGCAGTCGGATTCTACCTTGCCGAGAAACAATAATTTTGCAAAAAACGAACTTTATCGATATATTACTAAAAACACACGTTTTGGGATCCCTGAATCCTCAAAAGGTTTTTTGGAAGAAAATTTGCGTATATGTGCATATGCAGCGAAACCCAACTTCCAAGCTAAGGTTCAAGGTCCATAGTTCGCCCCACCTACTATATTTGAGGTGACTGACAAGCTAAACAATCAAGTTTCAGTACTTGGCAGTACGAGTGGAAATGAGTGGGAAGGGAAACGCCCTTTCCCCCCTCTCTCTGTAAGGTTTGGCATCGCTCTGCATGTGTGACTGTGACTCAAAAGCGAGAAAAATACACACACCCCCACACACACGGTGAACCATTTAAGTTGAGACTGTACAATATCTCCAAAACTAAGCGTTGTAGAAACAAATGTATTTAATAAAAGTTGCTTGATATTATTGGGGAAAGTAAATGCCATTAGTCGTGTTTTATTTGGAGGAACGTTGTGATGGTCATTTTAGGGTCAATTTAAATTGACGTTTAAATTGACAATGGCATTTACTTTCCCCCATAATATCAAGTAAGTTTTGTTAAAGACATTTCTTTCTACAACGCTTAGTTTTGGAGATATTGCACAGTCTCAACTTATATTGATCTTTCTGCGATTAATCTGTGAAAAGATCCTCATTTTGAATCAAGTTTGGAAAATTATGTATAACCTGTAAACCGTAAGAGATAAACATAAACTTACTACTCAAAAAATGTAGATGTTAAAACACGATATGTTCCAATAATTTCTTTTTATGGGAGCGGAAGATATTCTTTATTATTGGTTTGAATTTTCAAATACTTTTGCAGGTACTAAGTCACTATTGGTTATTTTTCCTCACTTCAATGCCAAAATAGAGATCCGCTTTTTAACCATTTGACTATCAGCTTTCTGCATGCCTCTTGTGGCTACATCGAAATGTGTAATAACAGCATTTCTGCAAACATTTATTTGGATTAACATGAAGTCGATAGAAAAATAAGATTTTATAAGAATAGCTTGTGGAAGAAAGGGTAGCGAAAGTTACGTGAATGTAGCACATGAGGTTTTTATATTTGTTAAAAAAATATCACAAATAAAAATCGGTCATAGCAAAACATGCTATAAAATGTACTAAAATTTTAGTATGGTGCTGTCAAAGTATATTCGTGAAACATTAAACTATGAATTTTACAATGTCTGTCCTTAAAGCACACATTTAAATCTACTCTGAGCAAAGAGTTGCACAATTATGGTTCTGAACGGAGTAGTAGCGCTTTAAATAACGTACAAAACGAATAAGTGGGGGTTTTCCCTAACAAAGCCAGGCTCCAGTTTCGCTTTAGAGATATTAAATTCACAATATCCAACATTAGAACTCAGGATAAAAAAAATTCTACATGAGGGGGAAAACTATGTTTGTTTATATCCCCTCTAAAAACAAGTATGTGACAGTGATTTTGTTTCCTCCCTCACTTTCCCCCCAACTCGTGTTTTTTGCTGAGTTAGTGGAGCCGGAATGTAATTTCGCGCTTTTCCAATACGATTCGCCCGCAGCACATAAAACCCAACCCGTTTTATGTTGGAAGCAAATCATGGACTGCTTTGGGGACAAAATTATTATAAGTAATGTCTAACTGCTGCTTTAATCCCACGTGGTTTCTGTCTTTTGGAAACATATAAGCGAGGATTTATGTAACAAATTCCTTTTGTATATATCATAACATTTATTTACTTCAAATCATAGATAGTGAGGAGAGGAGACGCGAAACTTAGAAATATGTTTAATGTTTATTTAGCTCGGGAATCGAATCCGAGACCTCTTGAATGCACTTCACAGTTTTATCACCTAGCACGATTCACGTATCCGTCGTCCGCTGCTCTGTATATGACCATTCCATCTATCGCCACGTATTTGGTATTGACTAATTACGTTTAACAGTGTCTGCATATTGACAAATAATGGTAGTTAATCTTATAATATGGACAGATCTTCCGGTTGAGGCCAAATACGGCTATGCCATTGAATTTTTCAGTCATGTGATTTTACCTTTCCAACCTTGATCTATACACGGCTTGTGTGGAAAAACAGTTAATTCCATTGATTGATGTAAGAGTTGGTTTAATTATGAAGCCCGGGACTTTAAGTACAGGGATAGCCAAAAGACTACGAACCGGCTGCGCGGTGTTTTTCCTGTCCCCTTCCTCGCCGCTCGCCGTCTGCCGCTATTATAGAAAGGCGCCGATTAAACCATATAACATTTTTAAAACTACTTTTAAAGGCTTTGCTTAACAACTTTATGAAAGTGTGATTGAGGACAGAATTATTAGTAGAGATTTGTGGCCCCCTCGGTCCCCCGACCTAACCTCGTGCAACTTCTATCTCTGGGGTAACTTAAAACAAAGTGTACAAGACCAAACCACACACCCTGGAAGAATTAAAACAAAATATCCGCCAGGAAATTTCCAGCATTTCTCAACGTGAACTACGGCGAGGTGCCAAAAATGTATGGACAACGACGGTGGCCAGTTTCAGCATCTCCTTTCATAAAGTTGGGCAGTAAAGCCTTTAAAAGTAGTTTTAAAAATGCTGTATGGTTTCATTCGCGCCTTTCTATGATAGTGGCAGACGGCAATTAGCGCCGAGGACGCGGACAGGAAAAACACCGCGCAGTCGATTTGTAGTTTTTTGTCTCTCTCTGAACTTACGTTGTACGTCGCCTCTGGGGTATGTCATCTCAAAACAAGTTGAGATCTCCTTTTGGTTTACCGGGAAAAATGCGACTCAGGGGAATTTAATGTTGTATCGCTAAGTTGCTATGGTAGCTCAGTTGGCTAGAGCAACCGGGCGGAAACCGGATGATTCCGGTTATCGTATTGAATTTTTCAGTCGTCCCGGCTTGTGTGGAAAAACAATTAATTCTACCTTAAAATATGCTTGTAAGCATGCGATTTTATCGGATAAAACACCAGCTCTTACTGAAGGGTAATAGTATCAGTAATTAATAGACTACATCACCCATCAATTACGAAATCTTACTACCTCAACATCCACTTCGGTTTCCATTATCGAAAACTAGAAGATTCTTTCAATTTTCATCTTTTTTCAATGCACATTCAAATAGTGAGCAGTTCCAAATATATTACGTTGTTGCAAAATATGTGTTCCGATTTTAGCTTATTTTAATTTTGAGGTTATTTATTTTCTGATTCCCACTGTTGGTAGCATTAGGAATACTGTGGTCCGAGAGCTGGCAAATGGTGAGTTGATGTTAAACAAAACTAGCAGAGTAATTATTTATGTAATCCGTTACATTTTAGTTATGGAGTAGTCTTAATAAATCTCATTCAAGGTTACGAGTCCCATGGGATAAATCTGTAATGTCTAGAGTACATATTTCAACCTATGAAGATACTGTAATTCAAAATTATTTCTCTAAGTTAAGGTTTTATATGAATAATTGAGACTGACTTGTAAGATGTGCTATCTTTTGCGTGAGCGCGCGCGTGCTTGTGAACAGCATTATTCTTAAACGAAATTTCGTTATATAACTACTTGGTATAGAAGTTCAGCTTATTCCAAGCATAGGACGGGAATATTTCGAAGAAAATTTCCCATCACAGCCTACAATTTCCATTGAACATTTTTAATATCTTTTATTTTTTGAAAAACGGTTCTAATGTTTTGTTTAAAATACCACGTGTTTAAAGTATTTGCATGACTACTAAGATTTGAACTTTTTGGATAGCCTGTGAATCCTTTTCATTTTTAATGATTTTGCATAATTTTGTGAACTGATAAGCCATACTGGATACACAAAAAACTTACTACACGAAAAATGTAAACCTCATTAAAACATGCATTTTCTATTCAATAAGTTGTTTCGTTACGTTTGCATTTTTAAAATATTCCATGTTGCATGCGTAAATTTGTCTCAGAACGTCATCTGATGGATATGCTTGAAAGTTCGCGATTCTTCTTTTTTCTTTCCATCGCAAGATCTCGTTTTAACGACTAAACATTTAGATGCTGTTTCCGCATGTGGTAACTTAACATTTACTGCTCAATTTGTAATAATTCTTAGACAAAAATATATTGCGAATGACAACGTGGATTCGTGCGTAAAAATGCCTTAGCATGGCTTCCTTAAGAAGGGAAGTAAAGCCGGTGGTCCCGTGTTGTAGATTTACGCCACGTAAAAGAATAAGCCTGATAAAGAGGCCTCTGAGCAAAATTACCGATCTTTCATGCCCAAAATAGAATGGGACGCTAAGGATCACAGCAGTTAAAGAGCGTCCATAAATAAAACTTAATTTAATTTGAAAACGCGGATATAAGAATGTTTGTTTTTTTTAGTTTTATTTATGGACGCTCTTTAACTGCTGCGGTCCTTAGCGTCCCATTCTATATTGGAGTGTGAAAAACGGTAATTTTGCTCAGAGGCCTCTTTATCAGGCCTGAGGTTCTTTTACGTGCCGTAAATCTACAACGCGGGATCACCGGCTTTACTTCCCTTCCGAAGGAAGCCATGTTAAGGATTTTTACGCCCGAAAAAATCCATCGCCCTCTGCCAGGTTTGAACCCGCGACCTCGGGAATTAGAGGTTAGCATGGTAACCACTACACCTCGAAGGACGACATGATCTTATATGAATACCTACTATAAAGGATATATGAGCATGTGTCGGAGTTAGCAAAGTCGACTGTTTCAGAGTGTTTGTGTGAAATTGTTTGGTGTTTAACAGTTAAATTTGGTCACTTCAAGATATAAATCGACGCAATTCATCGGACACATTTAGGATTCTGACTCTGAAGGAGAATCCAACAATAATAAAGTAAGATAATCAATGCTTAAAGTTTAAGTAGAAAATAATGTGTCGTCCGTTGCGCGTCTGTCATGTGTTTGTGACTAATCACCTTCCACTTCCTTGCAACTGCCTGCGCCGCAACTGTCATTTACCGCCTTCGTTCGTGACGGAGACTATAGCTCGTACTAATACAGTTCGATGGAGAAATAATGATGAGATGGAATTAATATAAATGTTATAATCATTGTATAACCGTCCATTTGGAGTTATAAAAACAGTTTCAAATCAAATAATGCATGGACCTTTACTTAGCAGGTGCTTAAGTTGATCGTCAGGTGTAAACTGGTGCTTTGTCAATTCCTTACGGCACGATCTGCATTGTCTACTTGAAATATTTTACGGCGGCTCTTGAAGACCGCATAAATTGTGAGAAATATGTAACGCTATAAGGATGTAATTAAGTTTTTCATTCTCAGGATGAGCACTAATAAAAATAATACCGGTATTCATACCAACATTAGCCACTGCTTCAGACCAAACGCCCTTCTGAAGACATAACCGAGACAATATCCGATTTTACAGCGAAGAATGCGCATAAGCACCCCGCTATTGAACGGTACCCGCATATTTAAATTGCCACATTCGCCGCTGGCAGCTTCTTAGGCGCAGTCTTTGTACTTTTCCTTCTTATAACTTTCACAAGTCGACTATAAACACCTTTATAATGTAGGACCCGTATATAAGCGCGACAGTTCTCTACGGGTTTACGACAGTAGGGCTTTTTACGCCCAATAATACAGCCTTCTTTCACTGTCATTTTTATGCTATTCATAAAATATGCCATATTATTACTGAGGTACTTTTATGTCCTTAAGCTTTCCTTGAAAATAGAGGAAAATTATTGCTATGTGCCACGATTTTCTTACTTTGTAGGTTGAGATTCACTCTTTGATATCCTGAGAGAGAAATAACAGTCTTGGATAAACATAAAACACTTCCAAAACATTTGAAATGCGCAGGTCCTCATCCCACAGCTGCGCAAAAGATGCGAAAAGACGTAGAAAGACACGTTGTTTGCCGCCTTATTGAGGGCACTTAGAATGGTACAGCAGGCGAGATTTACAGGAAAGAGGAAAAAATTCTGATTTGTTATATTATCATGAATAACCACAATCTCTCTCTTCCACACCGGTAGCGCACGAAACGATCCCACAGTGTTGTTTCATATTATTTAAAGCTCGTATGAAAAATCACATTCTGTGCTTTAAGGTCTATGAAAAGATCTATGAAACATTATAAGTCCATAATTTTATTTACATTACCTGAAAATTCTACCACATTTACAGAATATAAAACAAATGAAAAATACAAAATTTTAATGTGTTATGTCAAACCGTGTTTGAGATATGTCTTAAGTTAAAATTATCTATTTTATGTGCCTATTGTACCAACACGCCTATTATTTCTCTACTAAAATTTTACCAGTTTGAGTTATGGAAAATATTTTATAACAAATTAACTATCTGACACATTTTAACAGGTGCACAATTTTTAAATCATATTATCTGAAGCTGTCCTGTATATTTCAAGCATGTAAACTGAAGCTGTAGTATGCAGAGGATTTTGAACAAAAACTTTGACATAAAAGATTTGTATGGCCCCTTTATCTAAACGGCAAGGGCCCATATAAAGGGACATTTGGAGACAAGAAAAAAAAACAATGTAATATGAAAGTTTAAGACATAAGCAAAATAAAAGCAAATACATAAATTTCCGTTATTTTTTGCCATATTTCCCTGATGCACTGCCTGTTCCAATACTCTGAGAAAAAAATCTGATGTGTTGCACTCGCATGACTTTCTCTACACTTGTACAAACTATTTTTACAAACGCTTATTCTCCACCTACATGTCAATCGAGATGTTAATCTTATTGCTAATTTTCTTGTAGGTGCAAGGGGAATATGGTAGGCTTTGAGCGATAGCCAAATCTTTTAAGAGCTGGTTGCTATGAGAAGCATTCCTCTCTTTGCATGTCTAGGACATAAAAAACGAATAACGAATTCCCGCTTGAGAAACGGTATTAAGTATTGGAAAATTCAAACAAATAACAAGGAATATCTCGCAAATGGTTCACTCCACAAAAGAAAGAAAGAAAGAAAGAAAAATGTATATGGCAAATTGTGTGTTTTAACAAGATCTACATTTTTTTTTTGTAAGATTTTGTCTATAACTTACGATTTACCAGTTATGCGAAAGTGAATTCAGAATGAATAGGGCTTTTGGGGACACTCCCAGAAAATTCAAGCTATACATTTCATTTGCCATAAAAATATATTACACGTATGATATTTTAATTAAAATCGTTAGAGCCATTTTTGAGAAAAGCAAAATTTTCGAAAAATGTTCCCTGTAAAGGGTAGTCTGCGGTGGGGGGATTTTCTTGAAAATCTTCGTGTCTCATCCTTGGAAGATAGTAAACTCAAGTACCAAGTTTGGTATTTATCCGACTTTTCGTTTCTGAATTATGATGTTCACAGAGAGACAAAAATATATACACAGACATGTTTCCAAAATGCTTTATTTGGATTCACGGCACCTTAAAACATGCATTTCCGGTAAAAGTAGTAGAGAAAGTAAGAAGTGAAGCTTAATTCTAGTACCTGCCGCTAGAAGTTGTATTTCAACATGGTCGGCATAGCAAGACTTCCAACGCAACAATCAGAGTTTGTTGAATCACGAAGCATGGTTGCGTCTCGAGAGGCACTTCCGAGCATGGTTTCCTACACGGCGACCCCTTTCAAGAGAAACCAAACTGAAGTTGTTAGGTGTCGCTATGCAAGGAGACGGCGAGCCAGCTCGGAAAGGATTCTAAACGCTATTGTTTAACTGATTCTTAAAAATTGTCTTTCAATTCTCGGTGGTTGGTAGAAGATGATGCAAGGGGGCATACAGCCAATGCAGCGTCGGATTTTTTGCACGTCATTTTTAACATTCTTTATTTCGTTATGATCCCTTCAGTGATGGACACTCGTGGCCCATGAATAACCCAAATCTCCACCCATATGCCCCCCCCTTTCATAGTAAGAAGGTATTTGCATTCCAAGCAAAAATTCAACATGGATATCCATACAATGCTTTTGAAAATTGTCTTACGAGTCTGTATATGTTTGTACCTGTCCTTGAACAGAATAACTCAAAAACGAAATGTCGGATAAATACCAAGATGCAACATGAAGATTTTCAACAAAATCCTTCCAGCCCAAACTAACCTTTACATAGATTTTTCTAAATTTTTCTATTTTCTCAAAACATTACTCTAACGATTTTGATTAAAATAGCATACATTTAAGACATTTATATGAAAAACAAATGTATATATTGAAATTTCTGGGAATAGTCTGTAAGTGGTAAGCGTTAAGAGATAGACAAATACGTTACTACACAAAAAATCTGATGTGTTACACTCACATGACTTTCTCTACTCTTGTACAATCTGATTTTACAAACGCTTATTCTCCATATGCTTCATGTTAATCGAGATATCGAGATGTCAATCTTATTGGTAATATTCATGTAGATGCAAGGGGAATATGGTAGCTTTTAAGCGATGGTCAAATATTTTAACGCTGGTTGCTATGTGGCGCATTCCATTCTCTTTGCATGTCCAGGACATAAAAAAAATGAATAACGAATGTGAGAAAAAGTATAAGTATTGTAAAATTTAAGGAAATAACAAGCAATATCTCGAAAACGGTTCACTCAACAAAAGAAATGTATATGACATAAGTTGTGTATTTTAACGCGATCTACATTTTTCGTGTAGTAAAATTTTGTCTATCTCTTATGGTTTACCAGTTATGCAAAAGTCGTTCACAATGAAGAATACTTTTGGTGACATTCCCAGAAAATTCGAGATATACATTTCATTTCTCATGACATTATCTTAAACATATGATATTTTCATCAAAATCGTTAGAGCCATTTTTGAGAAAATTAAAATTTTCGAAAAATGTTCCATGTAAAGGGTAGTCTGGGGTGGGAGGATTTTCTTGAAAACCTTCGTGTCGCATCTCTGGAAGATACTGAACCTAAATACCAAGTTTGGTGCTTATCCGACTGTTCGTTTTTGAGTTATGCTGTTCACAGACACACACACACACACACACAGACACACACACGGACATGTTTCCAAAAATGCTTTTTTTGGATTCAGGAGGTCTCAAAACATGTATTTCCGGTGAAATCTCGGTATCGAATTTTTGGGTGGAATGCAATACTTCCCCTACTTACTATACGTAGTAGAGAAAGTAAAAATGGGAATGTCTTTAAAACACACAATTTATTTCAAATGACTTTTTTGTCGTATCAGCTGAGGCAGTATTTTTAACACTTAAATATCAGTCTAATTATATAATATAAAATTTAATAACAGCCCGCCTTAAAGCAATATGTATATAATATAATATATATATATAAAGTGTATGTAACAGTCATTGTGTTATGTTTATATTATTATGTGCATGTATAATAATGTTATGTGAATGTATTACATAGTTTAACAATGTAGGAGCTGTGAGAATAGAAGCAAGCTGCCTTCTGTAGCAAATAAAATTACAAAGTAAAAGCCGAAAGTTGCTAACAATGAGGTAACCTTGAGGCAACAATAAATTAGAAAGTTTAATAAACGCTACTAATAATTCTTGGAACAATAATGTAAAATTTAAAACGGTTTATAAATAGCCAATCTAAAACTAGAGAAGCTTAAAGTTAAATCAAGATATTCTATTGGAGTAGGCTTAGTCAATCAGAGACTAGAAATGGAGGAAATATACAAATTCAAGCGGCAGACGCTACAAGATTGCGTACCCAAGCAGTCAGATTTGGTATGTGTTCAGTGTGAGACATGAAAATTCATTGCGGTGAGAATAATATAAAAATTACGTGTTAAAAAAGTACAATTGATACTCGTAATATCACAGCTCTACAGAAGGATACATCAGTAAAGTGTTATTTAATCGTGTGAAGGATTAATAAAAAAAAATACAATGCAAGTATAACTTGTGTAAGCCTTCTTGTTCTTTAGCCATACCAGCCCTGCTAAGAGATACGCGCTCTAAAAATACTACTAACGCAGCCGAGGTATACATATATAATATTTAAATAAGCATAAAAATAAGTTGATTTTAATACGTGGGGCGAAGGCCACCGGAAAGTTTGTATCGTACTCCAAGAAACATATCTCCCGCAATACGTGGTGCAACCGCTACAACAATTAAACTGCTTCAAGTTTGGCTCTCCAACAGTGGGGCTTAAACACCTTCACAGCCATTCCCGAGATATCCATTTATTTTGGTTTAAATTTTTCAATACTTTATAAGTCCTGTCGCTGTTCACTTGTTTCTCGCGGTGATGGAAACGGTATGAAATGTTAAAGCCATAGGGAGACGCTAATAAACACCTGATTACAGAATCGATTTCCTCTTGTATCTACAACGAAATGTGTAATGAAAACATATCTGCAAATGTTTATATAAATTAATGTGAAGAAAATAGAAAAATAAGCTTGCCTAAGAATAATTTGTAAAAGCTGCATGAAAATACCCGAACAATGGGTAGAGAAAGTGATATGAATGTAGCGCATAAGTTTTAGCTTATTCTTATTGCCTATATCGCGCTCGATAGTATAACAACACTTCTTACAATGTTACAAAAACCGCCAGCACTTCAAATTTTGGTGTAAATGTAACCTATTTTGAGCTGTGTGGCGTTAGCACAGTCAGTCCACTTGAAGACAAATGAGAACGCCGTAGCGCATGCTGCAGTCATATTACAGGCACTCTCACGGGCTCTTGACCCGAAGGCCTTAACAGGCAGCGAGTAAGTCGTCTCCTTTCAATATTAGGGCAACTCATTAAACTCATTTACAAAGTAAATAAGGCTTCCACTGCATACCTCTTGCTCTCCCACAAGTGGCTGTGGAGTTTACACGTGCATGTCACGACTCGCACTGTGTCCACAAAATTTGACCACCTTGGTATTGTTAATTAAGAATTCTCTTTATCAAAACTTCTAGTGAGAGATTAAACAGATTAACTAATGATGTAATCACAACTAATTTAGCTGTGGACAGCCCATTCTTGAGTGGAACTTTGAAGTAGTTGCAACCGCACGTATGCTAAAAAGTTTCCGGTAGCCTTCGCCCCAAATGTACTTTCCGCTGGCCTTTGCACCCAAAAATGATTTAAAAATATTAACTTTGTAATTTTGACTGTTTCTTTAAATATTATATATTTATGTTTTAGAGACTGAAGAATGTAGGCTCACAGATTATAATTTTACTTCACTCCTTTTATTACTGCTTGACACGATTTAAATAACACTTCACTGATATAGAGAGAGCTGTGAAATTTTTTTATTAATTACTTGCACTTTTTAACACGTAAACTATTTTTGTCTCACACAAAATACGTATTAAATTTCTCGAGGACGCGTCTTGCGTCCGGATAGGAACACTGCCTACAAGCAACTGACTTCTGAATTTGTAAATTTTGCTCCATTTTAGTTTTGATTGGTTAATCCTAGTCCAATAGAATACCTTCATTTAACTAAAGCTTTTTCTGGTTGTTGATTGGCTATTTTATAAACTGTCACTAAAATTACATTATTGCTTCCAAGAATCACAAGTAGCATTATTAAATTTTCAAATTCACTATTGCCTCAAGGCTACCTCATTGTTAGCAACTTTAAACCTATTATTCTCACAGCTCCTACATTATTAAATTACGTAATACATTCACATAGCAGTATTAAATATGTATACAATAATATAAGCATATATAATGACTGTAAAATGCACTTTTTATATCTTGTTACATACACATATAGCTTTAAGGCGGACTGTTATTGAATTTATATATTATACAATTAGGTTGAAATCATTTAAGTGTCAAAAATACTGCCTCAACTTAATTGGACTATTTCAAAGTGAGTAAGAATTCATAGTGAAAATCTGCTGAATTACATACACATGACAATCTCTACACAGTCCCGAGGTCGCAAGTTCAAACACGGCGGAGGGCGATGGATTTTTAAGGGGGTAAAAATCCTTAACTTGGCTTCCTTCGGAAGGGAAGTAAAGCCGGTAGATTTACGGCACGTAAAAACACCTCAAGCCGCTGAGCAAAATGTACGGTCCTTCACGCCTAATATAGAATGGCACGCTAAGAATCATAGCAGTTAAAGAGCGTTCATAGATAAAACTCAATGTAATTTTTTTTATCTACCTACTATTCAATAAACTATTCTTACAAAGGCCTATTATTATAGCTACTGTTAATTTGATAAGTTTTCAATTCACATTTATATATTTTGTTGTACGATACTTAGGTAAAGGATTGTCAGATCTTTATAGAACGTGTTGCTATGTAATGGTTTAAAATTTATAAGTTCACGAAGAAGGGGGGGACGAATAGTGACTTCCTATTTCAAAAAAGGTATAAGTATTTTATAATTCAGTCCAATAACAATAAATGCTTCGGAATTCATTAATTCCAATCGGTTTACCAATTATACAAAAGTCATTCAGAAAGAAGAGGGCTTCAGAGGCTATTCCCAGAAAATGCAAGTTATAGATTTCATTTCTTATGAAAATATCTTAAACGGTGTTTTGATCCATATGTTTTTTGGGGGGATTTTCCCGGGTCGTCAGGCGAATGCTGGAGTGTTTTCTTTCACCCCACCCGAATTTCCTATCCCACCATTTTGTTCCATTAATCATTTCATTCATGCTTCACCCCGTTTGGTCCGTTTTAGGGTTGGAAGTGTCGGCGATGTGGTTTCGGTGCAGCGTGGCAGGAGAAAAGGATGCTGTGAACTTTCTCCATCCCTCGGCTTTCGACAGGTTGCGAGGGTATAAAGACCGTCTCGGCGTTGGATCCCAAATGGGACGGGGTCCCGGTCTGCCTGTCATCTGCCGGGGCGTTTATGTCTGTAAATTGCAGGGAACCTGTATTGCTGTACCGTCACTCCTGGTTCCGGTCGCCCGGTCTCTTCCTTCACCTCATACCTTCCTCGTGGGAACGTAGGTGCAATATCCTAATTCACTGGATCGATGCCGAATCTCCCCCACTTTACAACCCAATCCAATGGTGTTTTAATCAAAATGGTTAGAGCCAAGTTTTGAGAAAATAAACGTTTCCGAAATATTTTCCATGTAAAGTGGGGAATTTTCTTGAAAATCTTCGCGTCCCATCTTTTACAAGTTTGATATTTAACCAACTTTTCGATTTTCAGTTGTGCTGTTCACAGATACACAAGCGCGGGCGGCCGTTTTTCTAAAATTGCTTTTTTTTCATTTAGGGAGTCTCAAAACGTGTATTTCCGGTGAAATATTGGTGTCGAATTTTTGGGTGAAATACAATACGTCCTCTACTTTCTAGTTTGCAGTCAAGAGATCCCGGGTTGGATTAGGTTGACCCGGCCACTCTGCCATGGGCTTTTTCGCGGTTTTCTCTAAGTGGTAGGCGAATGCAGGGAGGATTAAATAATGGCATGAATTTTCCTGTCTCCCATTACCTGTCATTTCATTAATTCACTAATCAACGGTATATGAGCTGCTTCGTACGTTTTTTTAGACAAACGACGTTAATAGTACTCTAAAGCACCTAAGTTGGCGATTGCGTCGATTTATGATAAAACAAATAATATTAGTTTTAATGTCTATTCAGTCACTAAAAAAAACTTCAGATTTCTAATTTGAGTTTAAGGGGACCGATCTGTAAATTTTCCAAAAATAAAGTACTTTTGATTTTTTTTAAATTTTAGTGCATAGTATAATGTCAAGTCCTTTTTGAATTATTCATTTTTGTATACAAATTTTATACAATATGCTCCTTATTGGGCTAGTAAATAGTTTTTCTAAGAAATAAAACTTTTAAATTAGTTCCTGTTCCATTCAAAGTTTCAATTTTTGCAAAGAAAGAAAAAAATTCTAATGTGTTACACTCACATGACTTTCTCTACTCTTGTAAAAACTATTTTTACAAACGCTTATTCTCCATCTACTTCATGTTAATCGAGATAAACATTTGCAGACTATCTTATTGCTAATTTTCTTGTAGATGTAAGGGGAATATATATTTACAAGGGCAGTATCGAAATACAGTAGGCTTTAAGCACATACATATCTCTTAATAGCGGGTTGCTAGGTGCAGCACCATTCCCTTTGCCACAGATTAATACTCTTTGCATATCCAAAACAAAACAAAATGAATAACGAATTCCCAATTGAGAAAATAAGTATTGAAAAATTTAAGGGAATAACAAGCAATATCTCGAAAATGGTTCACTCAACAACAAAAAATGTATATGACATAAATTGTGTATTTTAACGCGATCTACATTTTTTGTGTAGTAAAATTTTGTCTATCTCTTATGGTTTACCAGTTATGCAAAAGTCGTTCACAATGAAGAATACTTTTGGAGACATTCCCAGAAAATTTAAGATATACATATTATTTGTCATAAAAATATGTTAAACATATGGCATTTTAATCAAAATCGTTACAGCCATTTTATAGAAAATTAAAATTTTCGAAAAATCTTCCATGTAAAGGGTAATCTGGGGTGGGGAGATTTTCTTGAAAACCTTCATGTCGCATTTCTGGAAGATACTGAACCTAAATACCAAGTTTGGAGATTATCCGACTGTTCGTTTCTGAGTTATGCTGTTCACAGGCAGACAGACAGACAGACAGACAGACACAGACGCACAGACACACACACACACACACACGGACATCTTTCCAAAAATGCTTTTTTGGATTCAGGGGGTCTCAAAACATGTATTTCCGGTGAAATATCGGTATCGAATTTTTGGGTGGAATACAATACTTCCCCTACTTACTATACGTAGTAGAGAAAGTAAAAACGTTTATTAAATTTTGGTGAGCTTGACGAAATAATGCAACTCCCCTACAGTGATAACAGCACGGTGACCGAAGTCGCTAGCGCACGGCTCGTGAACAAGAGGTGCACAGTTCAAATCCCACCAGAACCGTTCTCCCTGATTGAGGTTTTTCCAGATTTTCCTCAGTCCTCATAACTGGTAATTGCCGTGGAGGTGCCCTAAACTTTGGTCTGGAACGTTTCCTTCCCAAACTTTCTTTCGTAATTATCGTTTCATGTTTCCATTGTTGCCAAAAAAAGGTTAAAGTTTCAATTCAGATATATTGATAAACTATTGCAAAATGTCACTACGATAGATTTAAAATTGGATATTAAGGATCATTTTAAATGCTGAAAAATGACTAAAATATTACAAACCCGAAACACATTTGAAAATACGCATATAGTGACTGAACTCAAGTTCTGCTACAAAGCTAACTTTTATTCCATTAATTTTTTGTTATCAAAAACGTCAAGAAAGCTGCAAACGCCCTCGGTCACGGTTATTTAAATCTTCGCATAACTCGCTGAAATTTCAACTGGATAGCAAAACAGTTTGCAAAGGACGTCCCTAAAACATCAAAGTTGCAAAGTTAAAAAAGGTAAAAATAAAATTTGTTACCGTTTGTGCCCAATTTTCATCAATCGGTCCTTTTAAAAGGACATTTTATGAACACAATTATATTTTTCCAAAACGAATGCGTGTACTTGTACCCTGATTTACAGCCGCATTCAATAACTAACCCTCTTTTCTTTTAGAAATGAAGGAAACATTTAAGAAATACCTTAGATTTAGCACCTAAAAGATCTCCAATTGAAAATTCGAAATTGGTCGGTTTAGAGGGGTAATACGCATTCTTCCACTTAAGTAACAACAGCGCTTTAGGGCTATTTGTGTAGGAACTACGTACTAAATCAGATATTAAACCCTCAATCTCCCTCAATGGTCTGGGGAAAGGGAGGCGGGAGGGAGTGTTGCCACGAGTGGTTTAATGGCTTCGGTCACAGCAGAAACAGACACAAAAGATCTGAAAGAACAAAGGATTTTAACAAAATGATGTTAAATGGGGATTTAATGAACGTGATCGCGAAAACAAAAGTGAGCGCACCGTTTGAAAGAAACCTCTGATCTGATTTTTAACAAAATGTAAACCACAATTTGGAGGGATTTCCATCGTAAAATGAGAACAATTTAAATACCAACTACAAAGACTACACTGCAGAAATTAACCAACGCACACAACATCAAAGAAATGCCCGTCCGTCCATTAAGTTTTTATTAACTCGCACCAGTATCAGCTACACAGCGTGCTATAAAAAGCCACGAGCTAAAACTTGCTTTATTCTGCGTATACAAGCCGTATTATATCTCACACACTAATAGAGCTATTTAGCTTAATTTAATAGACTCAAACTGCTGTAGGCGTGTTTCAGTTGGAATCTTAGTTGGGAGGAGCTGCCTGAATGAGACCTTTTCTGGATGAAGACAAAAACAATGGCTATGAAGTATTGCGTACCCTCTCGCGGATACCGGATGTACCTGTATACACAGAAAAAATGCATAACTCTATGATAAGGCCGATTTTGTTATACGGAAGTGAAATCTGGGGATGGGAAAGAGCAGAGCATGTAAATAAAACGCAAGAAGTATTTTGGAAAAGAGTTCTTGGAGTTTCACGAGGCACATCAAATTCGGGGGTATTGAGGGAGGTGGGGGCACAAGGCAAAATACACTGTAAAATACGAAGAGCGAAGTACTGGCTGAGGTTGATGCAGGGGGATAACTCCACACTATGATCCAAATATTATAAATACCAGGGAGAAAACCTGTCTCCTGAGTTTTGGGCAGCTGATTTGGAAAGGGATTTGAGGAGAATAGGAATGGGGTCAGCATGGGAAAAAGCTAAAACAAATGACTAAAACATATGGAAAGGTGTTAAAAGAAGACTAAGAGACATCAACCAACAGGAAATAGAATCGGATTGTAAAATTAAACCTTCTCTAAGTCTAGCAAATGAGATAAAATTGAACTGGGGTAAAGAGGCATATATACTTAACTTAGGAAGAAAGGAAAGATCAGAAATGACATGGTTTAGACTGGGGGGGGGGGCACAGAAAATGACTGACGATTCTGGCAGGAGAATCTGACCGTTCTGTGATTTGGGACTGGGTACATATTTTGGCGGAATGTGCACAGTGGGAGAACCAGCGAACAATTAAACTCAAAGAAAAATTCTTAAATCCGTCAAGAAAGAGATTGGCATGTTGGGATCTACTGGCTGACCAGAGGAACTGGCAAAACATGGGCAACTTCTGGGCTAAAGTGCGCGAAGCTAGGTTTGTTCAGTTCGTCAAAGGTAATTTATCTCTATTTTCGTTTTTCTTCTTCTTTTTTGTTGTTGTTTTTGTTGTTGTTTATTTCGTCACCATACCTTGCATCTTAAATATGCATTAACGGTCAATTACTCATGCACAAAATATTGGTGTAATAACTTCAATAATTTGAAACCAATAAAGATACTTTATCTATTTATCTATCTATAACTTTGTCCTGCTGTCACGCATTCTTCCGCGCTCCTTTTCCTTCCCCCCTGATTGGCTAATAATACTTGAATGGCGATATACACGCCCTGTGCAATGCAAGGTCAGGCGATAAAGCGATATAAACATTGTCGTGATAGGCTAAGGTCCGGGACAAATTAGCAACCAATGTATGTTCAACTTCACTATAGAGTTCCATAACACAGCCCTTGAAGCCAATGCGCTGCCTTAGTTGCTATTATAAACAGTACAGTTTAGTGATGGTGGAAAGCGAAGTAGGGCACATACATCGGAATGAGAGACACAAGTGTATGTACCTCTAGTCACGAACCGGATTGTACACGGCCTCACAGGTAAACAACACGACAATGCGCCATCTCCCTCCACCCTACTCGATGGGCAGCATACTTCACTTCACCCTTACGTTGTCCCGGATCCTTAGCCTGGTCATGATAGATGCATGTCCTTTCGTCATCCTGAGAGACAGGTTTAAAACGGAGGCTGCTTCTATCTACATATTTGTGGATAAGAATTTGTACAGATTCCAGATGCATTAACTAGCTATGTAATATATCTGATTTATACGCTTATGAAAATGTAAATTTCACAATCCTCTTCGGATATAGTTATTAGGATAAATGATCAGGTTAAATAAGGTACTATTTTGTATCGCACCTATTTCACGACAGCGGCCAATGAGAAGAAAATACTGCACGTGACAGTGAAGAGATACAGGACAAAGTTATAAGGAACAGTGTCCGCAACTAGAGTCACCGTCACGAACGAAGACGGTAGTGCAGTACCTACCAAAAATTTTGCGACGTCTTAGTCACGTGCTTCCTAACCAATTAAAGATTATCTGTTTAAAAGAGAGTTTATATTAAATTAAATTGGGTTTTATTTATGGACGCTCTTTAACCACTGTGGTCCTTAGCGTCCCAATCTATATTGGGCGTGAAAGACCGGTAATTTTGCTCAGAGGCCTCCCTATCAGGCTTGAGGTTCTTTTACGTGCAGTAAATCTACGACACAGGTCCACCGGCTTTACTTCCCTTCCGAAGGAAGACATGCTAAGGATTTTTACGCCCGAAAAAAATGTATCCCCTCCGCCGTGTTTGAACCTGCCACCTTGGGAACTAGAGGCTAGCATGGTAACCACTACACCACGGAGGGCGACAGGGTGTTTATGTGAACCTCCTTGCTGTATTAACAGCGAAATTTCATAATTTCAACTATAAATCGACTCCACTTGCGGCGACCTGAAGGAGAATCCATCGACGAAGTTGGAATAACGTTTAATAACAATAGTATATTGCAATACAAGTGCAATAAGTGCATCATTGGAGAACAAGGAAGAGTTTGAAAATGCGAGACGAAGTCGAATATTTTCTTCTTTCGAGATTCACTAATACACTAATGTGACTGAAAAACTCAATGCCATAGCCAGGATTTGAACCACCGATCTTACGTTATGTCATACCAAGCGGGATGGTTCCTGCGGTAACGTCTGTGGTCCGCATTCAGAGGTCGTGGGTTCGATTCCGCGGTCGACCTTCCTGACTTATGGATTTTTTCGGGGATTTCCCCGGATCGCTACGCGAATGCTGGGAATTTCCTGTCCCTTCATTTCACCTACATTCTCATTTCACTTCACCTTTCATCTGCTTGGTCTGTTTCAGAGTTGAAAGTGACGGCGGGAGTATCGGCGTTGCATGGCAGGGGAAAAGGATGTTCTCTGTAAAAGTTCGTCCTCGGAATGGGGCGGTCTCCGAACCCCGGGCCTCAAAGGGGATGTGCAAGCATGCAGGGGGAGGGGAGCTGCCAACGGGGGAGTTTCAATCTGTAAACGGTAGGCACACCGCTCTTTGCCCTGTCGTCCCTCCTGGTCCGACCGCCCTCAGTCTCCTCTCACCTCAGCCCTCCCTCCCGGGGGCATCCATCAGGGACTTCAAGCACGAAATATCTTGTAGGTCGAGGTGCTGATGTCCTCCTCCGCAGTTAGTCCAAGTCCTAGGGCATTGAATTTTTAGCCGCCTGATTCTACCTCAACCTTGACCTACAAACGGCTAGTGTGGAAGAATAACTAATTCCAATAGAAATAGTACTTGCGCGAAAATTAAATTAAATACTATCAGCTGTTGCGAATGGTGGTTGTGGTAGCAAGGTCACCAACATTGACATTGGTGACGAACTGGCAAACGATTATCCACGCTTGGTTGCTGACCGTAAAAAAAACCCCAAAAAAACCTGTAGCTCATACATGTTAGCTACTGCATGAATTAAATCGTAAGTAGATATTAACAACTAAAAAGTAAGTAAAGCCACAGGTAAGATTTAAATAGTATAATTCGGTGTCGAAGATAATTATATTTCATGTAGCAATAATAAATATATCAAAAGTTAGAATATTGTATATAGTTCATGCACCTACGTGCAGTAAAACACACAGAACGCGTAGATAGGTAAGTGAACTTTTCACCATTATAGCATGAACAGAAAGTGGATACAAAAAAACACACTGACGTCGAAACAAACGCGCCAAAAGCGTCGTTGCTACCACTCTTTCCCTTCCTTGCAAATGTCTGTGTGGCAACTGCCATCTACCGCCTTCACGGTTCTACCACACGAACATTTATCATTCAAATCAATAGGTCACTGATTCATTGCCTTATTACACGCTAAGCTACACACACACACATTTTTGGTGCTTTTCACCTAAGTGACCAAACGTCGTGGAAATCCAGGACTGTGCCAGGTTTCTGCTTTCACTCTCAGTGATTCCAGAAAAGGCTTTCGGGATGCGTTTTTGTTCCAGGATGCACATAATATACAAATATCCATGTGCTTCTATTTTAGACTAAAGTGAGGCTAGCACTGCATCAGTCTCTAAACGAATATATACTCCTACCGTAATTCTTGGAACAGGTCTACAACACACGGCATGAACTGCTGCTCGCTGATGGAAAGAAATAACAAAAACACAAAATCACCTTTACAAACTAGACCACGTATTCACGAGTCATGTCACTGTATTCTACACATTAGCGTATTCCTTCTTGTCATTGATGAACATTCAATTTCCACTTCATCAACTTTACTTTCCCTACCATTCACCTTTGTAAGTAGAAAAAGTATTGCATTTCAACCAAAAATTCGATACTGAATACCCCATGCGTTACGGCCCGTGCAGGGCCTTGGCCTGCCAACCCGACAGCCGGCCTCACGCCAACATACGCACGGAAGAGGTGGGCGAGCATTCAATCGAAACTTGGAGATGATTCCTGCATCGCGTTCCTCCGCCAGAATGTTGGCTCGCGAGGCCGGGATCGCTGCCTACCGCAGCCCCTCATTTTCCTCACGATGCTGAGTAGGCACCGGTCCTATACCACGGACTTAAAATCCGCACCCCCACGCGTGGGATCAAACCCGGTCGCATTCCGTGGCCGGGAACCAGAGCACCACGCTCCAGCCTGCTGCCCATGGCTCATCACAAATACTGAATACATACCCCGAAAAAAACGCATATTTAGAAAGGTGTGAATGTGGGTTTCAAGAATTCTTGAGCAGAATTCAAAAACGAAAATTCGGATGAATACCATGTTTCAACACACACTAATTAAGCATGCCAGACAGGAGTTTTTAAGAAACTTGCCACACTTTAAAATGTCATTTATCTTCTCAAAAATAGCTTCAAACGTTTTGATTAAAATATAAAATATTTGAGATCTTAATGTCACAAAATAAACCCATAAATTTAGTTTTCTGTCAACACCCTGAAAAACGACTTCATACCAGTTGAGTTTTGGTATAATTTTATATAACTGGAAAATTATAAGAGGGACAAAAACAAACAACAAAACTATTTTCTACACCATTGGCTTTAAATGCTCAAAATGCAGTTTAGTTGTCACAAAAATTTAAAATTAGTGGTTTGAAATCAAAATAACCAAATAACCTTAAATTGGAATTGAGGTATTGTTAAGTATGTGGCTAAATTTCGCATTCACATTAGAAATGTAATTTGTTAATTTTTGACATTTCACCGTATTTTATAGAAAACGCTTCCTGTTGATGCTTCCAAAAACAAAACCTCTTCCCTTTTACCTCTACCCTGTTCTAAAATGTATGAATTCTTATGCATCGCCTTGAAGGACGTAAACCTATTTTAAGAAGGCAATTTTCTCCTCGGCGCCTGGGAGTTTATGCAGACCGGCATGCATTATAACCTCGGCTTTATCGCCGAGTGCACCTCCGGATGACACTTTCTGCACATTACCCTGGCTGAAACAGCGTTCTCCGTCAATGCCCTTGCGATGACAAATATACCCATTACCTGGGGCGGCAAGTAACTTTGGCGAGAAAATTGCATTTCCTGATACTTGCAGAGAGCGTGCCTATGAAACTTAAAGCAGTTCAAAAAACGAGCGCACATGACCGAAGTTTGCACATTTGGAAAGCTGCCTCTTAAAGGAAGGTAAAGAAACAAATGCTACATTATTACTTTCTCTACCTAGTATTGCATTCTACACAAAAAAAATCTGATGTGTTACACTCACATGATTTTCTCTGCTCTTGTACAAACTATTTTTACAAACGCTTATTCTCCATTAGCTTCACATTAATCGAGATATCGAGATGTTAATCTTATTGCTAATTTTCTTGTAGATTCAAGGGGAATTGGTAGGCTTTAAGCGATAGTCAAATATTTTAAGAGCTGGTTGCTATGTGGAGTATTCCATTCTCTTTGCATTACCAGGACAAAAAAATGAATAACGAATTCCCATTTGAGAAAAAAATATTGGAAGATTTAACAATCAATATCTCGAAAATGGTTCACTCATCAAAAAAAATGTGTATGACATAAATTGTGTATTTTAACACGATCTACATTTTTTGTGTAGTAAAATTTTGTCTATCTCTTATGGTTTACCAGTTATACAAAAGTCGTTCACAATGAAGAATACTTTTGGATACATTCCCATAAAATTCAAAATATACATTTTATTTGTCATGAAAATATCTTAAATATATGATATTTTAATCAAAATCCTTAGAGCATTTTTGAGAAAATTAACATTTTCGAAAAATGTTCCATGTAAAGGGTAATCTGGGATGGGGGATTTTCTTGATAACCTTCGTGTCGCATCTTTGGAAGATACTGAACCTAAATACCAAGTTTGGTGTTTATCCGACTGTTCGTTTCTGAGTTATGCTGTTCACACACACACACACACACACACACACACACACACACACGGACATGTTTCCAAAAACGCTATTTTGGATTCAGGAAGCCTCAAAACATGTATTTCCGGTGAAATCTCGGTATCGAATTTTTGGGTGAATTACAGTACTTCCCCTACTTACTATACGTAGTAGAGAAAGTAAAAATACATATCGCGATTTCACCAGAATTACATGTTTTGAGGCCTCCCGAATTAAAACAAAAATTAGAAAAAGATGTATGTATGAATAGTTAATTCTAAAACGAAATGTTCATAAATACTAAACTTATCGAACAAGATGGTTAACGTGTGAGGCTCGCATTCGGGAGGTCCATGGTTCGATTTCCGTCCACTCTGACGTAGGGTTTTTTTATGGATTTCTCTGGTCGCCAAGTGAATGCTGGGGTGGTTTCTCATATACTACGATTTCCTTTCCATTATTTCCCTTTCATTCAGTTTCTTTATTTTGTATTATATGTGTTTCTAGGTTTTTTGGCGTTAGATGGCGTCGGACAGATGGCACGGGTACTTGCTCCGAGGAAAGAATATTCCCTGTGGATACTAGAAGGCTGCTAGGTTGAAAGGGTCGTTCATTGTTCTCTTGGCAGCTCCAGTTAAGGGGTGGGTCTTAAAGCAAAGAACTATTGGGAACTTCCGCGCGTCGTTGTGGCCTATCTGCCTGGTGCCCGTTTCCTCCTGTGATTCCTTCACTTCATCCTTTGCTGTTTATCTTGAAGATAGGCCTCGATAGCTGTCGCTGTGTCGGCAGAACAAGACTGACTCCGTTGCTATGTAGGTGCACTTATATACCTTCTAAGCTAACGACCCGTTCCAGAGCGGTGAAGTACCGCAGGCGCCATCTCGTTAATATATACATTAGCGCCGTTGCGGCGTGCTTACTAACCATTGTGCACACTGCTACCATTGTTGCGAACTTACTAATTTGTAGTGATGCTCGCTACAGTTATAAGTGATGACGAGTAAAGCTATTGATTAAACTTATATATTCATATGTGAATAATCTAGAACTGTGCACTAAAACAGGACGCCACTACATATTCGAAAAGGTAAACAGATACACACACCTCCTGCTTGCTATACATATTCCACCTGTGAAGGCCAGTAGAGTGCCTCCCGAAGCTGCGGAGACGGCATAAATAGAAGCGAGTGTACCTACAACGAAATGTATAATAAAACTATTTCTGCGAATGTTTATCTAGATCAATATGAAGTAGATAGAAAAATAAGCTTTTGTGATATCAGTTTTTGGGAGCTATATAAAAATAAACGATAGTGGTTAGAGAAAGTCATGTAACATCTAACACCAAGGCAATTCACACACGACTCAAATCGTTGTTTGCATGGTCGTAGTAACCTCTAATTATGCTATCAGTTAACCTTATGAAAATCACTTAATGAAAATCTCTCATAAGAAAAGCAATCGGTCCACTTTTGGTGAAACTGAGAATGTTTATTCAATGTTATTATAGGGACATCGGTTTATACTCCAGCATAACAAAACGTAAGAAAACATTAAGAGTGCGCTAAAATCCTCTTCAGAACAGGCAATTTCGGGAAGAATAGATTGAAATTAGCATATTTTTACGTTTTCTACCACCTACCTATAGTAGGTAAAGGAAGTATTACATTCCACCCAAAATTCTGTATCAAAATTTCTCTGCAAATGCATATTTTGAGGTTCCAGAACCGAAGAAAAAAAATTTGATAAAGTCCTTTTATCTTTGTGAACAGTATGGCTCAAAAACAGAAGTCGAGTAAATAGCAAGCTTGGAATTTCATTCCAACATCTTCCAAGGAAGCGATACCAAGATTTTTGAAAAAACTATCAAAACTTAGGAATTGTCGACATTTTTACTGAACTGATTAGCGCCTCAGTTTTAACGATTTCATAAAAGTATTTCTTCGCTAGTTTAAATCACATGTCGGTGTTGTTGCCAGATATTGCTATGTATAAGAGGTTGGTTTACTAAATGCATATAATGGCTTTGTAAACACCAATCATGAAAAAGTTGAAAATCGGTGTTATAATTTTGAATATTTGGTTCGGAAATGCATTGTTAAGGATGTAGGATATGGTTCCAGCACGATAGTGCCCCTCCCCTTTTCACTTGTCATCAGGGATTTCCTCAACAGAAGATTTACGGATCAGTGGATTGGTCGAGGTGAACTCTTTTCATGCCCACCTAGGTCCCCAGATCTTACACCGTTAGCACTTCTCTACGAGACACAGAAGCAGAACTTCAAGTGAGGATCGTGGTAGAGGGCGCGGAAATCGGGGAGCAACCAGACATGCTACTTAAGAGTTCATCAGTCCGTTGTGAGAAGCCCAGAGCTGTGCAACCAGGTCAATCTCCAAAATGATCTATAAATTCGGAGTATTGGGTTGCCGGATTCTCCTTATTGATAGCTTTCTCTCACGTCTACTTTTCAAGTACGGATTGGTCCTTCTGCGGCCGGTCTTGTCTGGAGTGCCTCAAGGTACTATTTTAGCACCTGTGCTGTTAAGTGTCTTCACCTGTGATATACCTGCCTTATCACATTCTACATCGCTCATGTAAGCTGATGATATCGCCACTTTTACAACACACTACGAACTAGTACCGCTGCTCACAGATTACAGACTTTTCTAATATTCTAGTTTCCTGGATTCACAACCGAAGATTGCTTTGAACTACAAGAAATGCAAACCATGATTTTTACATTGCGTAGTCTCATCGTTCTCGCTCCTATTACCTTACGCCACAAACTATTCACATACCCTAGAAACATGCTGATGACACTGTTAAATATCTTGGCCTACATTTCGATGACTGACATGGAACTCTCATTTTAATTCAAAATTAAATTTTTCTTACTTCAGATTACGTAAATTGTATCCTAACTCTCAACCGTAAATCATCTTTGCAAATACCATGTGGCTCTGCTTTACATAAGTCCTTACTTCGTCCTTTACTCACACATGCCTGTCCAATTTGGGGAGATGCAGCTGCAAGCAAAATTAATCGTCTGCAGGTCTTTCAAAATAAAGTTTTGAGGCTTATACTGAACGCACCTTGGTATGTCAGCAACGCCCAGTTACTACATGAACATGGACTCAGTACCATCTCTGCACACATTCACTCTCAGGCTCTCACATTGTTTCAGCATCTTCACTTAGTACCTGGCTCAGTGAACTTCTCCTTGGGACGAAGATTTGAAGCTATTCCCCAGATCAGGAGTAGTCTCTCGCAAGACTTGCTGCTTTCTTCCGGAAGCGATTCCGAATTAGAAGATTTTCAGTAAACAAACATTGCAATTATATGCAACTGTTTGTTGCCAGAGGAGCCTCTTATGGTTGACCCCAGATTAACTTACATTGTTTATTATGTATTTTATCCCGATTCTGAATAGCATTTCTAATGTTGTACGAATCTATCTAATATTAAAAAATCTGATGAGTTACACTCACATGACTTTCTCTACTCTTGCACAAACTATTTTTACAAACGCTTATTCTCCATCTACTTCATGTTAATCGAGATAAACATTTGCAGAGTCTATCTTATTGCTAATTTTCTTGTAGATGTAAGGGGAATAAACGTTTACAAGGGCAATATAGAAATACAGTAGCCTTTAAGCATATACATATCTCTTAATAGCTGGTCCTAGGTGCAGCACCATTCCCTTTGCCACAGATTAATACTCTTTGCATATCCAAGACAAAAAAATGAATAACGAATTCCCATTTGAGAAAATAGTATTGAAAAATTTAAGGGAATAACAAGCAATATCTCGAAAATGGTTCACTCAACAAAAAAATGTATATGGCATAAATTGTGTATTTTAACGCGATCTACATTTTTAGTGTATTAAAACTTTGTCTATCTCTTATGGTTTACCAGTTATGCAAAAGTCCACAATGAAGAATACTTTTGGAGACATTCCCAGAAAATTCAAGATATACATTTTATTTTTCATGAAAATATCTTAAACATATGAAATTTTAATCAAAATCGTTAGAGCCATTTTTGAGAAAATTAAAATTTTCGAAAAATGTTCCATGTAAAGGGTAATTTGGGGTGGGGAGATTTTCTTGAAAACCTTCGTGTCGCATCTCTGGAAGATACTGAACCTAAATACCAAGTTTGGTGTTTATCCGACTGTTCGTTTCTGAGTCATGCTGTTCACAGACACACAGACACACACAAACATGTTTCCAAAAATGCTTTTATTGGATTCAGGGGGTCTCAAAACATGTATTTCCGGTGAAACCTCGGTATCGAATTTTTGGGTGGAATACAATACTTCCCCTACTTACTATACGTGGTAGAGAAAGTAAAAAATTCCGGCATTTGCAAAAATTATTGTAGACCAACATATACACATAATGTTGCTGCTTCTTGCAATTAACCTAATGAACAACAATTTGTTCGATAATTTGCAATGCATTTCGCTGCTCATACCCATACCAATGTACTTTTCTCACAAGGTTCATTGTACAGAGAGAGCCAAAAAACTACGAACCGGCTGCGCGGTGTTTTTCCTGTCTGCGTCCTAGACGCTCGTTGCCGTCTGCCACTATCATAGAAAGGCGCGGATGACACCATACAACATTTTTAAAACTGCTTTTAAAGGCTTTACTTACCAACTTTAAGAAAGGAGATGCTGAAACTGGCCACCGTCGTTGTCCATACATTTTTGGCACTTCTTTAGGAAACTATCCATCCATCGCCGTAGTTCATGTTGAGAAATGCTGGCAATTTCCTGGCTGATATTTTGTTTTAATTTATCCAGGGTGTGTGGGTTTGTCTTGTACACTTTGTTTTAAGTTACCCTAGAGATGGAAATCGCAGGGGGTTAGGTCAGGGGACCGAGGGGGTCACAAATCTCTACTAATAATTCTGTCCTCAAACACACTTTCATAAAGTTGTTAAGTAAAGCCTTTATGAGTAGTTTTAGAAATGTTGTATGGTTTCATCCGCGCCTTTCTATGATAGAGGCAGACGGCAACGAGCGCCGAGGTCGCGGACAGCCGGTTCGCAGTCTTTTGGCTCACCCTGTACTTAACTCGTATGACTTTTCCCTATTGCCACACGAAAACTCTGCACTTATTTTATGGACAACCGTATACAAAACTCAAATTTGACCCTTTTGAAGTTCCGGTCCCTTAAGTTCGCATTTTTATGACGCTTTCAATGTTCTGCAGGCTCTTGTTCCATGGGAATATCAGGAAGCACATTACACCAATAAACAAAGACGATATAGATCCAGAAATATGACCACAAGTAAAAATACCTTCCTAGTAGCATTAGAAAATGCTTTATTTACGACCGTCTTTGATGGAGTAAAGGACCCTACAAAATGATATATTTTCGATCTCGAGAGCTACAGATTTTGAAAATAATGGACACTAAATAAATATTACGAGGTTGTTGTCTCCAAAAATAACAAGAGCTACGTCTCGGCGCCAGGTTTATATTTTTCTGGTCGTAACGCTGCAAGGGGTGCCATGAAAATGCTGCAACTGTACATGAATGTTGAGGATTTAATGAGCAGAGAAGCCAACTAATAAATATGTTGGCACTGCTTCTTCTTGCAGGCCGCGCCGCTAGTTTCCAACTTTCCACCCAATTAACGTGATGCAGTGATGGATATGTACAAGGGGAAATGTTCCATTTCACCACCCTCCCCCTTCCTGCAACATTCGCTCTCAGCCGCTGCTGTTTCATTACTCTGTTTCAAACCTCGCCCGATGCTAAGAAGCACCCCCATAAGCTTCTATTAGACGTACAATATTGGCTTTAATGTTATACAGAGTTAATAGGGCAGGGCTAAATAAGGCTTTTAGGTGAACAAAAGCAGATATACATATGAAGTGTACACACAAATGTATTGAAATATACTACAGTGCAGTGAAACAGATAATTAAAAGAGGAGCCAACAAGTGATGGTGTTTATCTACTGTATAATTAATGGCATTTACTTGGTGTATTCAAATTACCAAGTATTAGGATTATCACAGGTATTCTTTTTGAGGGTATGTACACTACGTGATCAAAAGTATCCGGATACCTGATTGAAAATGACGTACAAGTTCGTGGCGCCCTCCATCGGTAATGCTGCAAGTCAATATGGTGTTAGCCCACCCTTAGCCTTGATGACAACGTTCACTCTCGCAGGCATACTTTCAATCAGGTGCTGGAAGGTTTCTTGAGGAAGGGCAGCCCATTCTTCACGGAGTGCGGAACTAAGGAGAGATATCGATGTAGATCGGTGAGGCCTGGCACAAAGTCGGCGTTCCAAAACACCCCAAAGGTGTTCTATAGGATTCAAGTCAGGACTCTGTGCAGGCCAGTCTATTACAGGGATGTTATTGTCGTGTAACCACTCGGCCAAAGCCCGTGCAGTATGAACAGGTGCTCGATCGTGTTGAAAGATGCAATCGCCAACCCCGAATTGCTCTTCAACAGTGGGAAGCAAGAAGGTGCTTAAAATATCAATGTAGGTCTGCGCTGTGATCGTGCCATGCAAAACAACAAGGGGTGCTAGCCCTCCAGGAAAAACACGACCATACCATAACACCACCACCTCCGAATTTCACTGTTGGCACTACACACGCTGGCACATGACGTTCACCGGGCATTCGCCATTCCCGCACCCTGTCATCGGATCGCCACATTGTGTACCGTGATTCGTCACTCCGCACGTTTTGCCACTGTTCAAACGTGTAATGTTGACGCTCCTTACACCAAGTGAGGCGTCGTTTGGTATTTTCCTGCGTGATGTGTGGCTTATGAGCAGCCGCTCGACCATGGAATCCAAGGTTTCTCACCTCACGCCTAACTGTCATAGTACTTGGAGTGGATCCTGATGCAGATTGGAATTCCTGTGTGATGGTGGGGATAGATGTCTGCCTATTACTCTTTACGACCCTCTTCAAATGTCGGCGGTCTGTCAGTCAACAGACGAGGTCGACCTGTACGCTTTTGTGCTGTACATGTCCCTTCACGTTTCCACTTCACTATTACATCAGAAGCAGTGGACCTAGGGAAGTTTAGGAGTGTGAAAATCTCGCGTACAGACTTCTGACACAAGTGACACCCAATCACCTGACCACGTTCGAAGTCCGTGAGTTCCACGGAGCGCCCCATTCTGCTGTTTCACGATGTCTAATGACTACTGAGGTCGCCGCGGAGTACCAGGCAGTAGGTGGCAGCACAATGCAGCTAAGATAAAAAACGTATATTTGTGGGGGTGTCCGGATACTTTTGATCACATAGTGTATTTTTGTACACTCGCTTCCATGTATGCCGTTGCCGCAGCTTTGGGAGGCATTCTACTGGCCTTCACAGAAGAAGTATGTACAACAAGGAGGAGGTGTGTGTATCTGTTTATCTTTCCGCACATGCAGTGGCGTCCTGCTTTACGTGCACAGTTCTAGTTTATTCACATATGTAAATATAAGCTTGAGCAATAGCTTTACTCATCACTTATAATTACGATGTTTAAATATATAACTAAAAAAACTCGGTTGTACCATATAATGTAAAGTTGAAGTAAACTATACTTTTTACTTTCTCTACTACGTACAGTAAGTAGGGGAAGTATTGTATTCCACCCAAAAATTCGATACCGAGATTTCACCGGAAATACATGTTTTGAGATCCCCTGAATCCAAAAAAAGCATTTTTAGAAACATGTCCGTGTGTGTGTCTGTCTGTGAACAGCATAACTCATAAACGAACAGTTGGATAAACACCAAACTTGGTATTTAGGTTCAGTATCTTCCAAGGATGCGACACGAAGGTTTTCAAGAAAATCCCCCCATCCCAAATTACCCTTTACATGGAACATTTTTCGAAAATTTTAATTTTCTCAAAAATGGCTCTAACGATTTTGATTAAAATATCATATGTTGAAGATATTTTCATGACAAATAATATGTATATCTTGAATTTTCTGGGAATGTCTCCAAAAGTATCCTTCATTGTGAACAACTTTTGCATAACTGGTAAACCATAAGAGATAGACAAAAGTACTACACAAAAAATGTGGATCGCGTTAAAATACACAATTTATGCCATATACATTGTTTCTGTTGAGTGAACCATTTTCGAGATATTGCTTGTTATTCCCGTAAATGTTTCAGTACTTATTTTATCAAATGGGAATTCGTTATTCATTTTTTTGTCTTGGATATGCAAAGAGTATTAATCTGTGGCAAAGAGAATGGTGCTGCACCTAGCAACCAGCTATTAAGAGATATGTATGTGCTTAAAGGCTACTGTATTTCCAAATTGCCCTTGTAAATATATATTCCCCTTACATCTACAAGAAAATTAGCAATAAGATAGAGTCTGCAAATGTTTATCTCGATTAACAGGAAGTAGATGGAGAATAAGCGTTTGTAAAAATAGTTTGTACAAGAGTAGAGAAAGTCATGTGAGTGTAACACATCAGATTTTTTTGAAGCGCTACTGCTGTTGCTATCCACTTTCTCGCAATATCATGGAAAGAGTGTGAGATCTGAAGATTAGCATATACTAACCCGCTTTTAAACATCTGACCGTCGATTCTGTTTCCTTTGTACCTACTCGTACAAAAAAAATTTAATTAAATTATTTCTGCAAAGGTTTATCTCGAAGCAGCATTCTTAAGACTAGTTTGTATACTCTAACTCGAACAAGAACGATCCTGTCTAAATAACAAGGCGGAGCGGAATCAACCCGCCACGTAGATAAGTTTTGCAACGCTGTAGTAGCGCTAACTTCTAGACAATAATATGAGTAAGACATTGCCAGTAACTTATTACATCCATGCGTTACAGAATTAATATTATCGTGTAGTAACGTAAGGTTAGACTTTGGGGTTTCGTTCTTAAGCATCGCGAAACGATATGCGACCATTTGCCTCTCGCAAATTCTTAAGTGCTCGGCTGTGTTTTAATCCGGCAGACTGGCAGACCTTGACGCTGACCTCTGACACATCTGTGTTGTTCCTTGCTGTCACTGCAGGAGACTTAAGAGTCCCGGGTTCGATTGTTGGATGGCAGGGATTAGGAACTTGTTCTGGTAGAGCTGAGGTTTTGGTTTTCAGCGTTGGTGACACTGCCTTGATAATATTAATAATGCTGCCGGCGAAGATTGAGTTATTATTCCTTTATTTTGTTACGAATATTCCTATCTGGTCGACCCGCCACCTTCGTCGTCAAACCACTGTTATTATTGTCGTTACTTTCGAAGTCGCTACTTATGTGTTCCTCGGACTAGCACTCGAATTGCCTAGATTCGCAACTTCATTTCACACTTCAAACTTTCTGATTATTTTCTTCTTATTTTGTTTCATCAACCGTCCTCGTGATTAGTTCTTACCCGAATGTGGGCTCGGCGTTTCTTTTCTTTTTTCACGCCTTTCGCCAAACTTAGAATTTCCCCCCCCCCAACTTTCTTATGTTTCGTTCCGTTTAAGTTCAAACGTATCATGTGATGTATACGCGATCTTTGATTGGCTATCATTTTTGTTTTATGATTTTATTATTGGCTACCCCCACTTTGACCACCTTCCCGCTTGCTTCTTACAACTTATTTTGAGTTTTAAAATCTTCCCACCAATATTCTTAGATCGTAGATAAGACACGTATACTTTCTGACCCTGCTAAGGTTTGAAACCATTGTAAACTACACGTCCAAGCCAAAGTACAAAAGCGAAACTTCCGGTAGACTTCTTGTCGCCGATAGTAGGTAGATACATCTGCTTTCGTTTCGAGGAAAACAAAAATTGTTTTTCTGCCTATTCAACAAAACCCATTCCTAGTATGGATTTACAGAGTGGGCGTCTTTTTATTTTATAAATTGATTCTCTTTATACCCTTTATCTCTTTTCAGCACATTTTTGTCGTTATGTTTGATTTCGATCGTATATTATTATCATTATTATTATTTTCCCTCCTGGGTCTCGATAACCGGCTTTAACCTATTCCATGATAAGCTGACTGTTTTTAAATTGAATATAAGTAAGTGTTTTGGGCAGTGTTGCCAACTCTTGGTGATGAAAAGTGGCTAAAACTGACTGTCAAGAAGGTCAGAAATGGCTAGGTATGGGATAGTTTATAAATAGTCACATGAGCGCAATTCAGATTTAATATTAATAAAAGACATGGCAGGAATTTCCCATCCCTGTAAAATAATTTTTCTGGTTTGTCAAAGGAATTCATTTCATTCAGAAATGCTTTCTGACTTCTCATCTCAAAATGCACACAATAATATGGTCACGCTAGACAAACAGTCAAAAAGAAATGAAACATTGGGATTGAGCACTCGCCGGTCACAAATTTCATGTGACATGCCACATTTAAACAGTAATTGTCCACACAAATATGAACTTGAAGCTTGCAAATGTCTGTAGCCTGTCCCCACTCCTCAAACACAGACATCAAAGTGTGGAAATTTACAAAAGATTGTGAATCAGATGTTTTACCTGGTCGATCAATTTTCCAATAAAGCATGTATTGTATATGTATATTTCTCATTGATACTTTGGCGATTTTAATTTATAAAATAGACAATAGAAACTGAAAAATAGCTAGAAATGGTTGAATATTTAGAAAAATAGCTACACTTAGCTCAATCATTATATAAAATGGCTGGAAATGCCTTTAGTAGCAAACAGACTCTTCAAAAAGGCTAGATTGATGCAGTAATTTGTATCATAAATTACTTAAATGTAAATAATGATTGTAATATGAATATGCATTTTATGTGACATTGATTTGAGATGTATATTGATTGTAATTATTGTTGGGAAGTAAGTTTATACTGCCTTACTGAAACTGACAATAATAGCGTGCAATAATGCAGCGAGGGGGTGAGCTGTTTATCATTATTGGAAACGAGGAAGTTACGTAATATTGGCGCGTTTTTCTTTTAGAATCTTCTGGAACATTTCCCTAGAGCATATGTATTCATAATTTTCATTGGATATAAAAATAGACGCTAATGTTGGCGCGTTTTATTAGCCAATTGCAGTTCAGTTATAATCTTTAGGCATATCTGGGTGAAGGAGTATAAAAAGAGTAGGTTAGAGGTAGACCCCGTCAGTTCCTCAAAATTCTTTGTACACTACACGTCGCATTCCCGTCAGTTCATCGAAAGTATTTGTAGCGCACACTTCGGATATCAATTTCCAGGTTACGCGTAACAGAGTTATGAAAAATCTCAAGTGTTATAAAGTTAATTATACAAAAAGTTGAAGTACGCGAATTAAGAATTATCAGTAATGAAGTTATTATAACAGTTTCAGTTTGGCGAGTGTCAAGATCAATGTGTAAATGTGATAGTTAACGTGTTCGACAATAAAAGTGTAAAACAAATTTCTTCATCAGTGTTATCTTTGGATAAAAGATTCCTTTCCGTTTACACCACCTGTATAAAGAGAAGTGCTTGACCAAAAGGATAATAGCTAGCCGGAGGACAAGGAACCAAAATTAAATAAAATAACAGTAGCATTTTTTTAAACAAAAAAACTAATACTGCCGCAAATTGCTAACACCAGATGGAGCTAACAAACCTAACAAATGAATCACGTCACAAGATGGCTTCAACGCGTGAAGTAAACTGAAATACACAAACATTATAAGTAAACCATCACAAGATTTAGCCATAAAAAGGCTAAATTGGCATCACCGTAGGTAGTGTTCGGCCTGGCATACATCTACAAGTTTACGTCTTTCCCCTCTCCTTTTCTCTCAGAACAAACGAAACTAAAAACATGAATTGGAACCATCGAGTAGTGCAACGCAGTTCAGTTTTAAATTACATGGGAGTAACAACGGTGAATAATCCAAGTCAATTGTCAAACATAATACGATGCGTATTATCTAAATGCCAATATTTACCTAAGATTTGTAAATATTTTGATGACATGCCATGACTCGTGCTAAAAAATAGGACTGTAATACGGCTCCACAGGTAGCGGGGATTCACCCTAACCATTTTCCTTTGCATAGCTAAAGCACACACTGTATTCACTCTTAGGTTGATCCGCGTCAAAACAAACCCCAGGTGATCAGTGCACCGCTATAATGTATCCTTCCACCATTCGCAATAGAAATACTGTTACACTTTCAGACCATGTGGCCAGTACAAGCGGCACGTAGTGCAAAAAAGAACAGAGTCCTTATTTCGACAACTGCAACGGCGATTAGCATATTCTGTTAAGGGTTAAAGATGATAAGATTGATAGTTTTGTTTCTTCCGGGTGTAACCACTTTTCTCGTTTCAGATATTTCTGCAGAAGCAGTGTTTATACTTGTACCTATTCGAAACACCGGTGAACTCAGGAGTTAATTTCACCATTTCTTTCGCGGAAAGTGTTGGACATTTCTCACATAACTTATAATAAAGATTCAACACTATTGTTTTTTCACCGCTAGTCAATGGTTTGCGCGGCTATTGCTTTACGTAATTCGACGACCGAATTCACCGTCCGCCATGATACTAAACACAACTGCTGGTTTCTGGCTGTAAACAATACTCTGCGCCTACCCGGATGTCAGGTTGACTCATACGAATTGCGTCATGGGACTTGTAGCTCTGTTTTACGGTATAAATCAGCGTTAAATATAACCTTAGGTATCTGTATAGAATATTATACTACTTACGGATAAATTCATTCTAAAATTCAGAGTATTAGCATGGGACTACTTTCCTGCGCGCATTACTACCGTGTTGCACCACGGTGCACTGACCACGTGGGTTTGTTTTGCCGCGGATCAATCTAAGAGTGAATATAGTTTAGGCTAGATTATTTAGGCTAGATTTTGACTAAGGGATTTGTCAAATAGGCTAAATTTCAGGCTATAAGCATTTTACGACTTTATATGGCTAAACGCTACTGTGAGAATGCTAGATTTAGTCATAAAATGGCTAAGTTGGCAACACTGGTTCTGGTTTTGCGAAGTATGCGGGGGGAAATACAATCTTAAATATCAGAAGTGATTCTGCACGTTAAACAATAACATCTGAATCAGCACTCACCTACTTTGTTCCGAGAGGGCCGTATGGTAAAGGAATGCAACTCATGTATTATACAAGAGCTGTTTCATTAGTAATACAAAGTTAGGCTGCATATTATTTAACAGCACCTTCGGTTTAATCTCTCTCTGTGCTTATAAGTACAGGTATGTCTCTTGTTAACATTCCTTTTAGAATTCACGAGCCTAGAACACATCTGCGGTGTATGTGCAGGATACGGAATCTGAACATTTGTGGACTGTTCATGCTGAGTAGCGATTTGAAAACTCTTACAATACTGTACTTCTTAGAGGCAGTTATTGTCCGAAAACAAATGAAAGAACCCATGAACTTTCCTCCAACAATCAGTGAACTAAGAGTGTCTCACTGTCCATCCCTCTCTTTCTTCCCTCCCATATTTTACATGAGGATCGTTCTGGATTGAGTTAGACTATAGAAGTTATATAAAAATAAACGACAGTGGATAGAGAAAGTCGCGTGAATATAACACAGATTTGTTTTACACGCGACTCTCGATACTTGCGTAATTTAAATCTGGCAATTGAGTAACAAATAGGGAGGGGCAGAAAATAACGTAACGGTTACCAAAGTAACGAAGACAACTTGCGCGTCAACGGTTACTGAGCCTGGCTGATATCGCTCACTACATGTGCGCAGCATTGGTATGGCTTACCTCAACCAAGGCCGTCTCTTAGTTTGCAACTTGGGTCTTCCGTGCAAGGAGTTGCAAGTGCATTTATTACAGCGCATTGCTTTTTGCTTCGAATATAGGCCACAGATGACAGATCAGTCAACACTCCGGCAGCAAAACTACACGCAGTGCATTAAGATAATTATTCACATACAACTATAGGTACACAATATTTTTTTATACATCGCAGATAGATAGTATGAATAAACAATAAATGCTGTTTAGTAAAAGTAAGCGCGGGCTGCTAAGCTCAAACAACGGCACATAAATTTTAAAGTGATGAATCAAGATCCAGAGTTGCACAATTTCAGCGTCTACCATCTAAGATTGCTTAAAGAAACGTGAAATTTCTCCAACTTAGAAATTCGAAAAGCACATGTAAATGTGTGTGTGTGTTTCCGCTCTTTTGGATTTGTTAACATGGATATTTACGCCTTTAACCTTGCATGGCAAAGAGCAATGAAAAGGCCGACAGATATGCGACAGGGTTAAATCGCTATTTCCCGAATTAAACCTCGAAGTTGAAAGGGGGCCTATTACCAAACACGCCATGATTGTAAGTTGAATATTCTTTATTAATATTGTACAATTGCATGCTTCCGACCTCGATTTGCATGAATATAATGATTTTTTCATTTACTCAGGCTGCTCCCATCTGCACGTGCTAAGAGAGCTGCACTTACGGCGCGAATAGCTTAGCCAGTAGAGAGAAGGCTATGTATGTACTAGTATATATGTAGTATGTAGACGTAAGTGCGATTTTGCGATTATAAACCACCGTAATAAACAAAATGTTGGCACAACTAGAGAAACTTCTTTTTAGATTGCATCAAATAACAGAGTAAGGGCTGGTTTACAACCAACGGAACCGTATCCAGGACGAGCGGGAAAGTTGAAATGCATGTATTCAAATGGGAGCGTTCACAATCGACGGGAAGCATGGCCCTGGGAACGTGAAACAAGACTTGCCTAAGTTTTAACTTTCTCGTTCTCGTTCCTGGGCACGGCATATTGGATCCATATTGTGCGTATTAGACTCTTCAATGTAAAGATTATTCTAAACGGTCGTGACACGAAGCAGCCGCTATGCTCTCTACAGTCGCAAACTGGAAACATGAAACTGGAAGAAACTAGTAATATATGTGCTTGTTAACCTCAGACCCTGAAACCTGCAGATCCATTGAGCGTTGGTTGTTCTAGTGAAAGGGTCATCTGTAGCTTGTTTATACGTAACTCAAAACTGACTATTGCCTCAAAAGCATGGCAAAAGCTACAAAGAATAGCAAAAATCGGTAGAAATTAACAAAGAACAATAAACAACTTCAAGGTATCCCATTAAATAAATAAATGAAAGCTTGGCACAACTGGCGGGATCGGAAATGTAATGGATATGCATTCAGATAATGTTGACTCTATCAAATTTTGACGTTGGCTAACCCGCATTAGGTTGGCTAAATTGGAAGTAAGTGAAAAAATACCATTGGTCAAATAACAACAAATGAAATCCCAAAGCGAAGGATCGACTTTACTTTGTGATCGAGAAGATCATCGATAAGCATTCCCGTTCTCGTTACCGGGCTGCTATGAACCAAAATCCTGTATGCTGCATTGCTTCCCGTTCTCGTTTCAGATTTGGTTACCGTTCTCGGGCGATTGTGAACCCAGCCTTAAATCTGTATCGACATCGTTCATATTCAAACGTAGTTGCATCTAATCGTTACTAGTAACCATTAATGTAATGTAACTGGGAACGTAATAACCATGAAAACAAATAACTTAATCGTTACTGGTAACCGTTAACGCATTGTAACAGCGATAGTTATGACTGTTACTCGAAATTAACTGTTTGTCACACCCCTAGTAACAAAGGTTGAAGATCTATGCACTCGAGACGTAAATATGGCGAAACAACACATGGATTTACCAATCAGGTGTAGCGTTAACCTTTCCTTTCCGTCTACTGACGTTATATTACTGGAACCCCGGTCATCTTGCTAGCAACCCTGCCGTCTGGAACCTCCTGTAATCGTTACTTCTATACTTCCCATTGTAAACATCTATCCTTCGCCACGTTTAAACATGATGTCTATACATTTACATTTCAACACGAGCGATTAACATGCCATTCCCTGTATCATTAAGAACTGTTTCTAGACTGCCTCGCTCATTTACCTGTCGACACCGCCTTCTCAGACAATGTAGATACAATCGAGAACCGCTATGGAATTCAACTGCCCTGGTCGATCGCTACTTCAGACCAAAACAGATCTACATACGCATTTCAGATGTTAATCGAAAAACAGAGTTATTATATTAACAGCATAGAAAAATTTTAAAATCCAGTATTGTTCAACTCAATTTTATCATTTATATAGTACAGATCAGCACATTGAACGGAAAAGTTTTGATTACTTTGTGTTACATATTTTATTTCAATATTGATCGAAACCTTAAACACTATACATGTTATAATAAAATCATTTTTTATATTTTTACCTCTTACAAGAGCTTAAAAATGTATACGAGTGTGTGCACACATAACGTTATACTAACCTATCAAAAGTAGGTAATACTTCTTGCACTGGTAAGTAAATAGGGTGCACTCCAATTCCAGAACTTTGTGACTGTGTGATCAATTAAAAACTAGGTGTATGATGCAACAAATCCCATACATTGAAAGAACTAAAAAAAAAAGTGTGAATGAAAATTATATACAGATAAAGGAGGGTAGGATTACCCACATTTCTTAATATGATATACGTTTATCATCACTTAATTGTAGCTGTAAATAACTTGAGTCAGTTGCGGACATTAAAACTCAATCGTTTATTAATGGGTATACAAACTATTCTTACGAAAGTTTATTTTTCTATTTACTTCATTTAACCTTTGCAGAAATAACTACATTGTACATTTCGTTATAGATACAAAGGGAATAGCGATAGTCAAATGTTTAAGAACTGGACGCTATATACTGGCCTTAAAATTCTATACTCTTTCCATGACATCGCGAGAAACAACTGAATATCGACAGGATTTAAGAATTACTAAGTATTGAATAATTCGACACAATAACGGATTTTCAAGAAAATCTCCCCACCCCAAGCTATCCTTTACATGGAAAATATTTCAAACATTATGATTTTCTCAAAAATGGCTCTAACGATTTTGATTAAAATACCACGTGTTTAACACAGTTTGATGAAAAATAAAATGTATATCTTGAATTTTCTGGGAATAGTCTTGAAGTCCTCTTCATTCTGAATAACTTTTGATAACCGGTAAAACGTATTAAAGCATACAACTGTCAAATTTTTTATGGCGTTAACCATTTCCGAGATATTTTTGTTATTGGTTTGAATTTTCAAATATTTATACTTCTCTCAAGAGAAAAATTGTATTCTTCCCCCCCCCCCTTCTTTTTCTCTTGGCCATGCAAAGAGAACGTAATTTCCAAACCATGACACAGCGACTCACTCTTAAAAGATTTGAATATGGTTTAAAGCCTACTGTATTCCCAAAAACCCCTTTACCTACAAGGAAAGCTGTAGTTTGACAATTTTTGCAAATGTTTATCTCGATTGACATGACATAAATAGAAGAATAAGCCTTTGTAAGAATAGTTTGTTGAAGAATGGGTAGAGAAAATAATGTGAATGTATAACACATCAGAGTTTTTCTATTTAGGCTAGTTAATCCGCTTGAGGATATAAGCATGCAAACTTAAGATGTTATACTTGCATGTAAAAATGCTGGGTTAAACATTTCGTTATATATAAAAAACCTTATTTTACGTTATGACGATTAGTTCTGTAAAGCATTATGCAAATAATCGTAGATACTAAATACAAAAGTTCCAGACAGCAAAAGCCAGCAAAGCGGTTCAATATCTACAGTGCACCAGATTTCAATGTGTGCGCAAGTCACGGAGAGAATATTTGTAGTTAGCGCTGAGGAAAAATATACGAGGGTAATCCAGAAAGTCTCAGACGTTTTGAAATAAACAATTAACAAAATGCAAATATCAACGTTTATTATCTACATTTGAAAGGTACACTCTTAAGCTGTTTTTCTACATAATCGCCATTCAAATTGAGGTTTTATCATACCCTGGCACAAGTTTTTCAACAGCCTCTCTGTAGAAATCTGTCACCTCCACTTCCACCACTGATTTACACCGGTACCAAAGCAGCAATTTGATGCACCAAACTCCGTAAGATTTGGGGAAAATGTTCCGAAAGTTCTGTAATCGTGAAACGACGATTTACACGAAATTTGTCATTGATTTGCATTGACAGTTCATCAGTCATAAGGCTAGGCCTACCACTGCGATCCTCATCGTGAACATTGGTACGGCCATTTTTAAAATCAATGCACTATTGCCTGACTCGGCTTTCACTCATTATTTCCCGTCCGTAAACATCACAAAGTTGACGATACATTTCAATTGGTTTGTTCTTTTTAGCCAACCGCACTTCACAAGTGGCAGGATTTTCTATTGCAGCGCACATTTTAACCTACAGAGAGCACAGTAAGGAAGGCACAGTCCTCACGCTACCACATCTGGATGCGTACTGAATGTAGGAACGTTCTGACACAAAGATGGCGACTCTAACCCTACTCATCGCCACGATAGGCCAAAACGTCTGGGACTTTCTGGACTGCCCTCGTAGCTAAACGCATTTAACGTATTTTAGCTAGGATACAAGAACTATTGCGTAATAGTACGGATATCCGCTCCTAGGTAGACTTACTAGCTAAAAAGGCTAGAACATGTGGAATGTAAGCCAAAATTCTAGTCCCTTTTAAGCACGGAATGAGAATTTTAAAAATTACATTCACATGACTTTCTCTACCCTCTGTCGTTTATTAGTAGGTATATAACCTATTCACTAAAGCTTATTTTTCTATCTACTACATTTTAATCCAAATAAATCTTTGCAGAAATAGCTACATTACACATTTCGTTATAGCTACAAAGGGAATAGCGAATCAAATGTTCAAGAACTGGGTGCTATATTCTAGCCTTAAAATTTCATACTGTTTCCATGCAATTGCGTGAAATAACAGGATTTCACGAGAATGTCCAAGCAATGAACAATTTGAACCTTTAATAACGGGTATCTCAGAAATGGCTTATGCCACAAAAAATTATTTGAAATAAACTGTGTGTTTTAAAAAGATCCATATTGCTTGTATAGTACGTTTTCGTCTATCGCTTAACGTTTACCGGTTATACAAGATTATACAAAATTCCTTCTGAATAAAGAGAACTTCGTAGGCTATTCCCAGAAAATTCAAAAAACGTTTTATATGTAATGTAAATATGCTTAAATGTGGTAATTTAATCTAAATTCCTGCAACCATGTTTTAGAAAATAAGAAATTTCAAAAATATCTTTCATAGAAAGGGTAGTTTAGTGTGGGGGGATTTTTTTGAAAATCCTGGTGTCAAATCTTCTGAAGGTACTGAACTTAAATACCAAGTTTGATGTTTCGTTTATGAGTTATGCTGTTCACACACACACACACACACACACACACACACACACACAGACTTCTTTCTAAAAATTGTTTTTTTTTATTCAAGAGTCCTCCAAATATGTATTTCCGGTGAAATCCCACTATCGAATGTTTGGGTGGAATGTAACACCTGCTGTACCTACTATGTACCTTACATGTAGAGAAAGTAAAAAGAAACAAATGTATATGAATGTTGTAAAACTTGCAATTCAGAGCACATAGCACTATATGGGTAGCCATTAATCAACATGAAAATCTGCAATTGTTATAATATCTTTATGAAATGGGGTTTTCTGTCCCTATCAAATTAAGATTTAATTAAAATACAATAAAACTCAAACATAATTTACATCACTTTAAAAACGCACATAATGAAAATTTAACCTCCTATATAAATGAAATCACTAGGGCATGCTTAACGTATATTAAATAGTAATTCAGACGCCAAGAGGGAGAAGAATTATTGATCCTATAAGTGCGTCTATAGCGTTGCCAAGTGTTACAAGAACGATCTACAGAAGCAATAGAGGTTAAGTTATAGATCAGACCTAAAAAAATCTGATGTGTTACACTCACATAACTTTCTCAACTCTTGTATAAACTATTTTTACAAACGCTTATTCTCCATATGCTTCATGTTAATCGAGATGTTAGTCTTATTGCTAATTTTCTTGTAGGTGCAAGGGGAATATGGTAGGCTTTAAGCGATAGTCAAATGTTTTAAGAGGTGGTTGCTATGTGGCGCATTCCATTCTCTTTGTATGTCCAGGACAAAAATAATAATTAACGAATTTGAGAAAAAGTATAAGTACAACAAGCAATATCTCGAAAATGGTTCACTCAACAAAAAAAAGTATATGACATAAACTGTGTATTTTAACGCGATCTACATTTTTTGTGTAGTAACATTTTGTCTATCTCTTATGGTTTACCAGTTATGCAAAAGTCGTTTACAATGAAGAATACTTTTGGAGACATTCCCAGAAAATTCGAGATATACATTTCATTTGTCATGAAAATATCTTAAACATATGATATTTTAATCAAAATCGTTAATACCATTTTTGAGAAAATTAAAATTTTCGAAAAATGCTCCATGTAAAGGGTAATCTGGGGTGGTGGGGATTTTCTTGAAAACCTTCGTGTCGCATCTCTGGAAGATACTGAACCTAAATACCAAGTTTGGTGTTTATGCGACTGTTCGTTTCTGAGTTATGCCGTTCACAGACACATACACGGACATGTTTTCAAAAATGTTTTTTTTTTTTTTTTGGATTCAGGGGGTCTAAAAACATGTATTTCCGGTGAAATCTCGGTATTGAATTTTTGGGTGGAATACAATACTTCCCCTACTTACTATACGTAGTAGAGAAAGTAAAAATGCTAAAGATTCCCTAACTCACACTGCACACTGTCATAAGAAATACCCCGAATTTGCTATCGTATGGTACTAGTGGTTCGCGAACGTAACAAATGCATAGTGTTGTTTTGCAAGTACCCCGAGATTCAGCTGTAGGTACATACTGCATGGAACAGACCACAATGCTACTGCGCAGAGCTTAACCACCAGCCTAACGTATGCAGAACCTGGTTCGATTACAGACTGTGGTTTAATGTCGCCCCCCCTTCCGGATTAAGAAGTTTTCTCAATTCCCTTGTGGGTGAAGGACAGTAGAGGGACTTCTTGCAAACCTTCGAATAGCATACTTAAACAGTTGCATAAATATAAAATTTGGTATCTGACTTCGTTTTGAGATATGGTGTTTATAGACACAATTTCTCTACCACATAGGAGGGCGTATTTATAAGTCCATGACTTTGACGAGAGATAGCGTTCTAATCACAGGTTTGCTGTCTGCACCCAAGTCTTACATCTAGTCTGTTAATAAATCGCAGAAATTCGTCATTTCTTTCTTAGATTATTGTTGAGAGCGTCCTAAACTAACAGTTGTGTGTTGCTTCATAGAAAATGGAGAAAAGTGAATTTCGTGTTCTGATAAAGCACTACTTCTTGCGTGGTAAGACGGTGAAGGAAACTGAAGAAAAGCTGAACAAGTATTATGGGGACTCTGCTCCATTACATGGCATGGTTCACAAGTGGTTCACAGAATTTCCATGTGGCCGTTCGAGCACCAGAGATGCCGTGCGCACAGGACGGCCGGTTGAGGTCACAACAGAAGAAATGGTGAACAAAGTTCATGAGATTTCGTTGGAAGACCGCCGATGAAAATCCGTGAGATAGCCAAGACCGTAAACATCTCGAGTGAACGGGTGTATAACATTCTGCACGCATTTTTGGGTATGAGAAAACTGTCAGTAAGATGGGTGCCGCGACAGCTCACAGTTGAGAACAAGCGGAATCGTGTGACCATTTCACAGGGATGTTTGAACATGTTCCAGCGCACCCAAATGAGTTTTTGCGGCGTTATATCAAGGTTGATGAAACTTGGATCCATTACTATCAACCTGACACCAAACAACAATCAAAACAGTGGATTTCCTTCGGCGAACCTGCTTCAAAGAAAGCAAAAACCGTTCCGTCGGCAGGAAAAATCATGGCATCTGTCTTTTGGAATTCACAAGGGATGATAGACACCCACTACCTGGAAAAGGGTAAAACGATCACAGGCCCAAATTATGCCGCAATGCTGAATCCGTTCACAAGGAATTGTTAAAGAAAGGACCGCATTTGGTGAAGAAAAACGTTCTCTTTCACCAGGATAATGCACCCGCACACAAGTCAGCCATTGTCATCTCAAAATTTGTGGAATTGGGCTATGAACTGCTACCTCACTCACCATATTGTCCAGATTAGGCTCTGAGCGACTTCTTCTTCTTCGCAAACCTGAAAATGTGGCTCGCTGGGAAAAAATTCACGCCCAGTGAACACATCATGGCAGAAACAACCTCATATTTTGCAGACTTCGAAAAATCATATTTTTTGGAAGGGTTAAAAAAATTGGAGAAACGTTGGACAACTTGTATAATAGAACTGAAAGGAGACTGTGTTGAGAAATAAAATTGATTTTTTGGAAAAAATGTTATTTTCTTTAAAAAGTTATTGGCTTATGAGTCCACCCTCGTAGTAAGAGAGAAGGTACTGCATTCCATCCAAAATTTGATACCGATATTTCGCCGAATTATAAAACGTTTCGTTGTATGTATATGTGTGTGTTTGTGAACGGTATAACTCTAAAACAAAAAGTCGGATAAATGACAAACTTGGTATTTAAGTTCAGTATCTTCCAAAGACGCGACATAAATTGTTTCAGGAAAACTCCCTCACCCAACTACAAATTACATGGAACATTTTTCGAAATATTTGATCTTCATAAAAAGCCTAACGATTTTGATTCAAGTACCATATATTTAAGATATTTACATGGCAAATGAAATGTAATCCTGGATTTTCTGGGAATAGCTTATGGGGTCCTCTTCATTCGGAAGGAATGTTTTAATAATCTAGTCTAACTCGTAAACGTTAAACGATAGACGAAAACTCGCTACACAAAAAGGTGTATCGCTTTAAAATAAATAATTCATTTAAAATAATTTTTGTAGCATAAGCCATTTCCGAGATATCTTATTAATGGTTCGAAATGGTGAATAGTTTTGCAATTAACTCATATCGATTTTCAGTTGCTCCTAACGATTGCTTGGAAACAGTATGGCATTTTAACACCAGCACATAGTGTCGAATTCTTAAACTTTTAACTATCGCTGTTCCCTTTGTATCTACAACGAAATGTGTAATGTAGCTATTTCTGCACAGATTTATCTCGATTAAAATGAAGTAAATAGCAAAATAAGGTTTCCTAAGGAAATTTTGTATGGGTAGTAATGAATGACAGAGATAGAGAAAGTAATGTGAATGTAAGCATCAGATTTTTTTTTCATATTATACGATAACATTCCAAAATATCACACTAAATTTGGCAGCTCGACCAGAGACCAAGAGAATGTTTCTGCTGGGTTTTATTGAAGAGGAGGTTAAGACCTGATACCACCCAGTTGAAGATCCATTTCCTGCCACCATCAACCACAATACGTAACCGGAACTGCGTGACAATTCTAAAGCCATACACCCATCGATGCTGGAGCGCTGTGGGCCGGAAATTAAAACATCGGCACGCGTTTTAAAATAAATTCATTCCGACTGAACAGAATATACCGCGCTCGGCAACGGAAGTAACAAACCGAACCGAAAAGTAACATTTGCAGCCAGTAGGAAATTAGGCGTCTCTCGTGTTTTCCATCCTTCTCTTTGTGCTGTTTTGCAAAGCAAGTTGATGAACTGATTCTATACTTTAAAAAGAGGACTAGCTGCTCTTAGCGCCCCTATGAGCTCCAAATTAACAAGCAAAAAAGATTGTGAAACACAGCAGGGCGAGATAATGAGCAGAAATCATTCGCACAAATATAATAAATATGCAACGTGAAAATATCTTTAACAGCGTCGAGAACCAGATTCACGACAAAGTTTTACGATCTATGCCTGCAGGATCTTCAACTGTGACATATACAAAGATAGTATATCACTATGCTTTATGTTCCTTCACATGCGTGGAATAGGATAAAAATGTGTCATGTACGAAAATGTCAAGCCTGGGATTAGAATTTTAATTGTACAAATTCAGAAGTAAAAGTAACGGCGACGGAGAAAATCTAGTTACAAAAGTAAGAGGTACAGAAAGTAACTAGTAACTCAGTAACGGTTACAAAAGTATAGGGGACAAAGTAACTAGTTTCTCAGAAACGGTTACAAAAGTATAGGAACCAAAGTAACTAGTTCCTCAGTAACGGTTACAAAAGTATAGGGGACAAAATAACTAGTTCCTCAGTAACGGTTGTAAAAGTAAGGGGTACAGAAAGTCGTAACTCGGTAACGGTTGCAAAAGTATAGGGGCAAAGTAACCATTTCCTCAGTAACGGTTACAAAAGTATAGGGACAGAGTAACTAGTTCTTCGGTAACGGTTACAAAAGTATTGGGGACAAAGTAACTTGTTCCCCAGTAACGGTTACAAAAGTATAGGGGACAAAGTAACTAGCTCCTCAGTAACGGTTGCAAAAATATAGGGACAGAGTAACTAGATTTTCGGTAACGGGTGCAAAGGTATAGAGACAAAGTAACTACTCTCTCAGCAACGGTTGCAAAAGTATAGGGACAAAGTAACTAGTTCCTCCGTAACGGTTGCAAAAGTATTGGGGACAAAGTAACTAGTTTCTCAGTAACGGTTGCAAAAGTATAGGGGACAAAGTAATAGTTCCTCAGTAACGGTTACAAAAGTATAGGGGACAAAGTAACTAGCTCCTCAGTAACGGTTACAAAAATATAGGCGACAAAGTTACTAGATCCTCAGTAACGCTTACAAAAGTATAGGAGACAAAGTAACTAGTTCCTCAGTAACAGATGCAAAAGTATAGGGGGCAAAGTAACTAGTTCCTCAGTAACGGTTGAAAACGTAAGGGGACAGAAAGGAACCAGTGGCGAGTAACAGATTACAAAAGTAAGGAGTTCACGAAGTGACTATTTACTGAATAACGGATACACAAGTAAGCGGAACAAAGGAACTGGTTCCTCAGTAACGGTTACAAAAACAAGGGGACAGAAAGTACCTACTTAGTAATGGTTACAAAAGTAAAGTGCTTATAGTTTGCACCGGGCTAATTAAGTCTCATGAACGTGGTAATACTCTGTTTTTTAATAGAACAACATTTTCATTGCCCCTTGCCACAACAGGTTTTATTTATTTGCCTGATCCGAGTAAAAAGTTTTAAACCACGTTATAGGCAAGCTATTATCGAGTAAACCGAATGAACATTTTCTATTGCTAAGCGACAGACAAATCTTTTAATAACGGATCGCTATATGATGACTTTGAAATTCCATCCTGTTTGCAAGTTAAGAGAAAAAAATCTGATGTGTTACACTCACATGACTTTCTCTACTCTTGTACAATCTATTTTTACAAACGCCTATTCTCCATATGCTTCATGTTAATCGAGATATCGAGATGTCAACCTTAATGTAATTTTCTTGTAGATGCAAGGGGAATATGGTAGCTTTTAAGCGATAGTCAAATATTTTAACGCTGGTTGCTATGTGGCGCATTCCATTCTCTATGCATGTCCAGGACATAAAAAAATCTGATGTGTTACACTCACATGACTTTCTCTACTCTTGTACAATCTAATTTTACAAACGCCTATTCTCCACATGCTTCAAGTTAATCGAGATATCGAGATGTCAATCTTATTGGTAATTTTCTTGTAGATGCAAGGGAAATATCGTAGCTTTTAAGCGATAGTCAAATATTTTAACGCTGGTTGCTATGTAGCGCATTCCATTCTCTTTGCATGTCCAGGACATAAAAAAATGAATAACGAATTTGAGAAAAAGTATAAGTATTGGAAAATTTAAGGAAATAACAAGCAATATCTCGAAAACGGTTCACTCAACAAAAGAAATGTGTATGACATAAGTTGTGTATTTTAACGCGATCTACATTTTTTGTGTAGTAAAATTTTGTCTATCTCTTATGGTTTACCAGTTATGCAAAAGTCGTTCACAATAAAGAATACTTTTGGAGACATTCCTAGGAAATTCAAGATATACATTTTATTTGTCATAAAAATATCTTAAACATATGATATTTTAATCAAAATCGTTAGAGCCATTTTTGAGAAAATTAAAATTTTCGAAAAATATTCTATGTAAAGGGTAGTCTGGGGTGGGGGGATTTTCTTGAAAACATTCGTGTCGCATCTCTGGAAGATACTGAGCCTAAATACCAAGTTTGGTGCTTATCCGACTGTTCGTTTTTGAGTTATGCTGTTCACAGACACACACACACACACAGACACACACACACACAGACACACACACACACAGACACACACACGGACATGTTTCCAAAAATGCTTTTTTTGGATTCAGGAGGTCTCAAAACATGTATTTCCGGTGAAATCTCGGTATCGAATTTTTGGGTGGAATGCAATACTTCCCCTACTTACTATAGGTAGTAGAGAAAGTAAAAATGAGTAACGAATTTGAGAAAAAGTATAAGTATTGGAAAATTTAAGGGAATAACAAGCAATATCTCGAAAACGGTTCACTCAACAAAAGAAATGTATATGACATAAGTTGTGTATGTTAACGCGATCTACATTTTTTGTGCAGTAAAATTTTGTCTATCTCTTATGGTTTACCAGTTATGCAAAAGTCGTTCAGAATGAAGAACACTTTTGGAGAAATTCCCAGAAAATTCGAGATATACATTTCATTTGTCATGAAAATACCTTAAACATATGATATTTTAATCAAAATCGTTAGAGCCATTTTTGAGAAAATTAAAATTTTCGAAAAATGTTCCATGTAAAGGGTAGTCTGGGGTGGGGGGATTTTCTTGAAAACCTTCGTGTCGCATCTCTGGAAGATACTGAACCTAAATACCAAGTTTGGTGTTTATCCGACTGTTCGTTTCTGAGCTATGCTGTTCACAGACACACACACACACACACACACACACACACACACACACACACACACACACACACACACTCAGACACACACACGGACATGTTTCCAAAAATGCTGTTTTTGGATTCAGGGAGTCTCAAAACATGTATTTCCGGTGAAATCTCGGTATCGAATTTTTGGGTCGAATGCAATACTTCCCCTACGTAGTAGAGAAAGTAAAAATGATTAACTACTTTCTTCTTGAGAAAAGTTTTATGTATTTGAAAATTCAAACTGCGGACGTTACTTGAAGATAGCAATGTCACATACTACATGGTGCAAGAATACTTATATCAATTTACATCGGCGCCGAACTATCCGAGCTATGAACAATGGGCGCTATCGAATAGGAGAAGTGAGAGGCGCGGAATGAGTTCTTGAAGTTCTGACTTTTGAATAAAATTAATGATGAATGCTGAATTAATGGCTCCGCCACCCGGTTTAGGACATTCTCACTTAATGCTGACACGTTATTCTTTCCTCCTTTTGTCTGCTGCTACAACTACCAGTCATGGCTGGGCAACAGAACACCAAATAGATTTGCATCTACCTGGATTGGAATTAGGTATAAAACAGAGGACGGGGATACGTAGCATGGCTTAGGTTGGGAGGGTGGAAAGCTCGCAAGATCGCTGATGATGATGGCAGGAGGATTTGCCCATTATGCGGGGAACAAGAAGACTGGATGCTTATTTTGGCAGTAAGCGTGCAGACGGAGGGTATCAAGAAAAAACTATTACCGGAATTATTTTTGGCCTCCAACAGACGGAGGGCAGCATGCTGGGACTTGATTCTGAACAACCAAAACTGGCCAAGCTTGGGCACATACTTAATGGAAGTACGTGTACTAAGAGATAAGGTGTTTATGTAAATTTTCTTTAAATATATGTGGTGCTTGAGCACTTGTGTGTGTGTGTGTGTGTGTGTGTGTGTGTGTGTGTGGTGTGTGTGTTTGCGTGTGTGATTCAGAGTATTTTTTAATTTTATATGTATGTATATAGTGTTGTGATCATAAAAATAGTTGTTTCTGGTCGATTCTGCAAGTCACGTATACAGACCAGGTATTTTTCTAGAGACCATGTACGGTCTTATGACCATGCGACTGTGTTATGCAATTAACGTAATACTAAGTACTTAATAAATACTACTACTACTTTTTCCTGTTTCAATTCTTACACAGAATATTGCATGAAATTCTAAATAAGAATATTATACAAATATTTAAATGGCTGCAATTTAATGAGAGTAATTATTAACTCTAAATATACCCTTAATTATTATGTTATTAACATTGTTATTCTGCGTTGCTTTCTTAACAAATCACATGTTTGCAAATATACTTTATGTATTCAGTGCTTACTAATAACAAATATTTGTGTAAATCATGTGTGTCGATTCAAAAATACATTTCTAGGGCTTCCTGTAACAGACGAGTGCACTCTTGTCTATTACATTTTGACTGTAATTCGTTGTTTCCTCGTCCCTCCCCTTTGTGAGTCTCCGAAATTGCTGGTCCCAATGCAGGATGCTGCGAGTGAGTGAGGGGAGGATTTCGGCGTCGTTCCGTCTGGAAACGACTTTGCACTCGCTTGATTGACTTCATTTGAATCAGCCACAGAACGCACCGCGCCTTGTCCTGTTTGGCAAGTAGACGTTCTCACCCTCTGTCGACTGCTGCTCAACCATGGTTGTCACATTGTACAAAAGTAGCAAACATACAAAAACAAAACAAAAAAAATCTGATGTGTTACACTTACATGACTTTCTCTACTCTTGTACAAACTATTTTTACAAACTATTATTCTCCATCTATTTCATATTAAACGAGATAAACATTTGCAGAAACGATCTTTTGACATGCAAAGAGAATTATATTTTACACATAGCGACCAGTTCCAAAAATATTTGACTATCGCTTAAGGCGTACTATGTTCCCCTTGTTTTGTATTTACAAGGGCAATATAGAAATACAGTAGCCTTTAAGCATAGACATATCTTAATAGATGGTTGCTATGTGCAGCACCATTCTCTTTGCCACAGATTAATACTCTTTGCATATCCAAGACAAAAAAATGAATAACGAATTCCCATTTGAGAAAATAAGTATTGAAAATTTAAGGGAATAACAAACAGTATCTCGAAAATGGTTAACTCAACTAAAAAAATGTATATGACATAAATTGTGTATTTTAATGCGATCTACATTTTTTGTGTAGTAAAATTTTGTCTATCTCTTATGGTTTACCAGTTATGCAAAGTCGTTCACAATGAAGAATACTTTTATAGACATTCCCAGAAAATTCGAGATATACATTTTATTTGTCATGAAAATATCTTAAACATATGATATTTTAATCAAAATCGTTAGTCATTTTTGAGAAAATTAAGATTTTCGAAAAATGTTCCATGTAAAGGGTAATCTGGGGTGGGGGATTTTCTTGAAAACCTTCGTGTCGTATCTCTGGAAGATACTGAACCTAAATAACAAGTTTGATGTTTATCCGAATGTTCGTTCTTGAGTTATGCTGATCACACACACACACACACACACCACACACACACACACACACACACACACACACACACACACACGTTTGCAAAAATGCTTTTTCTGGATTCAGGGGTCTCAAAACATATATTTCCGGTGAAATCTCGGTATCGAATTTTTGGGTAGAATACAATACTTCCCCTACGTAGTAGGGAAAGTAAAAAAAAAATCTGATGTGTCACACTCACCCGACCTTCTCTACTCTTGTACAAACTATTTTTACAAACGGTTATTCTCCATATGCTTCAAGATAATCAAGATATCGAGATGTCAATCTTATTGCTAATTTTCTTGAAGATGCAAGAGGAATATGGTAGGTTTTAGGCGATAGCCAAATCCTTTAAGCGCTGGTTGCTATGTGGCGCATTCCATTCTCTTTGTATGTCCAGGACATAAAAAAATTGAATAACGAATTCCCATTTGAGAAAAAGTATTGGAAAATTTAAGGGAATAACAAGCAATATCTCGGAAATTGTACACTCAAAAAAAATGTATCTGACATAAAATTGTGTATTTTAACGCGATCCACATTTTTTGTGTAGTAAAATTTTGTCTATCTCTTATGGTTTACCAGTTATGCAAAAGTCGTTCACAGTGAAGAATACTTTTGGAGACATTCCCAGAAAATTCAATATATACATTTTATTTGTTATGAAAATATCTTAAACATATGATATTTTAATCAAAATCATTAGAGCCATTTTTGAGAAAATTAAAATTTTCGAAAAATGTTCCATGTACAGGGTAATCTGGGTGGGGGATTTTCTTGAAAACCTTCGTGTCGCATCTCTGGAAGATACTGAACCTAAATACCAAGGTTGGTGTTTATCCGACTGTTCGTTTCCGAGTTGTGCTGTTCACAGACAGACAGACACAGACAGACACACACACACACACACACACACACACACACACACACACACACACACACACACACACACACACACACACACACACGGGCATGTTTCCAAAAATGCTCTTTTTGGATTCAGGGGGTCTCAAAACATATATTTCCGGTGAAATATCGGTATCGAATTTTTGGGTGGAATACAATACTTCCCCTACTTACTATACGTAGTAGAGAAAGTAAAAAGGGGGTTGCTATGTGATGGCTTCGAAGTTCCATGCTCTTTGCATGACCACGAGGAAAAACGAATAGTTGTTTATCGCTTGAAAAATAGTTAGCGTTTCAAAATTCGAACCAATAACAAAGAATATCTCGAAAATGCTTAACCACCTCCTCTCCAATAAAAGACAAAACGCGTGCCTTAAACAGATCTACATTATTTGTGTAGTAAGATTTTGTGTATCTCTCTTACACATTAGCAATTATACAAAAAATATTCAGAATGAAGAGGACTTCACTGGCTATTTTCAGAAAAGTCAATATATAACTTTTATTTGTCATGCAAATAACTTAAACATATGGCATTAATAAAAAATTGAGAGGGTTGATGCTCCACGTATGGTACAACTTTCCGGTGGCCTTCGCCCCACGTTAACTTTTTCGGTGGCCTTCGCCCCTACGTTTAAAAAATCAACTTTGTATTTTAATGTTTATTTAAATATTATATATAAGTATGCCTCGGCTGCGTCAGTATTTTTTTAGAATACGTATCTCTTAGCAGGGGTGGTGTGGCTAAAGGATGAAGGCTTACACAAATTATAATTGTATTGTACTTTGTTTATTAATCCTTCACACGATTTAAACAACACTTCACTGATGTATCCTACTGTAGAGCTGTGAGATTATTGCTTAATTGCACTTTTTAACACGTAAACTTTATATTATTCTCACGCAATAACTTTTCATGTCTCATATTGAACCTGTATCGTACCGATCAGGTACGCAGTCTAAACTGGACTGGTTGGGAACGCTGTCTTGTAGCGTCTGCCGCCTGAATTTGTACTTTTTCTCTATTTCAAGTCTCTGGTTGGCTAAGCCTACTCCAATATACTTTTATTCAACTTTTAGCTGTACTAGTTGTTGATTGGAGGTGTGTTTAACTGGAGGAAGATTATGTATTCATTCAATTGATCTATTTATTTGAGATGAAAATAATATAAATCGATTTAGGATAATTCTTTCTCATAAACTGTTTATAAACTTTTATAAACTGTCTTAAATATTACATTATTGTTCCAAGAATTATTATTATTATTTATTGTTGTCTCAAGGCTACCTCATTGTTAGCAACCTTCGACTTTTACTTTGTAATTCCGTTTGCTACGAAAGGTAGTTTACTTCTATTCTCACAGCTCCTACATTGTTAAATTACGTAATACATTCACATAACATTATTATACATGTACACATACTATAAACATAATACAATGACCATTACATACACTTTGTATATTATTACATACACACATTGCTATAAGACGGGCATTTTATATTATATAATTAGACTGATATCATTTAAGTGATAAAAATACTGCCTCAATTTCCATTGAAATATCCACATCGAACTTTTATGGGAATACATTAGAGAAAGTAGAAATATTCAATTGATTTTACAGGCTTTGAAAGGCCTCACAGATGATGAAATTAAACAGTGTTTTACAGTAAGATAAACGTAGCGGAGCAGTATTGCATAAAATCTACTGCAAACATTGAAAGGGTTCACAAAATATTTATTCTACTGAAAAAGTGACACGCACGCCAATGTCAACTTGATATTAAACACACTTGATACTTTATAAAATGAAAGGAATGTATGCTCTGACAGCACACATGCATGTGGTTTGGACGCGCCAAACACATTCCATTTACAGCTTTTCGTGCATGGAAACTTTATCGCACTGATGTGGTTAATTCCATTTTTTAAGCTGCGTCTATTGGAACGAGTTTAATAAATTATTTGGGATACAAGTTATAAAAAAAATCTGATATGTTACACTCACATGACTTTCTCTACTCTTGTAAAGCTATTTTTACATTCTCTTATTCTCCATCTATTTCACATTAATCGAGATAAACATTTGCAGAAACGATCTTTTGACATGCAAAGAGAATTACATTTTACACATAGCGACCAGTTCTAAAAATATTTGATTATCGCTTAAGACGTACTATATTCCCCTTATTTTGTATTTGCAAGAGCAATATAGAAATACAGTAGCCTTTAAGCATATACATATCTCTTAATAGCTGGTTGCTAGGTGCAGCACCATTCTCTTTGCCACAGATTAATACTCTTTGCACATCCAAGACAAAAATATGAATAACGAATTCTCATTTGAGAAATTAAGTATTGAAAAATTTAAGGGAATAACAAGCAATATCTCGAAAATGGTTCACTCAACAAAAAAATGTATATGACATAAATTGTGTATTTTAACGCGATCTACACTTTTGTGTATTAAAATTTTGTCTATCTCTTATGGTTTACCAGTTATGCAAAAGTCATTCACAATGAAGAACACTTTTGGAGACATTCCCAGAAAATTCGAGATATACATTTCATTTCTCATGACAATATCTTAAACATATGATATTTTAATCAAAATCGTTAGCCATTTTTGAGAAAATTAAAATTTTCGAAAAATGTTCCATGTAAAGGGTAGTCTAGGGTGGTGGGATTTTCTTGAAAACCTGCGTGTCGCATCTCTGGAAGATACTGAACCTAAATATCAAGTTTGGTGTTTATCCGACTGTTCGTTTCTGCGTTATGCTGTTCACAGACACACACACGGACATGTCTCAAAACATATATTTCCGGTGAAATCTCGGTATCGAATTTTTGGGTGGAATACAATACTTCCCCTACTAACTATACGTAGTAGAGAAAGTAATAAAGCGGTTAATTCTCTAAGGCCGTGTCGCATCTCTGGAAGATACTGAACCTAAATACCAAGTTTGGTGTTTATCCGACTGTTCGTTTCTGAGTTATGCTCTTCACAGACACACACACGGATACGTTTCCAGAAATGCTTTTTTTTGGATTCAGGGGGTCTCTAAACATATATTTCCGGTGAAATCTCGGTATCGAAATTTTGGGTGGAATACAATACTTCCCCTACTTACTGTACGTAATAGAGAAAGTAAAAATAGAGGATACAGAGAATATTAGTTAATGTAATCTTTATAACTAATTTATAATGATCCTATACAGTTTCGCCCTTTATGGAATCCTCGCTATGCAGCTTATCGAGAAACAGGTATACGAACTCGTAAAATACCTGCCCCAACTTTTACTAAAATCAAGTAAGCATGATTAACCCACATTTGTCGTAGCATGGAATTTGCTGTATCTGATTCACCTTTGCAACCCTTACCAACCAACATAGGCTCTGCATGGAAATCGAATTTCCGATCGTCAATTAACCTCCATTATGTGTTAAACGGGTAGCTAGGATTAAGTTTCTCTCACTGAGATAGCCGAATATTAACGCTTGATGCAAGGAGTTGAATACCAATAGCGCCAAGTTTGTTAGCAGACGAATAATTCGTACAATATCGTAACAATAAGCATAAAGTTTATAAAACATTAGACAATTTTTACTTTAGACTCTCGTTATGAGAAGAAACCAAAACCTAGAGTGACGAGAAAAATAAAGGGGGAAATATCTTGTGTTACATTCACACGACTTTCTCCGCCCACTCTTCTACAACTATTTTTACAAATGCTTCTTCTCCTGTCTACTTTAATGTTAATCAAGAGAAATGTTTGCAGAAAACCTTTTGTCACTCATTTTCTTTCAGGCATAAGACGGATACATTAGACTGAAGCGATAGTCAAGTGTCTAAAAGCGGGACTCTATGTGATGGTTATGAAATGTCACTTTTTGCATGACCACGAGGGGAAGAAAAAGAAAGAACACCGACTTAGCATTAGAAAAAAAATTGTTAAGTATTTAAAAAATTCAAATCAACAGCAAAGCATATATCGGAAATGGTTGCACAAAGAGGCGTATTATATATAAATTGCGTTTTAACGATATATATATATATTTTTGGATAGTAGTTTTTCTATTTCTTAAGGTATACCAGTTAATGCAAAATTTATTCAGAATGAAGTGGACTTCACAGGCTATTCGCAGAAAATTCAAGATATACATTTTGTTCGTACGCAAATATCTTAAATATATGGGATTTTAAAAAAAAAACGTAGTCATTTTTAAGAAAATAATCATATTTCGTTTTTGCGTTATAATATGCTCTCTAATTCCTCCTTGTCCTCGGGCGTAAAAATCCTTAGCATGGCTTCCTTCGGAAGGGACATAGACGTACGGCACGTAAAAGATACTCAAGCCTGATAAAGAGGCCTCTGAGCAAACTCTCCGGTCTTTCACGCCCAATATAGAATGGGACGCTAAGAACAACAGCAGTTAAAGAGCACATTTTCAGTGAAATTAAGACATAGAATCTTTTGGGGTGGAAAACTTATTCCAGGTAAGTAGTAGAGGTTAACAGTCTCTCTACCGCTTAATTGTGGTAGATAGAAAAGCTATTGCATTCCACCCAAAAATTCGATATTAAGATCTCACCGGAAATACAAATATTGAGGTCCCCGAACCCTAGAAAGGCATTTTTAGAAAATTGGTATTGTGTATGAACAGCTGACTCAAACTTGGGTAAATGTCAAAATATCAGGCGAATATTAAAAAAAAACCAGCAACAAAACCCCACACCAGCATTCCACACTGCATAGAAAAAACAAATATTTTCTTAAAAATTGGCTCTATTTTGATTGTTGAGAATTGAATATGGCAAATGAAACAAGCTTATGTCTTGAATTTTATATGCATAGCCTGTGATCCTCTTCGTTCTTATTGTAACTTTAAATAACTAGGAAACCACAAGAGAGACAAAACTTTAATCCAGGAAAGCTTATTCCACCTAAAAATTCGATGTCGAAGGTTCTCCGGAAGTAGATGTTTTGAAGCACCCTAGGCCTTCCTCCAGAAAAAGATCCGTGAACAGAACAACTCAAAAACGAATAGTCGATTAAACGCCAGACTCGTATTTAAGTTCAGCATCTTCCCACCCCACACAACCCTTTACACCAAAAATCTTTAGAAAACTTTGATTTTTACAAAAATGGCTCTAAATATTTTTGATTAAAATACTATATAGATATTTACCTGGCAAATAAAACGTATATCTGGATTTTCTAAGAATAACTTGAGGCAGTATTTTTAACACTTAAATAATTTTCAGTCTAATTATATAATACGTAAATTCAACAACAGCCCGCCTTAAAGCAATATGTGTATGTAACAATATATAAAAAGTGTATATTACAATCATTGCATATGCTTGTATTATTGTATCCATGTGTATTAATGTTATGTGGATATATTACGTAATTTAATAATGTAGGAGCTGTGAGAATAATAGGTTAAAAGTTGCTAACAATGAGGTAACAATGAGGTAACCTTGAGGCAATAATCAATTTGAATGTTTAACAATACTACTTGTGATTCTTGGAAGCAATGATGTAATTTTAGTGACAGTTTATAAAAATAGCCAATCAACAACCAGAAAAAAAGCTTTAGTTAAAAGGTATTCTATTGGATTAGGAATAGCCAATCAGAGGCTTGAAATACAGAAATTTACAAGTTTAGGCGGTTGAAATCAGTTCAGTTGCCTGCAGACAGTGTTTGTAACTGGAAGTGTGTCCTCGAGAGATTTAATACGTTTTCGTGTGAGACGAAATATAAGTTTACGTGTTAAAAAGTGTAATTAATTAATAAAAAGAATCCCACAGCTCTCTATATCAGTGAAGTGTTATTTAAATAGTATCAAGTATTAATAAAAGGAGTGAAGTAAAATTATAATTTGTGTAAGCCTACATTCTTAAGTCGCACCACAACCCTGCTAAGAGAAACGTGTCTCTAACAAATACTGACGCAGCCGAGGCAAACATAAATATATAACTTTTAAAGAAACAGTTAAATTACAAAGTTAAACTTTTTTTAAACTTGGGGCAAAGGCCACCTGAAAGTACATTTGGGGCGAAGGTTACCGGAAACTGTTTACTATACGTGCGGTTGCAACCACTACAAGTTCGGCTCCCCAACAGTTGAAATATAATACAACTCCTAAAATTCTCCTACTTCAAATTGGCGTTCATACGTAGAGCTAATAAATAACTTCAAGCTTGTGAGGTCCTCTTGATTCGGAAGGAATTTTATATAATCTTGTATAAATGGTAAACATTAAACGATAGACGAAAACGTACTACATAAAAAACGTAATTCCCTAAAACACACGATTTATTTCAAATAACTTTTCTGTGGCATCAGCCATTCCCATATTAATGGTTCAGATTCTTCAATACTTTGTCATTATTTTAAAGCCTGGCGACATTCAGTTGTTTCTCGCTCCTCCATTGAAACAGTATAAATTTAAGGCCAGCGTATAGCGACCAGTTTTTTTGACTGTCGCTGTTCCCTTTGTATCTATAACGATGTGTAGTGTAGTTATTTCTGCAAAGGTTTATTCCGATTAAAATGAAGTACAGAATCAAACTTTCTTAAGAATAATTTCTGTACCCACTAATAAAGCAGAGAAGGTGGAAAAAGTCATGTGAATGTAACATCAGAATTTTTTTTTTAAATTCGCCTTACATCCTCGCACGGTGTCCGACTTAAGCAATCAAAGTTTTGGGGGATTTTAAAAAATCCTCAACTATGAACAATGTATGGCAAGAACGAAATTTTATATTTATACGACTTTTCGTTGAGTTATGGTGTAGTTTCTCTCTCTCTCTCTCCCTCCCTCTCTCTCCCGAAAACACACATTCTTTTTCTAAAAATGCTTAAACTTGTATTTCTGGTGAAATTACGATATCATTTACGTACGTAAGTGGCAGAGAAACAATAAAAAGACAAAATTAATAATGTAGCAGAAATGAATAGTCCTTCTTCAAGCCAGCTTTCTGAGGAAAACTACTTATACAGCTGAGTTAAAGTAAGAGGCTTAGTAACAGCTTAGAGTTCGTCCGTTGACTTAATTGCAGTGGTTGTAAAACATCGCTTCACGGGGGCTAATTAATCACATTTAAACGCTGAAAACTAACGACTTCCGGAAGGCAATAGTGTCGGCGAACAGGATGAGGATGCCTAGCGGATCACAGGGTCAAGAGTATCGAAGCGTGGCTTGATTAATAGAACTCTACTTCCACGGCGCGGCGCGGTGATCGGGGAGATACGTCCAGCGGAGCAGAAGAGATAATCTGTCAAGACGCGAGGGGGTGGCAAATTCAAAGACAACTGACTGATGTGCACGAACAGACATTATTCATCTAGAGCCCTGACTAACATCTGTTATATGAGGAGTAGGCGGATTGTGTGTCACCATTGTTATACATCCGAAGATTGTATGTCTATTTGAGATGGAGGCATTGAAGATGATGCAGGGTTTACTGTGGTAATTTAGACTACAAATTGCTCGCATCTGAATACCTTTTCTTTGTCCTATGTTACTATATAGGCAACCGACAGTATAGAAATCAGATCTTCTCTACCCAGCTTCAAGAATTTACCCGAGTCGATGGGCTAGTTCAGTCCTCAGGTCTATCAGCCACAAGTTTTCAGGCCTGAAGCTTACCAAGATGGGTGGCCGAGGTCGTTAGAGACGGACTCGAGAACGGTAGGTGCGCGCTTAAAATTCCGTCAGTACCGTTCTCCCTGACTTGGTTTTTTTCCAGGTTTACCTCACCCCTCATAACTGGCAAATGCCTTTGAGATGCCCTAAAATAAACTTTCCTTCCCTAATTTCCTTTCCCAATTAACATGTCATTGCATGTTTCATCGGTATACACCACCTGTGGTTGAGGCAGTATTTTTAATACTTGAATAATTTTAATTAAATTATATAATATGTAAATTCAATAACAGCCCGCCTTGAAGCAATATGTATGTAATAATTTGTAAAAATGTACGTAACAGTCATTGCAAATGTTTATATTATTGTAAACATGTTTAATAATGTTATGTGAATGCATTGTGTAATTTAATAATGCAAGAGCTGTGAGAATAATAAGTTTAAAGTTGCTAACAATGAGGTAACCTTGAGGCAATAATGAGTTTGAGAGTTTAAATGATAATAGTCATGATTAGAGCAACGATAATATAAATTTTGTGATGGTTTAAAATTAGCCAATCAACAGCCAGAAAAAGCTTTAGTAAAATGCAGATATTCTATTGGACGAGGATTAGCCAATCAGAGACTTGGAATACAAAAGTTTACGGATTTGGACGGTTGAAAATATGTTCAGTTGCTGGCAGACCTTGGTAGTGACCGGATGGAAGATGTGTTCTCTAAAGAAATATTACGTATTCGTGTGAATCGTAAAATTAAATATACGCGTTAACAAAGTACAAGTTTTAAATTAAAGAATCTCACAGCTCTTAATATCAGTGTAGTGCTATTTAATTTGTGGCAAGGATTAACAAAAAAAAGTGAATTTACACTTAAAATCTGTGTAAGCCTACATTCTTGTCGTACCATGCACTGATTAAGAGAAACATGTCTCTAAAGTAAGACTGGCGCAGCCGAGGCAAACATAAACATAAATACTATCTATAGAAGCAGTTTAATAACAAAGTTAATTTTTTTTAAACTTGGAGCGTAACAACAAAAATATACATCATCTTCAAATCAGCTTCTCATACGTAAAAAACAATCTTCTTCAAATTAACGCCCAAAGCGTGGTGCAAACTTCAACAACAGAACACTTTCTCAAATTGGTTTTCCAAGTGTGGAAATGAAAATAAAAAAAATAAACTCCAAGGACAATACTTCTTCAAATTGATGTCCATACATGGAGCTGAATAAGCAACAACAGTAACTCCTACGTAAACAATATCTACTTCAAGTTGGCTTCCCAAGCGTGTGGCTAACAACAACAGTAAAACTTAAACAATAAACTACAACAGTTGAAGAACAATACTAATACATGGTGCAGCATGTAGTAAAATGGGTGTTAAACATTATCAAAAAACAAAAAGGCCTGAAGCTTGATAATGTGAATGATTTCGCCTGCCTTTTCTGTATAAAAATGCAAATAAAAGAAATAGACGAAACAAGGTAAACTATTTAGGAATACACAGAGAACGGCTCACCCGTAAGTTCCCTGACATAAAGGTAGGAGGTTCTTGCTCTTCAAAAATCTCGTGGACTTAACTTATCTCTTATCTTCTATTCTTAAGGAACCCACAGTGTGATTCTTTTAATAGTCTCCGTCAGAAACGAAGGCGGTAAATGACAGTTGCCGCGTAGACAAGGGAAGAGGAATGGCCGCGGGCACGTGACTGTTTGGTGTCAGGACGACAGAATAATTGTTCTTTAACGTTAATACACCACATAATACATATCTAGATTCTCCTTCAGGGTTCGAATCCCCAAGAGGTACGCACAATGGAGTCGATTTATATCTGGAAATTATCGAACCTCACTGTTAAACAGCAAACAAGTTCAACAACAAAAAAAAGATTCTGAAACCATACTATGGCTGATTGGCTAAGAAGCACGAGGCTACGAAGGAGCAGTATCTACTGCCGAGCCGTCTTCGTTCGCGAAAAGAATCCAGCAATGTTCCCAGAATAAATTACTGAATTTTGTAATCACATTTCTTTGAGACATTTAAGGTGTTAAAAAAACTTTTGTTTTCGTTTACAGTGAGTATGTCAAACTACCTTGAAAAACGTTAAGTTGCAAGGTTTCTACAAAAAACGAGTCCTCTAAGAGTCTCTGTTATAAAACTGGTACTTTTAATGCGTTATTTGAGCTTTTGAAAATGATAGATATAATAAAAATCACTTCTGGGAAGTGAAATAGTACCCAATTTCATACCAGGTTCAGACCCGAGTTCTAAATCGTCAAAACCCGATTTTTCACTCAGGTATACTACGTATACTTCATCACTTAGAGGTAAGATGCCTTCACAGACAAAGCCGTATGCATCAAACGTCCTCGATCCAATGAGGCAGCAGCACAGGAAAATCGGAGTATGGAGTACACCAGTATAAATAATAGTAGCTGTATCGCATTAACTTATGGTCAAATGCCTTTCATAAGTTACAATGCAAAGTTATTCTGTAAAATTATCAGTAATTATCATACCGCTTCAATTATTTTATTCAAATGTTTTTAATGGTAGAAAGAATTAATGTTTTATTTTTAATTTTAATTTTCGTTATATCTAAGAATAAAAAAAATTACTACATTTTCTATTACAAGGATGAAATACTTTTAAGGGCATTAGGAGGTCGAGATGATTAAAAAATTCCATTTTTCATTTTATATGTGATAGAAAAATAGAAATATTCAGCTTTAAAATATTATCATTGCGCTTACTAAACGACGATTTGGCCGTTTAAATATCCCAATTTCAACATGGCGATGCATAACCATACCCATTATATTGTTTCTTCTTAATTTCTCGCAAACTTCTTTTTTTTAATATTTCTGGAACACTTTTCTGAAAAAGTATTGAAGATATGTATTGGAACTTTCTCTCTATGCTAAATCATTTTTGTTCGATGTTTAAATGTGTTGAGAAAAAAAAACTACTTATGAAAAAAAATATTTATTGAACTTTATTTTCTCCATAGGTTCAAGATATTGGAAAAATATTTTGTTCACAGTATAAAATTATTTTTATGTACTTTAGGGGGAAAAATGATGATAGAAACAAAATTATAGGAGGAAAGTGCACGTAAAGTACGAGTTGTTTATATCACGTTTGCAAAACTTTAAGCGAGCGTAAACTCATTTTTATAGTCATTACTTCTAAAAACACTTAAAGTAGTGTCTTATGTTAGCTACCTAAAAGATCCCAGTGCCCTTAAGAGCATTGCTTCGCTTTAGCCAATCCTGTAGTAAAACTTACAAAATCCGTAATTCTAACCAATTGTTTTGAAATTTTAACCAAATCCTTGGAAGGTTCTCTTATAACTGAATACAAAGTTCCATGCATCTAGTGCAAATACTTTAGTAGCTATTAATTATTGTTTATACAAATATTGCTAGTTGTATAAAATGTCCTAAGGTCAAATTATTTAAATTGGTACAATAAATCTTTTCTTGACATTAGCTAATATTGCTAAGACACTAAAATCGATCTTTCTACCTATAGACAAAAAAAAATCTTCTTTTCTACAGAACAATCCTCCCAAAGTTTCACCTATTTCACAATTTGTACAACCTTATGTGGGAACGATTCACTTATTTAAAAAAAAAAGGCTTTTTGAAGCTCTTTCTATGTTTTGTATACCCAGCTTGCAAATTACAGAAATATTGGTGAAATGTTGCATCATGAGAGACATTTTATGTAGGTACTGAAAAATGCGGAAAACTTTGTTTTTTAGAAAATCAAGTTTAAAGACTGGGCGGCGCCGTGGCCGAGCGGTTAGACCCACCGAGGCGGCCCGGGTTCAATCCCAGCGACCCGCATGTAGGATTTGTGGTGGACGAAGCGGCGTCTGGGCGGGTTTTCTCCGGGTTCTCCGGTTTCCGCCGACTGCTCCATCATCACCTTTCCTTTCATCCATTTCACCGTCATTTCGTTTCATCTACTTCCTTCCTCCCATACCACCCATCCTGGATATTCTGTCTGATCCAAGAGTGTCTGCTCCTCGACGGGCCACTGACCCCAGGCACCCACCTGTAAGTCCTGGGGGGTGTAAGTCCTACATAAGAGGAGGGTAAACAGATAATGAATGAATGAAAGTTTAAAGATTCACATGCCAATATTTTGTGTTTCTGGTCACGAGAAGCTCCATTAAGGACATAGATGCAAAACACTACGACATATGTTGCTATAGGCTGTAAATTGTTAGAAAATGCAAAAACAAAAAATCTGAAATTTCAAATTTTCAATCAAAATCTCACCATAGGGTTGCCTTGACTCAAAAATAAATCATTCCTTGGTTTTATTTCTCTTTGAATATTTTATTTAGCCGCTTTGTATTAAAGTCAGTACTTTCTTTTTGTTTTGTTTCTTTGTCTTGTATATCCAGACACATTATCAGCAATATTGAAAGTTGTCTTGCGGGTTTGTTTAAATAAACTCAACATATTGAAAGTCTCTCTCTCAAGAATTACGCCCTACCGGTACGCATCCCGTTAAACATCGAGACGAGCCGGGCAGGCGGCGAGGAGAGCTGTTGGGATCTCGCTCGAGCTTCACTTAGTCTGAAATGAGAGCTACAGATCGGGCCACGAACCGTGTTTACCCATTTCTTAAAAAGGTATACCTTTGAGACTACACAATAAAGCTTTTATGAATAACATTTCCAAATTAATTAAATTTCTTTATTATAAACACACAGCAATGTAAATACACAGTTATTCAATGAAAGCCTTCTTTTTAATCTGATGTGTTACATTCACATGACTTTCTCTACCTTCTATCGCTTATTAGTGGTGTAGCGGGAAATCGATGATCCTTGGGTCATTGTTGCCTGTTGCAGTGTTCTTCCTCGGCTATTGGTGCTTGTCGGTTGTTGAGTATTCCATTCCTAACTATCTCTAATTATTAAATCTCAGGTTCTAGTGGGTGAGGCAAGTTACAAATACACTGCGAGTTTCCCTTAATCAATGAAGTTTATTTCACACTTTGAATAGTTATGGGCGGCTAGCTTTTCCCATTATAATAATAATAATAATAATAATAATAATAATAATAATAATAATAATAATAATAATAATCCCACCACTTTAAGTTAGTCAGGAGCCTAGCTATATTCATACGCACCCCAGCCTTGTGCACCCACGTGCATCTGTAGCACCTCGTGTCGACGTGACTTCTCGATGAGTTAGATTCAGAATAAGAGCGGGCTCTGAGGCTTTGTCTGCCCTTATATACGGGAGCCTGGTGACGCTCACCTCTGCGTTTGAAAATGTAACGACGTTTCCTATTAGCCCTCAGGCCGCGTTACCCTGACATGTATGAGAATGTGTGGTTTCAGATCCGTGCGCTTGGACGCCATCATGTAGCGTTGTACCGCTCGGTGACAGGTACGGTCTTTATGATTTCTTGGAATTCTCTAGCTCGCCCGTGTCTTACAATCAGCTCTGTACAAATGTTAGATGTTGAATATTTTAACATGTTAGTGAATTAATTATTACTGTACAATTCTTATATGTATGGTTCCCCTTTCATATGTACATATGTATAATATATCCCCTTTCAGTGGGTATACAAATTATCCTTACAAAAGTTTATTTTCCTATCTACTTCATTTTAATCGAGATAAAACCTTCCAGAAACAGCTGCATTACACATTTCCTTATAAATATAAAAGGAATAGCAACAGTTCAAATGTTTAAGAACTGGATACCATTCTCTGGTCTTAAAATTCTATGCTCTGTGCGTGCAATCGCGAGAAACAACTGAATATCGAAAGGACTTGAAAAGAATGACAGAAGTATTGAACAATTGAAAGCATTAATAGCGAATATCTCAGAAATGGCTGAAGCAACAAAAAAAACTGTTTAAAATAAATTGTATGTTTTAAAGAGGTCTGCATTTTTTGTATAGTACGTTTTCGTCTATCGCTTAACGTTTACCAGTTATACAAGATTTCTTCCGGTTGAAGATCACCTCACAGGCTATTCCCAGAAAATTCAAGATATACATTCTATTTGACAAGTAAATATTAATATGAGGTATTTTAATCAAAATCATTAAGAGCAATTTTTTACAAAATAAAAAATTTCGAAAAATGTTCTATGTAAAGGTTAGTTAGGTGTGGGGGGACTTTCTCGAAAATCTTTGTGTCACATCTTTGGAAGTTAACTAAACCCAAATACAAGTTAGGTATTTATCCTACTTTTCGTTTCTTGAGATATGCTGTTCACTCACTCACACTCACACTCACACACACACACACACACACACACACACAAGCAGAGAGAGAGACCTTTTTAAAAAATCTGATGTATTACACTCACATGACTTTCTCTACTCTTTTACAAACGCTTATTCTCCATCTAGTTCATGTTAATCGAGATAAACATTTGCAAACTCTATCTTATTGCTAATTTTCTTGTAGATGTAGGGGAAAATATATTTACAAGGGCAATATAGAAAAACAGTAGCATTTAAGCACATACATCTCTCTTAATAGCTGGTTGCTAGGTGCAGCACCATTCCCTTTGCCACAGATTATAACTCTTTGCATATCCAAGACAAAAAAATGAATATCGAATTCCCAATTGAGAAAATAAGTATTGAAAAATTTAAGGGAATAACAAGCAATATCTCGAAAATGGTTCACTCAACAACAAAAAGTGTATGACATAAATTGTGTATTTTAACGCGATCTACATTTTTTGTGTAGTAAAATTTTGTCTATCTCTTCTGGTTTACCAGTTATGCAAAAGTCGTTCACAATAAAGAATACTTTTGGAGACATTCCCAGAAAATTCAAGATATACATTTTATTTGTTATAAAAATATCTTAAACATATGATATTTTAATCAAAATCATTAGAGCCATTTTTGAGAAAATTAAAATTTTCGAAAAATCTTCCATGTAAAGGGTACTCTGGGGTGGGGGAATTTTCTTGAAAACCTTCGTGTCGCATCCTTGGAAGATACTGAACCCAAATACCAAGTTTGGTGTTTATCCGACTGTTCGTTTCTGAGTTATGCTGTTCACAGACACACACAGACAGACACACAGACACACACACGGACATGTTTCCAAAAATGCTTTTTTTGGATTCAGGGAGTCTCAAAACATGTATTTCCGGTGAAATCTCGGTATCGAAATTTTGGGTGGAATACAATACTTCCCCTTCTTACTATACGTAGTAGAGAAAGTAAAAAATGCTTCATTGGATTCAGGGACCTCAAAACATGCACTTACATGTACTAAACGTACTACATGAAATCTCGGTGTCGAATTTTTTGGTGGAATGCAATACCTTCTCTACCTACTATGTACATACGTGGTAAAAAAGTAAAATTGTGTAGCATGCATTAGTTATATTATGTAAATTAACAAATATAATATATGCAAACCAGGAAAACATTTTTATTTCTCGAAAATTGAGTCCGCAAATGACATCCATTTTTGCAACGACGAAATGCCAGCTTAGGATGTTCGTAACATTTCAATTGTAATACCATTATTTCTGTGCGAGTATTATCTTTTAAGTTCTAGAAGAGTTTTTGAACGATCTTCATAAACCACCATAGAAATAACTCAGGAGAAATCTGGGGATCTTAGAGGCCATACAATATCTCCATTTTTTCGAGATCGAATTTATTCCCAAAGAGTCGACGCACAGTTGCCATGGCAACTCTAGCATAGTGTGCACAATTTACTTTCTATTTTTAATGTTCATACTGCAAAGTATGATACTTGGCCTTTTTACATAAACTAAAAAATGCAAGTAATTATTTTGCATCTCTGCCACTTAACTTTATGGGCAAACTACTAGGCATTTTAAAAATCGCAAATCTGACTGAATCAGTTGATAGTATAATTTAATTTAAAAAAAAGGAATTTGTTGATAACCTCTCAACGTAATGCTGCCAAATTTTGCATATTATATTTGCATTACATTCTCACAGTTACGTCAAACTTTGAGGTTGATTTGTTAAAATTTACAAATTTTAGGATTTTCACTAGTGCAGCTTTACTGAATAGATTTTTGGCATAGACAATACTACTTTTTACTTTCTCTACTACGTACAGCAAGTATGTGTTTTGAGGCCCCATAAACCAGAAAAACGGATCCGTAAGTGTAACTGTGTAAGTGTGCGTAACTCAAAAACGAAAAGTCGGTTGAACACCAAACCTATTTAAATTCAGCATCTTTCAAGCATGCGACACGAAGATTTTCAAAAAATCCCACCCAAAACTACACTTTACATTGAAAATTGTTCGAATTTTTTTTCTCTAAAAAATGTCTTTAAAGGTTTTGATTAAAATATCAAATATCAAAGATATTTGCATGACAAATAAAAAGTATATATTGATTTTTCTAGGAATAGCCCGTGTAGCCCTCTTATTCGGAAGGAATTTTGTATATCAAATCTTGTATAACTGGTAAACGTTAACCGATAGACGAAAACTTACACAAAAAATGTAGATCTCTTTAAAAGACACAATTTATTTCAAATGACCTTTTTGTGGCATCATTGCAAAATATTCATTATTAATGGTTCGATTTATTCAATACTTTGTCGTTCTTTTAAGTCCCGTAGATTTTCAGTTGTTTCTCGGGATTTCATGGAAACAGTATGCAATTTTAAGACCAGCGTCCAGTTCTTAACATTTGACTATCGCTGTTCCCTTTGTATCTATAACGAAATGTGTAATGTAGCAATTTCTGCAAAAGTTTATCTCAAAATGAAATAGTAAAATAAACTTGCGTAAGAATATTTGATAGAGGGTAGAGAAAGTCATGTGAATGTAACACATCAGATTTTTTAAATATACGTTTCCTTATAGCTGCATAAAGTGCGTCATCTTCCCTCATGTTTTTCTAACAGTGCTAAAACGAATATAAGCCGATCTACAACTTTTGTGTAAATGAGGAGTAAATTAAGGCAATATTTAGAAAACAATTTTACGTTGTTTGTAAACGTGTACATTTTCATTTCCAATATCACACTGTGAGTGAAATTCAGCTTACGTTGTTTGTATTACTCCAATTTGATTAGAGCGGCATTATTTTATACACGGACAATGGACGCTAACATGGGGCGGTGTTATTGTGTCATTATTGCAGCTGTGTGCGCTGATTCACGTTTTGTAATAATCAGCTTTGCGCCGCAAAAACTGTGGGAAATGCGTAAAATAACCTCCAATCACACGTGCTATATCCCTGCTGATTAATTGTGTCCACTCCGGCGCAAACTTACTCCGCGACTTTCATAGACATTCTACAGACACTGTACTAATCGAGATGAGTTATATCTACATAGATAGAGCTATAATTACAACAGTCATCTGTTTACAAAACACATCGATTATTCATTTTCAGATGTTCATAAATGGCGCGCATTAATATAATGTAATATTATTTATATATACTTCAAAATTTTTCAGTTTCCATTCACATAACTTTCTCTATTCTCTATTCTCTATTCTACAAGGTGGTCTTACAAAAGCTTCTGTCTCATTCTTCTGTCTACTTCTTGTTAATTGGATAAGCTTTCATTACATCTCTACACATTCGTTGTAGGCATAAGAAGCAAGCAGTAAGCTAAGGCGATAGATTAAAATTTAAAAAATAAATAAATACATAAAAAACAGATCGCTATGTGATGGCGTTGAAATTCCATATTACCTGCAAGGCCAGTGAAAAAAAGAATAGCGACTTACCATTTGAAAAAAGTGTTGTGCGAAGGGTCCCGGGTGCCACTCCCGGCTTTGGGGGTGGGAATTTATATCTAAACCAAGGTTTTTTTCCCTATCCTCGCCAGAATCAGGAGGTGTGAATAATATATATATATATATATATATATATATATATATAAAAGTGAGTGAGTAAGAATATTTACATGAGGTATGCTGCCTATTTGAGCAGAAGCTCAACATTTCCAGCATCTATTATAAGGTAAGGATTTTAGTCCGGTGGCTGCCGGCTGTCTCGCGCAGAAGAGAGAGGGACCTCGAGTGGATTCGAATATAATTTAACTACCCTATATATATATATAAACTTTTATATGTATATATAAAAGTTATTAAGAATAAAAAGGACTTCAGAGGCTATTCTCAGAAAATTCAAGATATATGTTTTAATTGAGATGAAAATATCTCAAACATATGGTATTTTAATCAAAATCGTAAAAAGAACAATTTTTTAGAAAATAAAAAATAGCGAAAATTTTCCCATGTAAAGAATCGTTTCGGATGGAGATTTTCTTGAAAATCTTCGTGTCGTATCCTCGAAAAGAACTTAAACACCAAGCTTGGTAAATAAATTTAACAAGTCTTCCAAGAATACGATAAGAAGATTTTCAACAAAATGCGCTAACTACCCTGCACAAAGCAAAAAGCTCGTATTTATTTTCTCAAAAATGGCTCCAACAATTCGGATTAAAATACCATAATATATTTAAAATATTTTATGGCAATTACAAAAATATATACAGGGTTATTCAAAAAGAAGGAACAGATTTTAAATTCAATGAAAGACAATAGATAGCGACACATACAACACATCATTGGATAGAGCAAAGTTCAAAGTTTTAAGCCCCAGCTATTAGTTCCATTCAGTACCTACACAGCGGCGCTGTGCTTGTTTACGAGAAAATGGCGACGTTACAGGAAAAGTCGTTTTGTGTGCTGCATTATGCAAAGAGTGAATCCATTGTTTCATTGCAGCGTGCATTTCGAGGTAAGTTCAATGAAGAGCCACCTCGTCATAAAAAAATTTACAATTGCTACAACAAATTCGTAGAAGATGGTTGCGTATGCAAACGGAAAAGCACTGGTCGTCCTCGCATAACAAATGGTGCTCATTTTGAACACAAAATAAAATTTTGAACTTTTCTGTATTCAGTGATGTATCGCATGTATCGCCGTCTATTTCCGTTCATTAGAAATATATATTTAAAATCTGTTCCTTCTTTTTGAATAACTCTGTGTATATATATTGAATTTTCTGGGAATAGCCTCTGAAGTCCTATTCATTCTGAATGACTTTTGTATAACTGGCAAATCTTACGAGACAGACAAAATCTTACACTACAATAAATATAGATCTCGTTAAAGCATACAATTTATGCCAAATAAATGTTTTGTGGAGTTAAACATTTTCGATATACTTCTTGTTATTGGCGTGAATTTTCGCGCGCACACATTTTTCACAACTATCAAGTCGTTATTCCTTTTTTTTCTTGTGGTCATTCAAAGAGCATGGATTTCAAAGCCATTACATAATGACAGGCCCTTAAAAATCACTTTACCTATTGTATACTACAACGAAGTGTGTAAATGTAAATTGAAAGTTTATTGGATTAACAAGAAATGGTTTTTTTTTTTCGTGGGGGGAAAATGCATTATTGCATTCGACCCCCAGCCGGTGTGCAATGGCTGGGGGGATATGTGGGGCTGCCGCTCAGAAGCGAAATACCCACTAAAAAACCCTACCACGTGTTAATTGTATATTGCTGAGTAGTATCGTGCATTTATGTTTGCATGCTTTTAGTCGGGTCCCGCATAGCACTCCGGTTAGTATGTGAATAGCTATTTAGCTGGCATGCATTGCATGCGAGCGCGTCAAATGTTACTTGCTGGTATTGCCCATGGAACCTGAACAATACCAGTGGGTTATGTGCGTATGTTTCTTATATTGTTAGTATTTGATTAATAATGCCTAAGATCTAAAATGTGTGTTGTTTGCAGGGAGTGCCTGCGTGTCACATGACTTAGCATTAACTTACTGCTAGGTTGGAAATGGTAAAGAATAATAAGTTTGTGTAAGAATAGTTTGTAGAAGAGTGTCTAGAGAAAGTTGTGTGAATGCAATACAGTTGGGCTGAAAAAACATGCTCTGTATCTTTGCTTTCACCCTGAAAGAGAGAGACAGAGACCACAACACTGCCTATTCTCTATAAAAAAATGTTTCTTTTGAATTCAGGAATCCTCAAAGGTGTGTATTTCCGGTTAAATCTCGATACTTATCGAATTTCTGGTCGAATGCCATATTTCCTTAGCTGACAGGCATAGAAAGCCTATATATAAAACCTGTGCCTTTTACAGCTGCAGCTGATGTTAGTTCACACCCTGACCAAGTTTGCCACGCAGGTGGCTGCGACATAAAATGTTTACAAGGAACAAAGAAACGTCATCTGCATATCTTGTAATGTTGAATGCAAGCATGGTCCACACAGATGTTTAGAGCGTAACTGCCGCACCGTAGGCATAGTAATCCACAGCTAGGTTACGCTTAATTCTTACTCCTGCTTTCATAAAACTGAATATGTGGCTTTAGAAAGTAGCCTTTGGTGTGAACTCCCGTTTCATTTAGTGACCGTAACCAACTCCACCCACAAACTTGCGACTTACAAAGTTTTGTTCCTTTCTTCCCGTAATACGCCATAAAACATTCTGTTTCCACCAGCGCTAACATTTAGAACTGATGCACGCACTCCAGTTTCTCTAAAACAGGATGCGAGTTTTAGGTTTACATGGGTTTACGAACTAATTAGTATTTCGAATGTTCCATTCCAAAAGTGGCAGAGGTCGAATTTTTCGACGTAGTCTGTTTTGCAAAAAAACGTGAAAATTGAACTGTTGTGACATTTGTTGGTAACAACTGCTCACCACATAGCCATATATATATCTACAGTGTGGACCATTTGAGCTGAGACTGTACAAAATCTCCAAAACTAAGCATTGTAGAAAGAAATGTATTGAATAAAACTTGCTTGATATTATGGAGGAAAGTAAATGTCATTAGTAGTGTTTTGTTTGGAGGACGTTATGATGGTTCTCATTGGAAAGTCGTTTAAAAAAGCTGTTTATTTCTTGATGTGGAAGAAGGAAACAAAATAAAAAGTGTTGGTTCCCAATTACGAAACCTAACTTGACCATCCATGGATGGTCCAACCATTCATTGCGCTCTTCGTACACAGCCATTCAGAATTTTCGTTGTTATTTCGTTGTAAGAACAACTGCAAAGTGTTACAAAAATAAATTGAATAACGAATTTGAGAAAACGTATCGGACAATTTAAGGGAATAACAAGCAATATCTCGAAAATGGTTCACCCAACAACAACAACAAAAATGTATATGACATAAATTGTGTATTTTAACGCGATCTACATTTTTTGTGTAGTAAAATTGTGTCTATCTCTTATGGTTTACCAGTTATGCAAAAGTCGTTCACAATAAAGAATACTTTTGGAGACATTCCCAGAAAATTCAAGATATACATTTTATTTGTTATAAAAATATCTTAAACATATGATATTTTAAGCAAAATCATTAGAGGCATTTTTGAGAAAATTAAAATTTTCGAAAATTGTTCCATGTAAAGGGTAATCTGAGGTGGGGGATTTTCTTGAAAACCTTCGTCTCGCATCTCTGGAAGATACTGAACCTAAGTAGGATGTTTGGTGTTTATCCGACTGTTCGTTTCTGAGTTATGCTGTTCACAGACACACACACACACGGACATGTTTCCAAAAATGCTATTTTTGGGTTCAGGGGGTCTCAAAACATATATTTCCGGTGAAATCTCGGTATCGAATTTTTGGGTGGAATACAATACTTCCCCTACTTACTGTACGTAGTAGAGAAAGTAAAACGTTAAATTGGCCCTAAAATGAACATCACGACTCCTCCAAATAAAACACGACTAATAACATTTACTTTCCCCCATAATATCAAGCAACTTTCATCAAAGACATTTCTTTCTACAACGCTTAGTTTTGAAGATATTGTACAGTCTCAAATTAAATGGCCCACCCTATATATATCTTTCAAATGTATAATCAATGAAATGAATTTTACATACCTTAGTAAGCCTGTACACGGGAGCAGAAAAAATGGCCCACTCCCGTAGATCGCTATACTCTTTATTCTTCTAAAGTTTACACAAATACATCTAACGTGGTTCCCATCAGCTCTTAAAACGTCTCTCTATGACTGACTTAAACAAATTTCAGGATACAAACATCAACCAATGAACCATGTTATACGAAGGAAAGGTCAGTAATAACTTCTCTAACCGAATTCAACTCTGATTCATGTAAACAACTAGATATGGCCAGTGTAACTTAACATGATTAGCGACTCGACTATTACAGAGGAAGGGGTGGACGAAAAAATGAGTTATCTACAGCCATGAAATGCACAACTGCTATAATATTCACGTTTCTTCTGAAGTAGATATGGAAATGGGATCTACAATTATTGCCATTGTCGAATAATTCATGACAACAAAATATTATCTCAATGTATTTGTCAATTTCATTTATTTGTATTATTATTATTATTATTATTATTATTATTATTATTATTATTATTATTGCATGACATTGATGTGATCCTAGTAGTCAAACATTGTTTAAATACATGAACTATTATCGTCAAGCTTAGTTATCATGACCATTATTAACTTAACGGTAATCAGTAAACAACTTGGTAATCGACTGTCTGCAATTATACAAGAGGAAAGGCAGAAAGGCGACCTTAGAGACGGCGGGGCTACATATGTTAGTAGCAACTTAAAACCCCTCGTTCGTATTTGGGCCACTTTTCTACTCGCAACTACACAATGAAATATCACAATTATAAAGCATCCAATTACGTAACTTAGGCCATAATTCTGAAGAAATTTGGGGAAATTCATTAGGAAAAAACATTCACATGACCTTCTCTACCCTCTATCCTTCATTAGTGGGGATACAAACTATTCTTGCTAAAGCTTGTTTTTCTATCTACTACATTTTAATTCAAACAAACCCATGGAGAAATACCTACATTGCACATTTCGTTATAGACACAAAGAAAACAGCGACAGTCAAATGTTTAAGAACTGGTCGCTATATGCTGGCCTTAAAATGTCATACTGTTTCCATGCAATCGCGAGAAACAACTGAATGTCGACAGGACTTAAGAGAAAGGCTAAGTATTGAAGAATTCGAAACTATAATTATGGACATATCAGAAACAGCTTATGCCACAAAAAACTTATTTGAAATAAATTGTGTGTTTTAAAGAGATCTACATTTTTTGTGCAGTACGTTTTTGTCTATCGTTTAACGTTTACCAGTTATACAAATCTCCTTCCGAACGAAGAGCACTTCACAGGCTATTTTCAGAAAGTTCAATATATACATTTTATTTTAATGTAAGTATATTCAATATATGGTATTTTAATCAAAATCGTTTGAGCCGCTTTTTAGAAACTCAAAAATTTCGGAAAATGTTCCATGTAAAGGGTAGTTTGGGGAGGGGTATTTTCTCGAAAATCTACGAATCGCATCTTTGGAAGGTACTAAACTTAAATACAACGTTTAGCATTCCTCCGACTTTTCGTTTTTGAGTTATGGTGCTCTAACACACTTTTTTTTTTTAACTTTCTCTACTACGTGTAGTAATTAGGGGAAGTACTGCAATCCACCCAAAAATTGAATACTGAGATTACACCGGAAATACATGTTTTAAGCCCCCCTTAATAAAAACATTGTATTTATAAAAGGTCCGTGTGTGTGTCTGAACAGCATAATTCAGAAACGAAAAGTCGGATAAATAGCAAACTTGGTATTTAGGTTCAGTAAGTTTCAAAGATGCGACACGAACATATTCAAGAAAATCCCCCTACCCCAGACTACCCTTTACATGGAAAATTTTTCGAAAATTTTGATTTTCTCAAAAATGACTAACGATTTTGATTAAAATATCATAGATATTTTCTGGACAAATGAAGTGCACTTCTTGAATTTTCTGGGAATGTCCGCAAACATCCTCTTCATTGTGAATGGCTTTTGCACAACTGGCAAACCGTAAGAGATAAAATGTTTGTACACAAAAAAATATAGAGCTCGTTAAAACACACAATTTATGTCACATGCTTTTTTGTGGAGTAAACCATTTCCCTGATATTCCTTGTTTTTGTTTCAATTTTTCAATACTTATACTTTTTCTCAAATGCAAATTCGTTATTCGTTTTATTTTTATATCCTGGACATGCAAAGAAAATGAAATGCTCCACATAGCAACCAGCACTTAAAATATTTGACTATAGCTTAAAGCCTACCAATTCCCCTTGCACCTACAAGAAAATTAGCAATAAGGTTAACATCTCGATTAACATGAAGCATATGGAGAATAAGCGTTTGTAAAAATAGTTTGTACAAGAGTAGACAAAATCATGTGAGTGGCATACCTCAAATTTATTTTTATGGACGCTTTTTAACTGCTGAGGTCCTTAGCGTCCCATTCTATATTGGGCGTGAAAGACCGGCAAATTTTGCTGAGGTCACACAGACACACATGGATCTTTTTCTAAAAATTCTATTTTTACTTTCTCTACTACGTATAGTAAGTAGGGGAAGTATTGTATTCCACCCAAAAATTCGATACCGAGATTACACCGGAAATACATGTTTTGAGACCCCCTGAATCCAAATTTTGGAAACATGTCCGTATGTGTGTGTGTGTGTGTGTCTGTGTACAGCATAACTCAGAAACGAAAAGTCGGATAAACACCAAACTTGGTATTTAGGTTCAGTATCTTCCAGAGATGCGACACGAAGGTTTTCAAGAAAATCCCCCCACCCCAGACTACCCTTTACATAGAACATTTTTCGAAAATTTTAATTTTCTCAAAAATGGCTCTAACGATTTTGATTAAAATATCATATGTTTAAGATATTGTCATGAGAAATGAAATTTCTATCTCGAATTTTCTGGGAATGTCTCCAAAAGTATTCTTCATTGTGAACGACTTTTGCATAACTGGTAAACCATAATAGACAAAATTTTACTACACAAAAAATGTAGATCGCGCTTTTATGTCCTGGACATGCAAATAAAATGGAATGCGCCACATAGCAACCAGCTCTTAAAATATTTGACTATCGCTTAAAACCTACCATATTCCCCTTGCATCTACATGAAAATTAGCAATAAGATTGACATCTCGATATCTCGATTAACATAAAGCATATGGAGAATAAGCGTTTGGAAAAATACTTTGTACAAGAGTAGAGAAAGTTATGTGAGTGTAACACATCAGATTTTTTATTCAGAGAGCCTCAAAACATGTATTTCCTGTGAAACCTCGCTATCGAATTTTTGGATGGAATGCAATACCTTCTCTACCTACTATGTACGTGGTAGAGAAAGTAAAAAGTTATGTAACTTAGAAAATGGAGAAAGTGAAAATTAAGAGGATATTTTCAAGATTAGCTGGCTTACCCGATGTTACACGAGTGCCTTTTTAATTTTATTTGCCTCCTCCAGTATTCTTTTTGAAATTATTGTAGAATAAAATATTTTTATGTTTTATTCTCCCTTTAACCCTTATTTCAGACTGTAATTTCGTAAAGTTTCTATAGAAATCTCAAATATCTTACCTGGCTATAGGCACATCAGACCACCACTTAAACTTTAGTACATCTCAAGCACTGGTATAAGCTATTCGGTTCAGTATTCTATGAACTTATTGTAGGACTGCAAAACTTTGAAGTTAAGCATTTGATTTTCAGCATACTGGGCGAAATGTGTAATGGAAGGTATGGAAGAGTATAAAAAAGTTAATAAACCACAAGCTTAAAAGGAAACAGCCTTCCTGGGGGAACACTTTGGTGTGTTTCTGGAAATACAGCTTGTTCAAATTAAAGTCCGCGTCAACTAAACGGCCAGTCCATCAATTTTAATTAAGGCATCATGGGAGCCGTAAACTGCATGGTCGATTCCTGCGACGAACAGGAGATAACGAGCCAGGTCAAACGACGCCTGCCAAACTAATTATCTGGAAAGTGTTATGTAATCCAATGAATGGAACTTTGTAATGAGCTAACGCACGTGATAAATACGTTTTGCTAAATTCGTATCGCTTCGAAACCAGGCACCGCTGTGTCAAGTGGGTGCATTTCAACAAAGGGTGCGACCAGGATGCAATGCTGTAGCAAATTTCCGAAAACACCGCATTGTTTCGCTTCGTATAGATTAACTAATTTCCTTCAGCTGCCGCGAACGACCAGCAACGCGAATCAGGCGTTTGTATCGGTGCAGTTCATTGTCTTCCCAATACGTGGCGCCGATTATTGGCGAGTCACAGATTCCGCTCAGGCGCACAACTTTATTTCCCTTTTAGTAATGAATGATGTGCTATCAATGAAGCAAACTGGATATATTTAAAGACCCTGAAATCATATTTCCTAGTGTTATTTTCTCACAAAAACAGCGGTGCTCTCCACAAGTCATTCATTGTTTCAGAGAGCATAAAGATTTGAGTTATATAATGCTATTACTTTCTCTACTACGTATAGTAAGTAGGGGAAGTATTGTATTCCACCCAAAAATTCGATACCGAGATTTCACCGGAAATACATGTTTTGAGACCCCCTGAATCTAAAAAAAAAGCATTTTTGGAAACATGTCCGTGTGTATGTGTGTGTCTGTGAACAGCATAACTCAGAAACGAACAGTCCGATAAACACCAAACTTGGTATTTAGGTTCAGTAATCTCCAGAGATGCGACACAAAGGTTTTCAAGAAAATCCCCCCACCCTAGATTACATTTTACATGGAACATTTTTCGAAAATTTTAATGTTTTCAAAAAAGGCTCTAACGATTTTGATTAAAATATCATATGTTTAAGACATTTTCATGACAAATGAAATGTATATCTCGAATTTTCTGGCAAAGTCTCCAAAAGTATTCTTCATTGTGAACGACTTTTGCATAACCGGTAAACCGTAAAATATAGACAAAATTTTACTACACAAAAAATGTAGATCGCGTTAAAATACACAATTTATGTCATATACATTTTGTTTTGTTGGGTGAAGCATTTTCGAGATATTGCTTGTTATTCCATAAATTTTCCAATACTTATACTTTTCTCAAATGGAAATTAGTTATTATTATTATTATTATTATTATTATTATATTTTTTGTCCTGGTAATGCAAAGAGAATGGAATACTCCACATAGCAACCAGCTCTTAAAATATTTGACTATCGCTTAAAGGCTACCATATTCCCCTTGCATCTACAAGAAAATTAGCAATAATATTAACATCTCGATTAACATGAAGCATATGGAGAATAAGCGTTTGTAAAAATAGTTTGTACAAGAGTAGCGAAAGTAAAAAGAATGCGAAAACGGAACAGGTGTAATACCTAATCCTTGAAGTGAAGAAGAATATTTAATATCTTGGTAATCATCACATCGAATTGAAATTTTGCACACAGATTATCGATAGCATTGATAATATGTGTACAAATTTTAAACTAAATAACTTCACAATTATTCCCAGCCTACTTAAGGTATCATGTACGCTATCCAAATGAAAGAGTCGTGTAAGAGTGCAATTCTTAGTGTAACTCGAAGCAACAGAACAGATAGGTGTCCTGTCCAGCACACCCGTCTAATGACAAAAGGTTCCAAAACTTTCAAGTGGGACATTTTAAAGACACTTTAATACGAGGGCTGATCAACAAAGACTGAGACTGATTTTTTTTCACAGATGTTTATTGCTCCAATTCAATGTTTACATGATCTTTTTTCAAAGTAGTCCCCTCCCACATCAATGCACTTTTTATAGCGTCTCTGCCAGTCCTTGAACACGTGCTGCAGACCATTCTTTGTCAGGTCCTTGAGAATCTTTTCTTGAGCACAGCTTCAGAGTTCTCAAATCGAATACCCCTAAGCTTTGCCTTTAGTGATGGGAATAAAAAAAAGTCACAGGGTGCAAGATCGGGGCTATAAGGTGGATGTGGTACACAGTAATGTTGAATCGAGCCAGAAACTGCATGACTTGATTTGCGACGTGAGGCCGTGCATTGTCATGATGAAGTCGCCACCCAGTCCGAGAAAGCTCTGGTCGTTTCTTTGCAATGTGCTTCCTCAGTGTAGCCAATACTGACGTGTATGCTGCTGTAACAGTAGTGTGAGGGGGGAACTGCATGCTTGTAAATCATTCCATTACAGTCAAAAAATGTGATCACCATCACTTTCCCTGCAGATGGAACAACTTTTGCCTTTTTTGGTGTTGGAGAACCTGGCGATTTCCACACTGTGCTGGCTTGTTTTCCTTCAGGATCATAATGATGCAGCCATGACTCATCACCGGTGATAATCGATTTAAAAAATGCATCACCTCCATTGTCTGGTATGCGAAATGCACATAGGGTCTACAAAATAGAGCATTACTACCAACCTACCAATACAAGAGTGCTGCCGGCTACCAACATTATACATAAAAACCCGCTCTTTTCAAATATTTATGCTACAGATACGAAACTATCACGGAAGCTACAGAAAAAAATCAGTCTCAGTCTTTGTTGATCAGCCCTCGTACATTTGGAGTTCAATATGATAAATAAGCTCATATTCCTAGAATTTCTACAAATACGTTTGCTATTCTTACTAGGAATATTAATATGAAATTTAAGCTGCAAAGGGAATAAGCGGTTAAGGTATTTATTATAAGAAACAAAAACGCTCCACTCTTAGCACCAGATAAGACAGCAAATGTAAAACACGTCTCCTATACTTTAAAAAAGAAGTTACATACCTACAGCTAAGAAACTTCTGTATTCGAAATTCACGATGTAGAAATATTTACCTGCAAAAATAAAGAAACATCCATTAGACACCTAGAATAAATCACAAATATAAAAACCTTACATTTAACAATAAATGAGATATATTTTAAAGGCCTTTACAACAAAATGCCTCAGTAATTGAAAAAAAACCACACACACGCACGCGCACACTCTCTCTCTCTCTGCAATACTATAACTGCCTGAAACTGCACTCAGGCAATTTAACAAAAATAATTTCGATTTATTTTGATTAATCGGATCTGATCTCCGATCAGTTTGACTTATTTATCTTATAAAGCAATTGCAAATCTAATTTTAATATCTGGACCCAAAATTTGTTTCATCGCATTAAAATTATTCAGCATTTTACATTAAATATCTAATATGTTGGATGAAAATAGTTATAAATCTGCTACAGAAAATCAACAGTCGATATATCAAGAAAAAATTCGAAGAATTTCGCCATTGAAAGATATAACATTTTGAAGTAACATCTTTACAAACAAAGAATGGGTAGTGGCAGAATTCCTCCACAGAATTAATACATACATAAATCCAAGGAAAGAACATTCAAAGTAATAGATACAATAAAATCTTAATGAATTCTTAGATATTTTTTTTTGTATAAAACGGGCTCCTTGCAGGCCAAATTTACACGGTGTGTACAGAGAATGTATAAATAAATATAAATAATACACGAAATAAACGCTACCCACATAGTTTAAAAGGAAGCACCCCTTACGAGCATAAGACCGTCCTGTGAATTATAATTTCAAGGGTTATCAACCGAGCGTTATGTTTAGAAACCATTAATTCATAATCATTATCGAGAATGTTCCAAGTTACCCTGTACTTTTTAATGCAAATTTTATTTTAAAAGAAACGAGGGCCAAAGGTAAATGATCTGCCTCAAATAGGTGCGCGCGCGCGCGCGCGCGCACACACACACACACACACACACACACACACACACTCACTCACTCACTGCCGGTCAAAAGTTTCTGGATACCCAGTAAAAGTAATGAACTTCGGTGTTTAGCATGAATTGTTATTTATTCAATGTGATTACAAGGAACCCAAAAATCATTGTTCAGAATGTAATATTAGTTAAAAAAAACAAGCGTGTATAATAATATGTTTCGAAAATTTACAAAACGGGTATCACACCGGGTGCTTCCATCTTTCTCGTCATCATCCAGACATGCCGTACAACCGATTGTTTAACCTGGGCCCACCCCATCCTAATGTACAGGCAAGATAGAGCACCCAGCGGATCTAAGGCACTCTCCAACAACAGCATATTACCGACCGTGAAATATAGAGACAGTCTTAATCGCAGAGAGCAGTTCGACTCATTCCAAATGAGTTGACTTTTTGATGTAAGAAAATCAGGTACTAAAATTACAGGGAAAAATGGAGCAAAAGGCTTAACTCCATCATTCAAGTGTTAAAATTTGAGAAGATGGTATTTATTAGCCCCAAGTTTAGGCGCCAATTTGAGAAGATGGTTTGTATTGTAACTTGTTTGCAACACGCTTTGGGCGTCAATTTGAAGTAGGTCGTATTGAAGGAGTTGTATTATATGTCAACTGTTGGGGAGCCGAACTTGTAGTAGTTGCAACCGCACGTATAGTAAACAGTTTCCGGTAGCCTTCGCCCCAAATGTACTTTCAGGTGGTCTTTGCCCCAACTTTAAAAAATTATTAACTTTGTAATTTGACTGTTTCTTTAAATATTATATATTTATGTTTGCCTCGGCTGCGTCAGTATTTTTATTAGAGACACGTTTCTCTTAGCAGGGTTGTGGTGTGACTAAGAATGTAGGCTTACACAGATTATAATTTTACTTCACTCCTTTTTATTAATGTTTGACACGATTTAAATAACACTTCACTGATATAGAGCTGTGAGATTCTTTTATTAATTACTTGTACTTTTTAACACGTAAACTTATTTTTCGTCTCACACGAATGCGTATTAAATCTCTTGAGGACGCATTTCGCATCCGGTTACAAACACTGTCTGCAGGCAACTGAATTGATTTCAACCCCTAAACTTGTAAATTTCTGTATTTCAAGTCTATGATTGGCTATTCCTAATCCAATAGAATACCTGCATTTAACTAAAGCTTTTTCTGGTTGTTGATTGGCTATTTTTATAAACTGTCACTAAAATTACATTATTGCTTCCAAGAATCACAAGTAGTATTGTTAAGCTTTCAAATTCATTATTGCCTCAAGGATACCTCATTGTTAGCAACTTTTAACCTATTATTCTCACAGCTCCTACATTATTAAATTACGTAATATATTCACATAGCATTATTACACATGGATACAATAATACAAGCATATGCAATGACTGTTACATACATTTTACAAATTATTACATATACATATTGCTTCAAGGCAGGTTGTTATTGAATTTACATATGATATAATTAGACTGAAATTATTTGTGTTAAAAACACTGCCTCAAATTATAGAACAAACATACAGTGAAATAGCAAAGCCAGCTTCATAAAATGGCAAGTCATTATAAAATTAAAGCCAATAATAATGGAATCTCAAAAAACTTTTATGCTACTCTGCCATTTATTTCTTAGAATAAATCCGTTGAAACAAAGCAAAACAAAAAAATATTATTATCATATTAAACTTTGATGAAACAATAAAATTACGTCAAGGTTTTACTTCTTGTTTAAATTACCTAGCATTGCACTTACTACCATGAATCGTAGTGAGTGTAATGTGAGTAATGCTTATTTAGTGAAAATTCAAGATATCTCCAAAAACGTTTGACCCGCATGTTTAATGTGTGCATGTATATAATTTGGTATAAAGGCTGCGATATATTTCACATATGGATCAATTTAATTATATAACCATAGTTGATGTATAATTCATCATGGTGTGCCTCAAGGTTTCATTTTAGGTACGCTAGTAATGTGTCACTCACTACGCCAATATTGTACGCTGAAGATACACTTTTTAACTATCCAGCTGACCACTGAGTTATTATTGGTAATGGTAATATGGAAACTGTTGAATTCTAAATTGTAAAAAATGAGTTCGTTATTAACGAAAGTATAACACATTTTACTCTTAAACATGAAGCTAGACGATATACTCAAGGTGCCCTAAAAGGATTCAGTTAAAGCTAGGGTTGGGAACAACTGACCAATTAAACGAGTTGCCTTTCAACAATCTGCTGTATTTAGTGAGAATAACATGTTAATACACACTAAAAACCTCAAGAACACTGCAAGCTTTCAGTAAATTTAGCAAATACGTAAAAAAAAAAAAGAGTTACGACGCGAGGCGTGACAAATTACAATTAAAAAATTAAAACCTATTAAAGCTCACTCACACCAAAATGGACCTAAAATTCATCTAAAATTAGCAGGAGTAAACAGCCTGTAACTTGGCTTTCTCGCAACATAAATTGCCACGAACAGTCTGCCTATTATCACGTTTCCAAACAATACACTTTACAAATTGTAAAATGGGCCTGCAGATTATAAAAGTAACAATAAATAATATATGACTCGTAGCTGTATAGAAAAATTTTGAAAAAGTTAAAGTAAAACTTTTATAGTTCCAACCCCGAGAACCCAAAACGTACGTGTACCTGCAATACCACAGTCACACACACATTAAAAAGTAACACCTTCGCTGGCTCGTCGCAGGAATCGAACTACTTCCGCTAGCTGCCCAAGGCGACCAAAACAAAAGAGCCTCACAGAAAGCCGAATGATAAGTGCCGAAAATTTCCCTCTAGCATTCCCCAGAGGGAAACCGACACAAACGTATAAAAACACTTGTTTTTATTTTAGATAAGTTATTTATGAATGATCAGATTAATTATAATTTAGCAAAGTCTCTAAAACAAGCATGAAAAAAGGTGTCTTAAAATTAAAGTTGAACTCTGTCTGTTGCTTCCCTTCTGGCTGGCAGTCTGCCTGCTTTTTTACGCACTGCTTGTTAGTGGTATTCGGTGGAACTCGAGGAAAGAAGACATTTTCGCCACGCCTGACCTGGTGTAGAGTATACGCATATTACGAGTCCTGAATTTATAAATCATGCATATTTAACTTTTCCATTGCCATTTATCGTAAGGTATTCATATCTGAGGTCATTCTCCTATACTAGTAATTACACTGTAAAAGATGGCTTTCTAAGTATTCCAAGAAAATCCTATTTTGAGCATTGAAGCAATTTCTTTATTGTCTTTAAATTCTTAACTACTCTTGAATTTATATTTATGCCTGGTTACGCTTTTGTGGAAGAAGGAACTTATCAGTAGGTTGTCGCAATTCTCATGGCTTGTGTTATCTTATTTGTTGAGCGCCTCTGGTTTTATTATTTTAAATTTGGGTTCTTTGTCCTTCGGCTAGCTATTATAACTCAGTCCAGCAAGTATCTCTAAGCACGGCGTGTAAACGGAAAGGAGTTGTTGAAAGATAACACTGATAAAATAATTTGTTTCTACACTTTTATTGCCGTCACACTTAATTAATAATTCACATATTTAATCTTTATACACGCCTGACTGAAACTGTGATATTTCCGAATGTAACTACAGTCGTTTTAGTTACCGCGCACTTTACATTTTTTATCACTATGCAACGTGTACCTCGCGAGAGATTCCTTAGAACTGCGTGACGTGCACCTCGTGAAAGACTCTTCAAGACTGTGCGACACTTGCTTATGGCTAGAGAATATATACTCCTTCGCCTTGAATTGCCTAAACATTATAATAGAGCTGCTATTGGTTACCAAATCGCGCCCACTAAGTCTGTTTTGGTCAGCCAATCACTACTACTAACATATATGCTCTAGGGAAGATATTCCCTCCATTTCTAAAGAAAAGGCACCCTACCATGACGTCATTTGATTATCTCTTCTTAGTGACAAACAACTCACCCCCTCAGTTTATTGTTACCCACTTCTATTGTCAGTTTCAGTTAGGCCGTATAAACGTATTTCCTAACAATAGTTATGGCTAACAAACATCTAAAATCCTGTACATACAATAATATTAATTTACACTACAATCACTCTGGCATTCACAGCATGTTATGATATAAAATACTGCCTCAAGGTACACATAAATATAGTATTAGGTGATGTGATCAAATGAGTTTAAATACTTGTACAAATTTAAAGTTCTTAACAATTGCGAAATATTTGAGTCCAGATGATTTACCTGAAAAGTTGAAAGTTTGCCTTTAATTCAACTTAACAAAATTATTGCTAGATGTAAATTACTAACGCTTTTTAAGTATGCATGAATTCTGCCCAGATGGTATAAAGACTGGATATATTCCAAAGTAGCAGCTATGAAATGTTACAAAACTTATGGAACTGTGTTACACGCCTTTACGAAGTGATTTATCCTTTTTGAATGTCACAGATGCGCATAATAAGCAGCAATGCGCCAATTGCTTAACGATTTCAAGGTATTTATGAAATATATTGCGAGTTTTATTCAGTTTTCACGAGGCAATCCTTATAGCGTTCTGTCGTGATTCTGCTGCCAACATTGCAGTGAAAAATTAGCGGAAGGTAATATGTGCTGCCAACACCTGGCAGAACAGCCAGCATCTGAAAGGGAAATGGATTACAGACAACGAACTTGTCGGGTGCTACTAATTTAGGGCCCTAAGCGGCAAAGCGTAGACGAGGGATTTTTTTTTTTTTTTTTTTTTTTTGAAGGTGAGGGTGCAGGAGCACTTTCGCAATGAAGATGGAAAACACGCACTTACAAAGTCATTTTATTTCTTTAATGGCGCTAATACAGATAATGAATTTTAATGCACTTATTCTTAACGTACTTAAGGTGTGAAAATCGGCGGAACTTAAAAAGACTAAAGTATTTGAAAAAATGCAACCATTAATAACAGATATTTCGCAAACAGCTGATTCCACCAAAAAGTTATTTGAAACAAATTGTGTGTTTTAAAGAGATCTGCATTTTTTTTCGTAAATCGCTTAACGTTTACCAGTTACACAAGATTATACAAAATTCCTTCCAAATAAAGAGGACTTAACAGGCTATTTCCAGAAAATTCAAGACATACATTTTATTTGTCATGTAAAAAGACTTTAATATATGGTATTTTAATATAAATCGTTAGAATCATGGTTTAGAAAATCAAAAATTTCAAAAAATGTTCCAAGTAAAGGATAGTTTAGGGTGGGGGATTTCCTTGAAAATCTTTGAGTCGCATCTTTAAAAGATACTAACCTAAATACCAGGTTTGGTATTTATCCGATTTTTTTGTTTTTGAGTTATGGTGTTCACAGAACTCCCGGAGCTTTTTCTGAAAATGCTTTCTTTGGATTCAGGGTGCCTCAAAACATGCATTTCCACTGACATCTCGGTATCCAATGTTTGGGTGGAATGCAGTACCATCTCTATCTGTGTACGTGATAAACGCTATGTTATTCCGGCAAATCTCATATAATATACCCGTATCACCTCACTTTAAGTACCTTTTACATTGCATCGCGATATTCCATTTACCACAATTTTTACTTCCTCTATTACGTACAGTAAGTAGGGGAAGTATTGTATTCCACCCAAAAATTCGAAACCGAGATTTCACCAGAAATATATGTTTCAAGACCCCCTGAATCCAAAAATCATTTTTGGAAACATGTCTGTATGTGTGTCTGTCTGTGAACAGTATAACTCAGAAGTGAACAGTCGGATAAACACCAAACTTGGTATTTAGTTTCAATATCTTACAGAGATGCGACACGAAGGTTTTCAAGAAAATCCCCCCACCCCAGATTGCCCTTTACATGGAACATTTTTCGAAAATATTAATTTTCTCAAAACTGGCTCTAACGATTTTCATTAAAATATCATATGTTTAAGGTATTTTCATCACAAATAAAATGTATAGGTATCTTGAATTTTCTGGGAATGTCTCCAAACGTATTCTTCATTGTGAACGACTTTTGCATAACTGGTAAACCATAGGAGATAAGACAAAATTTTACTACACAAAAAATGTAGATCGCGTTAAAATACACAATTTATGTCATATACATTTTTGTTGTTGAGTGAACCATTTATGAGATATTGCTTATTATTCCCTTAAATTTTCTCAAATGGGAATTAGTTATTCATTTTTTTGTCTTGGATATGCAAAGAGTATTAATCTGTGGCAAACAGAATGATGCTGCACATAGCAACCAGCTATTAATATATGTCTGTGCTTATATTGCCCTTGTAAATACAAAACAAGGGGAACATAGTACGCCTTAAGCGATGGTTAAATAGTTTTAGAACTGGTCGCTAATTGTAAAATGTAATTCTCTTTGCATGTCAAGAGATCCTTTCTGCAAATGTTCATCTCGATTAATATGAAATAGATGGAGAATAAGAGTTTGTAAAAATGCTTTGTACAAGAGTAGAGAAAGTCATGTGAGTGTAACACATCAGATTTTAAATTGTTTTTATGTACTGGAGATGCAAAGAGAATGGAATACTCCACATAGCAACCAGCTCTTAAAATATTTGACTATCGCTTAAAGCCTACCAATTCCCCTTGCACCTACAAGAAAATTAGCAATAAGATTAACATCTCGATTAACATGAAGCATATGGAGAATAAGCGTTTGTAAAAATAGTTTGTACAAGAGTAGAGAAAGTCATGAGAGTGTAACTTATCCGATTTGTTTTATCACCTTGGCACTAACACTTTACAAGATGTCAGCCAAGCGGTCGCCAAGAAGGGTCCAATATTATGAATAAATTAACAACCCATGCGTAATTTAATAAGTCAGCACAGTACACATTAGCGCGTACATATAAATAATACACTGATTCCGAAAGTTTTGTAAAATTTAATACTGTCTACCTAGATACGGAGTATTTCAATTGTATTTTAACGAAACCTCTTGTAACTTTAATAACTTATGAGCAGTTAATAATACATCTTTTGTATTATCTATTATTTTTTTAACAATTTTTCGTTTTTAACCCAGCTTCTCAATCTTATCTTAGGTCTATTTTTGATAAATATGTAACGGAAAGTACACCCAAATATAATTTATTTTCTAAGAAGTTTCTAGAAATGTTCGCTATGTTCAATAAAGAATCAAAAAGCACAGTAGGAAACTTTTGTTGAAGCCTATAATAATTTCTTACGCGGACTCGCACGTTAGATGTCTTCTGTTTCCTTTTGCTTCCCCACACTCTGTAAATCCTTTTATCTTTCTGTAAGGAACATGTACATCCATCTAGCTCCCTTTTCTCAGTCTTTTCGAAATTTATTACCTTTGTTCTCAAGCACGTTACTTCCATTCTTTTTGCATTACTTATATAGATTCTCCAGCAGTTTGCCGTTCAATCGATATCGTTCTCGAGTTCCCTCTTCTCCAGCAATATTCAATTTTCATTTTTCAGGCTCGCTCTTTTAGATATTAAATGAATCCCCTTCTCACCTAAGAAACCACTTACGTTTCGGTTGAGGCAAATTGCCTTCTCGCCCTGCAGTAAGATGACAAAATAATTCCTTAACATAATTGATTTTACTCGTCATTTATGCTATTACACTTTTATGGGAAAGTTTACCTAGCAGCCAATTTAACAATTCGTTTCTCTACTCTGTAAGACTATACTCATATGGTTTAAAGAGGTTGAGTACCGACATGGGTGGTCGAGGTCGTTCAGACATGTACTCATGAAGGGATGTCTGCCGTTCAAAACCCTCTAGGACCGTCCTCTCTGACTGAAGTTTTCCCAGGTTTTCCTCAGTCCTCAAATTCCGGGGAGGTACCTTGTACTTAGACCTGTAACGTTTCTTTCCTAAACTTCCTTTCCCAGTTATTTCAATTCATGTATCATCAGTGTCCATCGCCTGTGATGCCGTATACAATAAGAACGGACGTTAAACACTGCTAAAAAAACACTGGACCACTGTGAATGCTGCAGCCTACATGAAAACTTTGGTGAAGTTGCATCGTGCCCTTCGTGACAAACGCCATAACATGAATGCTGACGATATCAAAATTCTCATGACAATGCTCGCCACCATGTTGCTGCTGCTGTTCGTCAGAAAATCGCCAAATTTGGTTGGGAGGTGCTCCAGCATCCACCATACAGTCCGGACCCTGCACCGCCGGACTTTCATCTGTTTGGTCCCATGAATAAATTGCTGGCCGGCCAACGCTTTGCGACAGATGCGGAAGCGAAATCAGCAGTCCGAGGATGGTTCACTCCAAGGAAACGGACTTCTAAACAGCGCATATTAAAATTGGTATTATGATGGCAGAAATGTGTTGTGAAACTTGGTGACTATGTCGAAAAGTAGTTAAAATGTGTAAGTTCATTTGTATTTTGGTTGTTTTAACCATTAAACTTTTTGTAAAAAATTATTGTGCGTTACTTTTCGATCCGCACTCGTAACTGAATCATGACAGGACTTTAAAAGAATGGCCAAGTAATGAACAATTCAAACAATCAATAACGGATATCTCAGAAATGGCTTTTATCACAAAAACGTTGGACATAAATTGTGTGTTTTAGAGAGATCTACATTTTTTGTGTAATGCGTTTTCGTCTATCTCTTAACGTTTGCCAGTTATACAAGATTCTACAAAACTCCTTCCCAATGAAGAGATCTTCAGAGTCTATTCCCAGAAAATGAAGGTATACATTTTATTTCTCATGTAAATGTCGTTAATATAGGGTAGTTTAATCAAAATTGTTAGTCACTTTTGATAAAATCGAAAATAATTGTAAACATATTTCTTGTAAAGGGTAGTTGGGGTGGGTGGATTTTCCTGAAAAAAATCTTCGTGTCGCATCTTTGTTGGCATTTATCCGACTTTTAGTTTAAGTGTTCGCAGACGCACGCACGCACGCACGCACGGACCTTTTTCTAAAAACATGTATTTCCAGTGAGATCTCGGTATCAAAATTTTGGTGGAATATAACACTTCCCCTACTTACTATATGTAGTACGGGAAACTAAAAATAGTACTATTTTGGCTTCAGGGTTGTCCATTATACCATCAGCTTTAGAAGCTGATTGAAAATTAACACAAACGTTTGCTCCATCAGTGCTGCTAAACCTAAAAACATACTGTCAGCACTATTGACTCGTAACGACGTAACAATTTCTTTGTCACGGTCAAAAGAAACCCACTTTTTGAGAAACGTATATCTCTCCCTGTCCTAAAAACTTCACGGGCTACATTAACCCTACTTCTTTCCAGAGAATGAATGCCAAACTGGCTTTTCAGTTGTTAATGCCAGCAAGCAGTTTTATGGAGCCATAAATTATTCTTCTGTTTAGTGAACTGAAAACACACAACTACAGAGGCATTCTCGAAACAAATGAATGACCTTTACTACAGCACTGAGACTCCTTCCTCTGCACTATACAAAGCCTCTTCTGGCTATGGAAAAATATAGCAATTGATCGACAATGCCGAAAATAGGTCTGCCCCCTAATTCTCGAATCTCTTTGAATTCTAGCCGATTAATTAGACCAAAGCAGTCGAATTTCTTGACGTTAGTTGAAGCGCAGAGTATTTTGTTTTATTACTGTTTTTTTGTCCACCGGTTAAATGCCCTGTCCTCAGGTTTCATAATTTTGATAATATTAGGCACTTTCAAGTGCCTAATGATAGCAATTGTGGTAATAATTAAACAACTGAACCAGTCATAAACATTTTTACACGCACTAGCACTGCTACCCAATTATAAATTTCAAGTCACGGTTATGCCTTCTTGTTTTCATTGTTCGGTGATAAAAAGAACAGTCACTTAACCTTTGACTAGCATCCACTAGGAGGTAGAGGAGGTATTGCATCCCACCCAAAAATTCAATAACTATATATACCGGAAATATACATTCCAAGACCCCCAGAATTTCGCAATTCACTACGTTTCTGTTTCATGTCGGCCATATTTTGTAACTTTAACGTCAAGTATTTACATTCATCAAAACATTTGGTAAATTCTCCCGTTTCTTCCTAAATTAAATCATCTTAAACATACAAATCGCATGTTAATAAAAAATGTTAGTGCCGTCTTTTTACAGTAAATGAAAGGCAATAAAACAAATTCTTATGTGTTACATTCACACGACTTTCTCTACCCTCTATCGCTTATTAGTGGATATACAAACTATTCTTACTAAAACTTATTTTTTCTATCTACTACATTTTATTCCATATAAACCTTTACACAAATAGCTACATTACACATTTGGCTATAGATACAAAGTGAACAGAGATAGTCGAATGTTTAAGAACTGGACATTATATGCTGACCTTAAAACTCCATTCTGTTTCCATACAATCGCGAGAAACAACTGAATGTTAATAGGACTTCAAGAGAATGACCAAGAAATGACTTATGCTACAAAAAAGTTATTTGAAACACATCGTGTGTTTTAAAGAGATCTACATTTCTTGTGTAATATGGTTTCTTCTATAACTTTACGTTTACCAGTTACACAAGATTATACAAAATGCCTACCGAATGAAGAAACTTCAAAAGGCTATTCATAGAAAGTTGAAAATAGCTATATATTTTATTTGTCATTAAATATCATTAATATATGGTATTTTAATCCAAATTGTAAGAGCCAATTTTTAGAAAATAAAATATTTCGAAAATGCTTCATGTAAAGGGGTACTTTGGGATGGGGGAATTTTCTTGAAAATCTTCGCGTCGCATTTTCAGCAGGTGTTGAACCTAAATACCAAGTTTGTTGTTTATCTGATTTTTCGTTTTTGAGTTATACTGTTCACACGCATAGACACACAAATGGACCTTTTTCTGATTCTTTTTTTGTTCAGGGCCTCAAAACATGTATTTCCGGTGAAATCTAGGTATCGAATTTATTGGGGTGGAATGCAATACCTTCTCTACCTACTATGTAGGTGGTAGAGAAAGTAAAAATGCTGCTTAAAGGTCCGTGTGGCGCGCATGTGTGTGTGTGTGTGTGCTTTGAACAGCATAACTCAAAACCGAAACCTTGGATAAATATCAAGTTTGGTATTTAATTTCAGAACTTTCAAAGAAACTTCAAAATTTTCAAAATAATCTCTACAATTTTTGTAGAAACTATATGCAAATAAATGATAGCAGTTAGTGAAAGCCATGCGAATTTAACACATCAGATTTTTATTTATCAGAAGTGAAAATAATCACACCTGAGGAAATAATCTTCAAATTTGATTGATAACCAGCACTGAAAAAATAATAAAGGAACGAAATTACTTTTATGGGTAGTGAATTAATTTTATATATTACAACTACACTCTTGTGTTGGCTGACTAAAGGTCTGCATCATTACATACCCGTTGCTTTTAAAATATCGTTCTCCGTGGTGTAGTGGTAACCATGCTAGCCTCTAGTTCCCGAGGTCGCGAGTTCAAACCCAGCGGTGGGCTATGGATTTTTTTTCGAGCGTAAAAATCCTTAGCATGGCTTCCTTTGGAAAGAAAGTACAGACAGTGGTCCCGTGTCGTAGATTTACTACACGTAAAAGAACCTCAAGCCTGATAAAGAGGCCTCTGAGCAAAATTGGCGATCTCTCCAGCCCAATATACAATGGGACGCTAAGGACCATAGCACTTAAAGAGGGTCCATAAATAAAAAAAATTTGATGTGTTACACTCACAAGACTTTCTCTACTCTTGTACAAACTATTTATACAAACGCTTATTCTCCATCTACTTCATGTTAATCGAGATAAACGTTTGCAGACTCTATCGTATTGCTAATTTTCTTGTAGATGTAAGGGGAATATATATTTACAAGGGCAATATAGAAATACAGTAGCCTTTAAGCACATACATATCTCTTAATAGCTGGTTGCTAGGTGCAGCACCACGCCAGATTAATACTCTTTGCATATCCAAGACAAAAAAATGAATAACGAATTCCCATTTGAGAAAATAAGTATTGAAAAATTTAAGGGAATAACAAGTAATATCTCGAAAATGGTTCACTCAACAAAAAAAATTGTATTTGACATAAATTGTGTATTTTAACGCGATCTACATTTTTTATGTAGTAAAAGTTTGTCTATCTCTATGGTTTAGCAGTTATGCTAAAGTCGTTCACAATGAAGGATACTTTTGGAGACATTCCCAGGAAATTCAAGATATACATTTTATTTGTCATAAAAATATCTTAAACATATGATATTTTAATCAAAATCGTTAGAGCCATTTTTGAGAAAATTAAAATGTTCGAAAAATCTTCCATGTAAAGGGTAATCTGGGGTGGGGGGATTTTCTTGAAAACCTTAGTGTCGTATCCTTGGAAGATACTGAAACTAAATACCACGTTTGGTGTTTATCCGACTGTTCGTTTCTGAGTTATGCTGTTCACAGACACACACAGACACACGACAGACACACAGACACACACACGGACATGTTTCCAAAAATGCTTTTTTTGGATTCAGGGGCTCTCAAAACATGTATTTCCGGTGAAATCTCGGTATCGAATTTTTGGGTGGAATACAATACTTCCCCTAATTGCTATACGTAGTAGAGAAAGTAAAAAAAACCTCAAAAACTCGTCGCTCTTAAAAGCATTAATCTCACTACTGCATAAAATCTGTATTTTTTAGAATGCTCTATTATTTTCACATATTGGTTTCATAGGCCGCATGAATAAGACGACTTGGCGTCTTTCTAAAATTAATCACCGGAATAAACGAGCTTGCCTTATTAAAGGAGTGCCAGAGGAATTCCGAAACACCGATAACCAAAACTGCCTCGTGCGCTGGTCTCATGTATAAAGGAAAAGGGATCACTATGACAACGCCAGACAAAGCCCCCTGAACTAAACATTCGGCCAATATTTGGATTCCTCCTCTTCTACCACGTCCCATTGCTGAACGCCTCCCTGCTTTCGTTTACATTACTGAATTAAATATAGCAATCAAAATGTTGGAGGAGCGTGGCTTTAGAGAGCACGCCATTTCCTAGAAACGTTGTCTTTTCTTCATCTCCTCTTTCCTTCCAAACAAGTTCCTGGGGCTTAGAACCAGCTGGACTACTTACAAATCTTCCCAGACAAACTCTCTCTTGTGGTGAAAGGTTTTCTGTGAAAAAAAGCAATACTGTGAATTTTTTCACTTCTTTCAGTTTTTAACGCAGTTTATTTATTTTTTCTTTCGTTCTACATCCCCACGGTATATCAAGTTCATTTATATGTATCGCCGCATATCGAACAGTTATTTCCAATATCTTGTACCTCGTACCAATCTCTTATCAATGACTCCAACCGGATGATAAAGATGCGCTTGCCCTTTATTTACCTTACTCATCCTAGTGGATTCTGGATTGTAACATGCTGCACTATAGATATAATTTTTACTCTCTATACTTACCTATAGTAAGTAGAGGAAGTGGGTACGCATTCGAGATTTCAGCAGAAATACACGTTTTAACGCATTTTTAGAAAGGATCCATGTGCGGGTGCCTGTGAACAACGTAACTAATAAACGAAAAGTGGGGACGTTTAGCAGGTTTTTAGGGCTTTAGTTTAATATATATGGGGGAGTTAGATATTCAGAAGTTGGCAGCATGTGCCGGTAATGACGTAGGTATTATGGACGGAGCTATCAGGTAGATACTAACGCATATACATCTTTTTTTTTCCGTGGCTACCGTCGGACATTGAACATGGGTGGACCACCATCACCACCACATTAAGAAGTATCTTATGAAACGACATTACCAATCGCCTTAGGTATCTAATGGCCCTTCGGGGACCTTCAGCTTACCGCGGTAAGAATTTGACCGGGATAATCATCACACAGCGGTGCAGTTTAGGTGACCGTGGTTACCTGGTAGGCGCTCACCTGAGTTGAGCGCACCGTTCATTGCGGGTAAACTCAACTGAACCCACTGGGATGTACATCATGTAATCTGTTTTTCACTTGTTCTACCTCTTTGCTGAAGCGCATGCACACTTCAGTGTGCAATGGAGGAAAGCAAAAGCAGACCCAAGTTTCCCTATTACGTTATTAAATTCAACATCAATTCTTAAGAAAAGATAGAAGGTACAGATATAGAAGCAATAACTTTAAGATGGATACGTGGGAAAAACTGGCCTTACAATTGATTAGAAAAATATGCTGAACTATTATAGACTTTTTTTCTTTCTTTCCACACTGACTAAATTCCAGTTAGCTTAGTCGATAGTCATTGAATATTATTTCCGGACAAGATTTAATGCCAGAACCTCTTGAATAAGAGGCGCAACGCTACCCCGACACCACGATGACTACTTGATATTTCAGACTTCGGCACTGGCCTCTTCAGGTTACCGGATTCCTATACCTGTGCAATTAGTGTACCTAATATTCCTAAAAATGTACTAATTGGACTAAATCCATTCTTTACACTCCTTATTTCTGCCTTGTTCTTGGAACTATGCTTCAAATGATATAATTATCATATATAACGCCGTGAGGATTTTCGTTACGTCTTGGGTCAGGATATTTAAGGCACCTGTTGCACAAAAAAACCTTAAAGCATTAACAATTACAAAGTGCATTAAAGTAACTTTATCAGAATGTATACATTGGCGAAAATGGAGCCATTTTAACATTTCAGCAAGTTAAGTTGGAAATAATGGACGAAAACCGGCCGTTCATGGCCGGTCAGATTTAACCGCGGTAAAGTCCATATTTTACCACGGTAAAATCTTGATCGAGAATGGTGCACACGGCCATAAGTGTAATATAGAAATGGAAGTTATGACGCGAAACGCGAGAAAAGTAGGGGAGTACCTAAGCATGCTATGCACTCTAGCGGTGTTATTAAATGTTAGCGTCGCACACACTGTAATTATAGTATATACCTCTGCTTTCGATAATCGACTTCAATCTATCACATTATAATCGACAGCTGCGCTCGTGATTCATTATCTTGTATTGTTTGCTATGAAACATCGTGTTTTCGTTCATTTTTATTGGAACTATGCCAACTTGTTTGCAATAATTGAACACAACGCTAACTCTACCAGTTAATCCAATCTGGACACACAACATTTTCACTTGCGGAGCGATATGACATTCACTCTTGGAGTAAATGTGTTATATGGCTTCCATAGAGCGTAAATACGAAGTGAATTTCCATATTTCCTAAAGGGTATCCTATTTTTGTTGCAGCGCACCTATTAAAAGTCGCTTTGTAGGTCATAATATATCAGTGGCGTAGCCTGATTATCAGACTCGGGTATGCAACTCAACGTATATTGTGAAATTCGTTAAAATCTGACCTAAACTAAACAGAATTGCCCATATCAACATATTTAATCTCAGCTAAAGAATCTCCTTTTCTCTCAGAGCTTACATCTGCAAAGCAAATAAACCTCTCTTCAACATTTCCGTCAACGGTTATGTATCGCAAAACATATACAGCTTATACTCACTATCCAAAGAAAATTCTATTCTGGGAGTTTTACCAACAAGTTTTAGTTGCTTTTTGGCTGCCTTATAAATGTTATTTAAATCTTTATAACCGTTGGAATTCCAGATGCATTTTTCATTTGAAAAATACAACCATGACTCACTTTCATAAACTTTGATGTTGAAATCCCTTTACACGTTTTTTAATCTTAGTTGCAATACTGAGCATGGGCTTTGGAGGACCTGCTTTAATTAAAACTTCCTTTTCAGAGAAATTTAATGACTGGAAGCTTCTCAGCTTGAGCTTGTCGATCACACAACAGTTTGTTTCCATTTTCGTCGCTACAACCGCACTGAAACAATGTATTGTTTGCTATTGCACTTCGTGACCTCTCGGATGTACACTCCCAGAACCCTTGCAAATCTTAACCTACATTTTCTTTGATAATGAGTAACCAAGTGTGCAAAGCCCGCTCAAATTTTCACAATTGAAGAAACACACATACAAGAAACAAAACAACTCGCGAATTACTCCCTATTCACGTTTATAAATGCAATTGTATGAGCACGATTTTTAACACGAGATGTACTCTGAGTACATACCATGGGTCACCAGGATCAAGCACACAGCGCCAGTTTCCTCCAGCTGACGGCAGGTGCCGTTGACCACAGCCTTGTCTCGATACAGATTGCGTTCAAGTTATCGCAGCGTGGAGCGAATTCAAATTATAATATTTAGGAAAGCTCGAATTTTAATGATATTAGAACGTTGTGTACTACAAAATTATAATCAACAGCAATTTTGCCACCAGTTTGAGGAAAATTACAGGGTATGTAACACATCTCACATCCATTGACGCTACGCCCCTGATATATATATATATATATATATATATATTATATATATATATATTATATATATATATATATACACGTGTTACATTCACATTACTATCTCCACCCACTATGTTCATTTTCTACAGCTCCCACAATCTGTCCTTACAAAATCTTATTTTTCTGTCTACTAGTACAGATAAACGTTTGCACAAATAGTTGCATTATGCATTTCGTTGAAGGTAAAACGGTGATACACGAAACCGTATCCATAATCAAAATGTTTAAAAGTGAGTTGCTATATGCTGGACTTAAATTCCACAACAGGAGAAACAACTGATTAGCGATAGCACATCAAAAAATCGAATGTGTCACATTCACGAGATATTCTCTACCCCTCTATCGCTTATTAATCTGTATACAAATTATTCTTACGAAAGTTTATTTCCCTATCTATTTCAATCCAGGCAAACCTTTCCGGAAATAGCAACTTTACTGTTTCCATGCAATCGCGAGAAACAACTGAAAATCGGACTTTAAAAGAATGACTTAAGTATTGAACAATTCAAACCATTATTAACGAATATCTCGGAAATGGCTGATGTCAAAAACAGGTTATTTTAAAATAAATTATGTGTTTTAAAGCGATCTGTATTTTTGTGTAGTCCTTCTCGTCTCTTGCTAAACATTTACCAGTTATACAAGATTCCTTCTGAATGAAGAGGGCTTCATAGGTTATTCCCAGAAAATTCAAGATACATCTTTTATTTCTCTGTAAATGTCTTTAATATATTGTACTTTAACCAAATCGTTAGAGCGATTTTTTAGAAAATCCAAACTTCCGAAAAATGTTCATGTAAAGGATAGTTTGGGGTGGAGGATTTTCGGAAAAATCTTCGTGTCGCATCTTTGGTAGATATTAAGCCTAAATACCAAGTTTGATATTCATCCGACTTTTCATTTTTGAGTTATGCTGTTCACAGGCACACACAAGGACCTTTTTCTAAAAATACCTTTCTTTGGGTTCAGGTGTCCTAAAAACTTGTACTTCCGGTGAAATCTAGACATCGAATTATTTGGTGGAATACAATATCTCCCCTACTTATTATATGTAGCAGGGAAAGCAAAACTTCCAAAGTGTTGGAAAGCTCAAACCAATAACCACGAATATCTCGGAAATGGTCAATGCAAAAAAAAGTTGTTGTTTGAAATAAATTGCTTTAAAGCGATCTTCATTTTAATGTAGTTCGTTTTTATCTTTTATGGTTTGTCAGTTATACAAAATTCTAAAAATTGTTTTCCAAATGAATAGGCCTTCGTTGGCTATTCGCAGAAAATTCAATATACTATAATTTTGTCATATGATTATCTTAAACATGTAAGCTTTTTGAAAGTTGCTAAACTTAAATACCAAGTTTGGCATTTTCCAATATTTCGTTTTTTGTTAATGGTTTCATAGATAGACAGACAGACGGACGCACGCACGCGCACACACACATACACACACACACACAGGGAATTTTGTCTAGTTTTTTTTAAATTCAGGGAACCCCAAAACAGTATATGCGGTGAAATCATGGGGTAGAGTACAAGTTCCTCTAGCTATCACACACGGTAGAGAAAGTAATAACCATATTTTAGGCGAATCGCTGCACGTACTGAGTTAAATTTATGTATAGAATTTTGGAGCAAGGATAGTAGAAAACGTGTTGCGAGAGCTATCCGGAGCCGAAGCCCTGTCTCTAGGCACAGAAAGGCGACATCTGAATGGATATCCGTTCGTGGGGTTTTCCATAAGGGGCAATAGTTGGTTTCTTAAAAATCCGGCCCGCAGGATGGAAGTGAATACGTCACTTACGTGCGTCCAACCAAAGGGAAAATTACATAAAACCCAAGGGGGACACAAGATTCTAGGTCGCTATCAGCCGTCCAGGCTGGTAACGGAGGATGTCAGGCCATGTATACAACCCTTCCCTATCACCACTGTCCACACGTATCCAATCTCCCTGATCGAGACCAACCCAATCCGAACAGCTCTCCGACGGGAGGGTTTTAGATGTCTGGCCCAAGTACTTCTAGTAAAGTCAGAGGTAGTATGCATGTTACGGGTCTGCAGCACCGCACAAAGCAGCTTGAGTGTGACTCTTTCCCCTCCAGAATAAGTATATATTTAATTAAAATTGAAAGGTTGAATCAGTTTTGAAAATTTTAATACAACGGCCAGGAATATAACCACAGTTCTTCGGATATCCGTACCATCGTCCTTACAGCTTGAGCTACAAGGCGAGATAGCCGTGCGAGCATTAAACTCTTCTTATTTGATGCAGGTTTATTAAGAAAATTAGGGCTAGTTTATATGCTGCAAATAGAGCAAGTTGGCTCCGAGGTGACTTGCGAGGTTCGCATTCGGGTTGAATTCCCGTTGGGTAACCACTCTGAGCTTGGGTTTTTCGTGGTTGTCCCTGGTCGGTAAGCCAATTCTGAGGTGGTTTCTCTCTACCAAGACTTCCTATTCCTCATTCAGCTTCCTTCTCGTGCTTAAGGTGTGTTTTGGAATATCGCAGTGTGAGGCAATGACTAACAGATGTCTCAGATGCCTGCTGTAAGGAAAAAGAATTCTCCAGAGAGGGCTGCCGAGGTTGTCTGGGTCGTTCATCGCACACTCAGTCGGCTGCGGCGGTGTATCGGTCTTCGAGCCAGGAAATGTTAGGGACTTCTGCGCGTCTGTGGCCTGTAGCCAGTTCTGATTCCTTTGTTACATTCGTTCCTCCTGGGGAGGAAGCGTGGCCTTCGCTATATGATGGCCTGCTTCAGCGATCAGGTGCACTTCCATGACGTCACACTAGCAGTGAATCATTCTATTCATACCGGATGCAAATCAGTAGAGTTACGACACTAGAATGAACATTACGAACGTTCTCTTGTGATTAATTATATGCTGCAAGTTTCATCACGAATACTGTTTTATACAGTGTAATGTTGGTGTCTTATTTGATGATGAAATAATTATCAATGATGAATTATTATCAAGATACAGTTGTTATAGTGAACATTTATAGGCTATAAACGTTCAAATTGTGATTATTATCATTGTTAAGAAATAATTATTGTTGCTATTACACTCAGAAGTCGGTATTAGTGGTACTTTACCCTCTCTTCTTTTAGATGCTGTGTACGTGTTATGTACCCGGTGAGGCAGTATTTTTAACACTTAAATGATTTCAGTCTAATTATATTATATATATATATATATATATATTCAATAACAGCCCGCCTTAAAGCAATATGTGTATGTAACAATATATAAAAAAGTGTATATTACAGTCATTGTATATGTTTATATTATGTATACATGTAATAATGTTATGTGAATGTATTACGTAATTTAATAATGTAGGAGCTGTGAGAATAATAAGTTAAAAGCTGCTAACAATGAGGTAACCTTGAGGCAATAATGACTAAGAAAGTGTAATAATGCTACTAGTCATTATTGGAGCAACAATAATGTAATTTTTGTGACAGTTTATAAAATAGCCAATCAACAACCAGAAAAAAATCTTAAGTTAAATAAAAATATTATATTGGATTGAGAATAGCCAATCAGAGACTTGAAATACAGAAATTTACAAATTTTAGACGGTTGAAATCAAGTCAGTTGCTTGTAGACAGTGTTCCTAACCGGACGCGAGATGCGTCCTCGAGAAATATAATACGTATTCGTGTGAGACGAAAATAGTTTACGTGTTAAAAAGTGCAAGTAATTAATAAAAGAATCTCACAGCTCTCTATATCAGTGAAGTGACATTTAAATCGTATCAAGCATTAATAAAACGAGTGAAGTAAAATTATAATCTGTGTAAGCCTACATTCTTCAGTCACACCACCCACTGCTAAGACATTCATGTCTCTAACAATAATACTGACGCAGCCGAGGCAAACATAAATATATAATATTTAAAGAAACAGTCAAATTACAAAGTTAATATTTTTAAATTTGGTACGAAGGCTACCGGGTACCATACGTGCGGTTGCAACTACTTTCAAGTTCGGCTCCCCAACATAAAAACTACAATACAACTCCTACTTCAAATTGGCTTTCCAAACGTGAAGCAACCATCTACTCGTACTTCACCGGATGTGTATCAAACTAAAGATCAAAGAAAAGCTCACACGACTACTTTCATGTTCCCAAAGGACGAAATTAAGAAGCAGCTGTGGATTAGGAGCATTCACAGGAAAAAATTTTGTTCCCAGTAGAATCGCAGTTTTTGCCATGGCTTTGTAAATGGGAAAACAATACCGTAACCATTAACCCAATGTAGTAATTTTGGCCACCTGTAGTCAGAAACCCAGCTGCTCTGAAACTCTAATTGTTGTTTGGGAGTACATGCTTTCCCAAGTAAATTAGCAATATGTCCTATTAGAAAAATCTGATGTGTTACACTCACATGACTTTCTCTACTCTTGTCCAAACTATTTTTACAAACGCTTATTCTCCATATGCTTCATGTTAATCGAGATATCGAGATGTTAATCTTATTGCTAATTTTCATGTAGATGCAAGGGGAATATGGTAGGTTATAAGCGATAGTCAAATCTTTTAAGCGCTGGTTGCTATGTGGCGCATTCTATTCTCTTTGTATGTCCAGGACACAAAAAACAATGAATAACGAATTTGAGAAAAAGTATAAGTATTGGAAAATTTAAGGGAATAACAAGCAATATCTCGAAAATGGTTCACTAAAAAAAGAAATTATATGACAAACTGTGTATTTTAAAGCGATCTACATTTTTTGTGTAAGAAAATTTTGTCTATCTCTTATGGTTTACCAGTTATGCAAAAGTCATTCACAATGAAGAATACGTTTGAAGACATTCCCAGAAAATTCGAGATATACATTTTATTTGTCATGAAAATATCTTAAACATGTGATATTTTAATCAAAATCGTTAGTCATTTTTGAGAAAATTAAACTTTTCGAAAAATGTTCCATGTAAAGGGTAATCTGGGGTGGGGGAATTTTCTTGAAAACCTTCGTGTCGCATCTCTGGAAGATACTGAACCTAAATACCAAGTTTAGTGTTTATCCGACTGTTCGTTTCTGAGTTATGCTGTTCACAGACAAACACATACGAACATGTTTCCAAAAACATGTCCCTACTTACTATACGTAGAGAAAGTAAAAATGTTTAACTGGCAATTTGGAAAGTGAGTTTTTGTCAGTACAGGCAAATGAATGGGGATGTAGGAGGATTCCATGTCTCTGTGAAACAAATTTAGAATACAAAAAGTAATTAAAACTAGTAATTTTAATAAAACTTAATTCCTCAATCAGTTGTGACGTTTCTGTAAAACATTTTCTATCATCTTGCAGCAAAAAAGCTGAAAAGGACAGTAAAGACAATGTAGATGAGTTGTGCGAGAGTATGAAAGATTCAATAGACTGCGTAGAAGTGGATGAAACTCAAAACAGTCTGGTTTATATTGCGGGATATATTTTACATAAAGTGGACGAAAGGGAGCATTGCAAGTCTTTACGTTGAGTTTCTTATGTATGGCAAGGGCAAGCAAATAAATATAGAGCAGCAGACAAATTTCAAAAACTTTTCTCTATTTGACAGAGGAGGGTTGAAAAGGCCAAAATATTTTCTAGGTGAAGTCTTTGTGATAGTGTATAAGTACGAGACATTAATTAATTAATCAGAAATTTGAAAGAGGCTTTGTAAAAAATGGAACAAACAAACACTTTAGTAAAGTATTTATTATTATTAATGAAAATTCAGGACGTCCTGAGTTCAGTTCCTTGCCTCTGTGATTGTAGCGTGTCACGCATTATATTAATGGAAACATCAGTTTCTACAATTGCAAACATATTGCTAAACAATTACTGCAAAATTGGGAACGATTTCCTAGTTCATAAAAAAAGTCAAAAGAGAAAACCGGGGATGATACAAAAATTATATGTACATAAAATAGAGTGAATAACTCTCTTACAAAACTTGGGTTCGTAACGTTACACTTCATCTCTAAAACCTCCAATAAGGAGAGCTTCCGAAGCAAAGGTACATAATTTTTCGTATAGGTAAATATAATAATTGCCAGTGATTTCTTGTCCAGCTTATCGTTTTCGAATTCTGTAACTGACTACATTCATTCCACAGCATGTCTGATATTATGCACACCATAGCGATGTCTAATTCCAGTTAAATAATTAATTAGCTGTGTGTTTTTGCTACCGTGAAAACATTGAGGCCTTTAATTGCATTTAAATGCGTAAAATACATCCAAATAATGCAATAAGGCACGCTTCATTCCGCTGCCGTTGCACCGCTCCTGTAACGTCACAGTCGTGAGGAGCGGGCCGTTATACAGCATGTGTCTAAATTCCCTTTATAGACTTTGAGGACTTGTAGTGGGGATCAAGATGGTTAATTTTAGCATGAGAACTCATGACCGGAAACATATCGTTTTCCCGCTGCACGCAAAATACTACAATACACATTGCTCTCTCCGACTCCTGCTGGACCCACTTACAAGAAGGGCTCGATGTGACGACCACCAACTTCAACACAGATGCGGTAACTCCGTACCATGTTCTGGTATACTCGATCACCAATTCCTAGTCCTCCCAACATCCGCCGCTGTCATAACTTGTACTACAGAGTGAGCCAAAAAACTACGAACCGTCTGCGCGGGTTTTTCCTGACCGCGCCCTTGGCGCTCGTTGCCGTCTGCCGCTATCATAGAAAGGCGCGGATAAAACCACACAACATTTTTAAAACTACGTTTAAAGGTTTTACTTACCAACTTTAGGAAAGGGGATGCTGAAACTGGCCACCGCCGTTGTCCATACATTTTTGGCACCTCTTTAGGAAACTATCCATCACTCGCGTAGTTCACGTTGAGAAAATATGCTGGCAATTTCCTGGCGGATATTTTGTTTTAATTCTTCCAGGCCTTTCTATGATAGTGGCAGACGGCAACGAACGCTGAGGACGCGGACAGGAAAAACACCGCAGAAGAGAGTGTAATAGATTTAGAATCTATATAGATGATTAATAATTATGAATTATAGCAACAGCAGACTCTAAGGTTAAGAGTAGAATTTGGGTTGAAATTAATAAAGGTATAAGTAAATTAATTATATTTCTTCCAGTAGCCGGTTCGTAGTCTTTTGGCTATCCCTGTAGTAGGTTCTTCCTCGGATCCCACAGGGATCTCGTAAATCAAGGATTGCATGTGACCCCACAGGTATAAGTCGCGCCACAGAGTTTGGCATGTGAAAATTTTAATGGAAAGCTACGATGCGAGTCATTTACCGTATACATGTATGGCACATACGGGGCTGCAGCTCGAAGAATGGTGCAAGTTGAGACGGGAGGTGTACACGGTGGAAGGAACTGGACCACAACTGAACAGAAGGAACCACGTGCTACTTGCAAGGGAGGTATTGAAACATCAGAGGGCTGGCTGACTGGGCTAGCCCTGAAGGTCATATGCCAATATCCCTGGCGAGACCTATAGTAGACAAGCGGAGTTAAATTGGAAGGCCAAGCAATCGGGCCACCACGACCTATCCACCTTTGCCCAAATCGTTGGTGCAGATGGCATCGGACCGCAAGTTCAAAATGAGCTGGTGCGCCGTCGTGCTGAAACTCCTAGTGAGTGGCATCGAAAAAACGTGTGTGGTAATTTTGCGAGTAGCGGAAAAACGGTACGTTTCCGGAAACATGTTCCTATGCTGAACGCAATCGTCTTGGTTCCCACTACAAGTCCTCAAAGTCTGTAAAGGGAATTTAGACACACACACCCTGTATAGCGGAGGCCACGGTGGTATTCCAATATATCTGTAGCTATAGGTCACAGTATGCCAGGTGTCCTCCTCGTCTATTGTATATCCTGTATTGCTGCAAGGTCGCGCGGGCGACCTCGCGACCCTTTTATACAAAGCCTTTCTTGTTTTGTCCAGAGGGCTTAAAACGTGTGTTTACGATGAAACCTCAATATTGAACTTGTACTCTGTATTCACTCTTAGGTCGATCCGCGTCAAAACAAACCCCAGGTGACCAGTCACGTTATAATGTATTCTTCCGCAATTCGCGGTAGAAATACTGTCATACTTTCACGACCATGCGGCGAGTACAAGCGGCAAAGTCCCTATTTCGACAACTGAAACGGTGACTAGCATATTCTGTTAAGGGCTAAAGGTGATAACATTGATAGTTGCAACAAAATAAACGTTTGCACATATAATAGTTGATTCTAAAAGAAATGAGCAAAAATAAAGTAACAGGTATGGGATAACTTTATTAACTGCAGTGGCTCATTTTAAAAAATCTGATGTGTTACACTCACATGACTTTCTCTACTCTTGTACAATCTATTTTTACAAACGCCTACTCTCCATATGCTTTATGTTAATCGAGATATCGAGATGTCAATCTTATTGCTAATTTTCTTGTAGATGCAAGGGGAATATGGTAGCTTTTAAGCGATGGTCAAATATTTTAACGCTGGTTGCTATGTGGCGCATTCCATTCTCTTTGCATGTCCAGGACATAAAAAAATGAATAACGAATTTGAGAAAAAGTATAAGTATTGGAAAATTTAAGGGAAAAACAAGCAATATCTCGAAAACGGTTCACTCAACAAAAGACATGTATATGACATAAGTTGTGTATTTTAACGAGATCTACATTTTTTGTGTAGTAAAATTTTGTCTATCTCTTATGGTTTACCAGTTATGCAAAAGTCGTTCACAATGAAGAATACTTTTGGAGACATTCCCAGAAAATTCGAGATATACATTTCATTTCTCATGACATTATCTTAAACATATGATATTTTAATCAAAATCATTAGAGCCATTTTTGAGAGAATTACAATTTTCGAAAAATGTTCCATGTAAAGGGTAGTCTGGGGTGGGGGGATTTTCTTGAAAACCTTCGTGTCGCATCTCTGGAAGATACTGAACCTAAATACCAAGTTTGGTGTTTATCCGACTGTTGGTTTTTGAGTTATGCTGTTCACAGACACACACACACACAGACACAGACACACACACACACAGACACACACACGGACATGTTTCCAAAAATGCTTTTTTTGGATCCAGGAGGTCTCAAAACATGTATTTCCGGTGAAATCTCGGTATCGAATTTTTGGGTGGAATGCAATACTTCCCCTACTTACTATACGTAGTAGAGAAAGTAAAAATCTGATGGGTTACACTCACATGACTTTCTCTACTCTTTTACAATCTATTTTTACAAACGCCTATTCTCCATATGCTTCAAGTTAATCGAGATATCGAGATGTCAATCTTATTGGTAATTTTCTTGTAGATGCAAGGGGAATATGGTAGGTTATAAGCGATAGTCAAATATTTTAACGCTGGTTGCTATGTGGTGCATTTCATTCTCTTTGCATGTCCAGGACATAAAAAAAATGAATAACGAATTTGAGAAAAAGTATAAGTATTGAAATATTTAAGGAAATAACAAGCAATATCTCGAAAACGGTTCACTCAACAAAAGAAATGTATATGACATAAGTTGTGTATTTTAACGCGATCTAAATTTTTTGTGTAGTAAAATTCTGTCTATCTCTTACGGTTTACCAGTTATGCAAAAGTCGTTCACAATGAAGAATACTTTTGGAGACATTCCCAGAAAATTCGAGATATACATTTCATTTCTCATGACATTATCTTAAACATATGATATTTTCATCAAAATCGTTAGAGCCATTTTTGAGAAAATTAAAATTTTCGAAAAATGTTCCATGTAAAGGGTAGTCTGGGGTGGGGGGATTTTCTTGAAAACCTTCGTGTCGCATCTCTGGAAGATACTGAACCTAAATACCAAGTTTGGTGTTTATCCGACTGTTCGTTTTTGAGTTATGCTGTTCACAGACACACACAAACAGACACACACACACACACAGACACACACACGGACATGTTTCCAAAAATGCTTTTTTTGGATTCAGTGGGTCTCAAAACATGTATTTCCGGTGAAATCTCGGTATGGAATTTTTGGGTGGAATGCAATACTTCCCCTACTTACTATACGTAGTAGAGAAAGTAAAAAGAAATAGTGCACTGTTATGCGAATTGCATTCTTCTCAAAATCGCTACATACTCGCATCGCGTATTTCATATGATTTTTTTTTAAACCGGGGTAACAACTTTTCCTGTTTCAGATTTTTCTTCACAAGCACTGTTTATATTTGTACTCGAAACACCGGTGCACCCAGAAGTGAATTTCACAATTTCTTCCGCGGAAAGTGTTTGTTATTTCTCACATGACTTATAACAAAGATTCAACACTATTGTTTTTTCACCACTAGTCAATGGTTTGCGCGGCTAATGCGTTACGTAATTCGACGAAAACACAAGGACAAATTCACCGTCCTCCATGATACTAAACACAATTGCTAGTTTCTGGCTGTAAACAATATTCTGCGCCTACCCGGATGTCAGGTGACTGATATGAATTGCATGATGGGACTTGTAGCTCTGTTTTACGGTATAAATCAGCGTTAAATAAAATCTTAGGCATCTATATAGAATATTACACTATTTAATGATAAATTCATTCTAAAATTCGGATTATTAGCATGGGACTACCTTCCTGAGCGCATTGCTATAGGTCTCGCCAGGGATATTGGCATATGACCTTCAGGGCTAGCCCAGTCAGCCAGCCCTCTGATGTTTCAATACCTCCCTTGCAAGTAGTACGTGGTTCCTTCTGTCCAGTTGTGGTCCAGTTCCTTCCACCGTATACAAATCCCGTCTCAACTTGCACCATTCTTCGAGCTGCAGCCCCGTATGTGCCATACATCCATACGGTAAATGACTCGCATCGTAGCTCTCCATTAAAATTTTCACATGCCAAAATCCGTGGCGCGACCTTGTACCGTGTTGTACCACGGTGAACTGACCACGTGGGTTTGTTTTGCCGCGGATCAACCTAAGAGTGAATACAGTTTAGGTAATAGGTCGGTGGTAGAGAAAGTAAAAAAAGCAACAATAATTGTTGTTTTCCTGATGGGTGCTAAGCCACTTGTTGCGAATCAGCCAAAGCTAACTAGAAACTATATTGCTGTTTGGTCAGTGACAACTGACCATTTCTCCCCAGTTCACCCTATATAATTACTCATCCAGAGCTATAAGCAACACACTGGTAAATATTGACGGGGGAACTGTTCCTTTTATCTCGTGCCTGGCTGTGCAATCGTCTGATATGCCAGAGACAGTAATTGCGTAGCTTTCCGTTCACAGTGTCAACATCGATACCAGTTACATGTGTCTCATATGTTGGACACGTGGGGGAGGAGGATGCATTAACAAGCGGGCTTTGGTTTCGCTTTGACATCCTACTGTTGAGGATTGATACGTAAACACTCCATGTTTGGTAGGGTTTTATTACAACATATATGTAAAACTAGTACTTGCTAACTACAGTTATTCGTACATGGGGACTAATGACATGAAATCGAACAGAGCAATCGTTGTGGATATTTTGTTGCAATGTATAAACCAGAGGCGACCAACCCTAGGTCCGCGGGCCAAGTAATGGCTCGTCAGGACGTTTTTAAAGGCCCTCCGGTAGTTCGAGATCCGATGTGAACTTATTTATCATTACAACTCTTCCTCTTTTAATCTGGAAAGAGTAACATAGATTTATTCATAAATTAATTTTGCATTTCAGAGTATGAGATTCATAAATACTCTAAGCTCGTGTGTAAATCTGGCATCACATAAATTTGTGAGCAAACTTTTTTTTGACTTGAACGTCATTAAGCATAAATTACACAAGCACTTGTCGTTAACCTGTTTGTTCTATGTACATAAAAATTGCGCGTACTATTGAGAAATTGAGAAATGAAAAGTAAGTTCAAAAGTCAGGTTAACATTAGTAAAGGTCTCTAAAATTCTTTGGAATGCTCCTATCAAATAATTTAATAAGGAGTATTTCTATTACAAGTCAATGTGTTTCATTTTATGATAATTTTAAAAAAAACCTGATGTGTTGCACTCACATGGCTTTCACTACTCTTGTACAAACTATTTTTAAGAACGCTTATTCGCCATCTACTTCATGTTAATCGAGATAAACATTTGCAGAAACTCATTGCTAATTTTCTTGTAGGTGCAAGGGGCTTTAAGCTAACATCAAATCTTTGAAGAGGTGGTTGCTATGTGTAGCATTCCATTCTCTTTGCAGGACATGCCTGAGAAAAATATAAGTATTGGAAAATTCAAACAAATAACAAGGAACATCTCGGAAATGGTTCACTCGCCAAAAAATGTACATGGCATACGTAAAATGTATGATTTATTACACTTTTTTGTGTAGTAAACTTTAGTCTATCTCTTACGGTTTACCCGTTATGCAAAATTAATTCAGAATGAGAACGACTTTTGGGGACATTCCCAGAAAATTCAATATACATTTCATTTGCCATAAAAGTATCTTAAGCATTTGATATTTTAATCAAAATCGTTAAGGCCATTTTTGAGAAAATAAAAAATTTCGATATATGTTGCATGTAAAGGATAGTCTGGGGTGGGGGATTTTCTTGAAAATCTTCGTGTCGCATCTTTGAAAGATACTGAACCTAAATACTAAGTTTGGTATTTCTTCGACTTATAGTTTTTGAGTTATGCTGTACACAGACACACACACACAAACCTTATTTCTAAAAAAGCTTTTTTTTTAGATTCAGGGTGGCTCAAACATGTATATCCGGTGAAATATCGGTATCGAATTTTTGGGTGGAATGCAGTACTTTCCCTTACTACTATACGTAGTAGAGGAAGTAAAAATGTGTGTGTAGTTCTTCCAAAATAAAGTGAATAACAAGAATAAGTGAAAGACTGGTAAAACATCATGTTTTACATATCGCTCTACAGCTGCTCTTACCTAACACTTTGCTAGTACTTATATAATAATTTAATTCACATTCAAAATAGTTATTAACCTAAAAAATCTTGTGTTAAACTCACATGACTTTCTCTACTCTTGTACAACTATTTTTACAAACTCTTATTCTCCATCTATTTCATATTAATCGAGATAAACATTTGCAGAAACGATCTTTTGACATGCAAACAGAATTACATTTTACATATAGCGACCAGTTCTAAAAATATTTGACTATCCCTTAAGGCGTACTATGTTCCCCTTGTTTTGTAATTGCAAGGGCAATGTAGAAATACAGTAGCCTTTAAGGTTAGACATACATCTTAATAGCTGGTTGCTATGTGCAGCACCATTCTCTTTGCCACAGATTACTACTCTTTGCATATCCAAGACAAAAAAATGAATAACGAATTCCATTTGCGAAAATACGTATTGAAAAAATTTAAGGGAATAACAAGTAATATCTCGAAAATGGTTCTCAACAACAAAAAATGTATATGACAAAAATTCTGTATTTTAACGCGATCTACATTTTTTGTGTAGTAAAATTTTATCTATCCCTTATGGTTTACCAGTTATGCAAAAGTCGTTCACAATAAAGCATACTTTTGGAGACATTCCCAGAAAATTCAAGATATACATTTTATTTGTCATGAAAATATGTTAAACATATAATATTTTAATCAAAATCGTTTAATCAAAACGTTCCATGTAAAGGGTAATCTGGGGTGGGGGGATTTTCTTGAAAACCTTTTGTGTCGCATCTCTGGAAGATACTGAACCTAAATACCAAGTTTGGTGTTTATCCGACTGTTCACAGACACACACACAGACATGTTTCCAAAAATGTTTTTTTTTTTGGATTCAGGGGGTCTCAAAACATACATTTCCGGTGAAGTCTTGGTATCTAATTTTTGGGTGGAATGCAATACTTCCCCTACTTATTATACGTGGTAGAGAAGGTAAAAATGTAAGGATCATCTACCTATATTTATTTAATATAGGTAGATGACTCTTCAAAAAATTCTATCAACATACTGGTTCAAGCACAAAATAGGTTGACACCCTCGGAATAAACCATTAGTAGTACATGATGATACAAGGGGTAAAAGTAGGGTTTTATTTTACGAGTAGGAATGTTTTTAAAACAGAGGTCGTAGGCCGAGAGCAAAACAAAACCACTTTTAACACGTGTGGCGTATACTATTTTTTAGACAGCGCTTGAATTGGTAAAATACTAATAATATTATACCGATTGCCGAAACTAAGAGAAATCACGTTTAGAACGCGGTCCTTGAAACGAGAAATTACGTTCAAAAAGCGAGATGTCAGATGATTTGTTGATTCGCTAGCAGCCATTTTGCCTTACACCATGTAGGGGAAAGGTCAGCTTACGCCTAAATAGTAAATAATAATTATAATTTCAAATTAAAATTTTCAGAAATCCAAGCGTTAAAGTGACAAATCCTTGAGCTATCAATATCCTCAACACAATTTAAAATTAATACAATTATCAATTAAATAACATTTAAAAAGTGAGATGGTGTAAATCGGTTCAAATTAGGAATGTGGTCCTTAAATTGAACCACATACTTTTAAGTTTAAAAGTATTTTTATTAATACAAAATACACATACTTTATTGTACATTCAAAACAAATATGATATCAGCAACAAAAGTTGTGACAAGAATAGCAATTTCCTTGAACATTTTGAATTTTTATATAATGACAATCACTTGGTTTTTGGTATAGGTATAATTTGCAAATATAGAGTTTTTATTAATTCATCTCAGCTGCCCAGAAAATAATGATTCGACGCTAATCTTGATCATTTAGTATATTTTCCCCCCTTCCCATCCCCATGGAGATGGGGACTGAAGTTGGACATGGAATCGGGGGTCCTGGAAACTATAGATTAGACATTAATATCGTTCGTTTTTTTTATTACTTCTAGATGTCACTCTTTCCTATATCCAGAGCTTTGTTTTACAGATTGTAAGTCATAGTTGAACCGAGTTTGGGGCCACGTCACAACTGCTCACGCGCCGGCCGCTACAGCTCGAACTCCCGCCGAAATAGTTATAATATCCCCGTAACCTCCTAACATTCTCTCAGTTACAATTACATGCTAATAAGTACATACCTTATCATAAGAGGTGTTGTCCTTCTCTATCCACACATTTCTGCCATCTTCCCAGGAAACTTTTCATTCACACGGTTCAGTATCCGAAAATGAGTGTATTTTTCGGAGATGTTTTCCTTTAGTTATACTACTTAATAATTTTATTTCATAATATAATAAGAATTCTAAACTTTAAGGAAACACATTTCTGCCACTTGGTGCACTAAACTACCAATTAACTGAAGCCATAGATGGACAAGCGCATACTTATTAATAGGCACAGCAACTTTAAATTTTAGTTTTCCCGGAAATTTTTTACCGCATTTTTCCAGATCAAAACGCTTCGCACAATGCAATTTCTTAATACTTGGTTTCAAGATTATTGTTATGCCTCTCAAAAGTACATTAAAGAAAATAACCCCATGCTTTAAAAAAAAAAGCTATAATATTGAGAAATTTATTTAACCTTTTGAAAAAACAACAATTTTAGAGAGGACAAAAAGTAATAAGTTTTCTACAATAATTCTGATATGATCTCGTATGTTTTTGTAAACTCGTTTACAGTAAAACCTGAATCTCTTATGAGAATATTACTTTCTCTACTAAGTACATAGTAGGTAAAAAGGTATTGCATTCCATCCAAAAATTCGATACCGAGATTTCACTGGAAATACATGTTTTGAGTTCCCTTGAATCCAAAAAAAAATTAGAAAAAGCTCCGAGGATATGTGTGTGTGAACAGCATAACTCCAAAACAGAAAATTGGATAAATGCCAAACTTGGTATTTAGGCTCAGTACCTTCCAAAGATGCGTCACGAAAATGTTCAAGAATATTCCCCCATCCCAAACCACTCTTTACATGAAACATTTTTCGAAATTATGGTTTTCTAAAAAATGGCTAACGATTTTGATTAAAATATCTAAGGATATTTACACGACAAATAAATATTATATCTTGAATTTTCTGGGAATAGCCTGTGTACTCCTTTTCATTCGGAAGGAATTTTGTATAATCTTGTATAACTTGTAAACGTTAAGCGATAAACAAAAACGACTACACAAAAAATATATTAAAGCATTTAATTAATTCCAGTAACTTTTTGTGACATCAGCCATTTCCGAGATATCCGTTATTAATGGATCGAATTGTTCAATACTTAGCCGTTCTTTTAATGTCCAGTCGGTTTTCAGTTGTTTCTCGCGATATCATGGAAAGAGTATAAAACAATTGACTTCGCTATTCCTCTTGCATCTTAACGAAGTGTGTAATGTAGCTATTTCCTAAAGGTTTATCTGTATTAAAATGAAGTATAGGAAAATAATCTTTCGTAAAAATAATTTGTAAGTGTGAGAACGTAGAAAACGTCATGTGAATGTAACATTTTTTCATATACATCGTGTGGAGCATTTTAATTAGAATAAATTTACACAATTAAAATTGATACTTAAATAACCATGAAAGATAGAATTATGAAACTTGGCAACAATTACTGTTATTCTGTGTAATACATGGCACAAATTTCAACAAGACATCTGTGGATTTTCCAAATATTACAGATAGATGCATTAACTTAATATATCATCATATAATTCTCGAAGCCTGTAAACGTCAGCAAACCCACAGCAGGCGATGGACGTCAGAAACTTAACATACAACTGTATATGCCAACGTTCAGCTAAACATTTATAATTCAGAAGCTCTCAATTAACGCTGTGTTTTAAACCAAAGTTATAATCCGCAAAATGTTACAATATTCTGCTAGGGCATATCATTAGCATGTCTGCTCATTAAATGTTGATGTTAGCACGCAGTTTGTTATGTTTTGTTTGATGCCGTGAGCTAAACTCCACTTTTGTCATTTAGAGAGAATATGTTTCATTTACAATAAACATTTCGTTGGAGTACAAATATTCCTGTTAATAAAACATAACGTTTCTTTAGGCATGTATCTCTAAACGCAGAATAGTGCACCCAAATGGGGAAACAACACATTTAGAGCGTGGTGTTGTTTTGTTTTCACAAGTGCATGTTTACACAACGTTATCTTTACGAAAGAAACCAGTAAACCTTTGATCTTCTGGTTAGATTCTACATTTCGGTGCCCCAAGGTGTGCACGTGGATCAAAAAAACAACTAACTTCAGCATTGTTATTTTTTCGTTTGCTACAAAACTGTATTTTTTTTTACCTACTTCATGCTACCGAGATGGCTCTGCGGTAACGTTTGAGGCTCGCATTCGGGAGGTCTCGGGGTCGATTCCCGTCGACAGGCCATTTTGACCTTGGGTTTCTTGTGGTTTTCCCTGGTCGGTAGGGGAATCTAGGGTGATTTCTCATTTACCACGATTTCTATCCATAACTTCCCTTTCATTCCGTTTACTTCTCATGTTTCAGGAGTGCTTCTAGGTTTTGTGGCATAGGACGGTGCCGGACAGATGGTGCGGATGCTTGCTCCAAGGAGAAAGTATTTCTTGTGGATACTAGAGGGTTACCTGGTTCGGCTGGGTCGTCCTCTCTGGACAGCTTCAGTGGCGGAGTCGGGTCTACGTCGCAAGCACACTCGCCAATATATAGTCGCAGGAGTTTCGAGACTGTTCGCGGGGGCGGGGGAAAAGATCCAGAACTGTCTCATTGGGTATCGAAGGCTTTCCTGGTATTTATGTCGAGAGAACGCCGCCCTGCTTATACCTCCAACCAACCAGTCGCCTGGCGCTGAAAGTCACAGCTACCCACGCGATAAGCTGAACCCATAACAACTGTCACAATATGTACATACTACATATTGCCTCAACACACAACGCAACAACACTACGCAATACATAAACAACTTCAAAAACATGTTGTCATACGTGTAGTTGGAATTCCTATGGGCATTCCGTCTCCATTACATTAACAAGTGTAAACATGTTGCGTTTGTTAGCAATAATCACATGGATTCTGATTATGAAGATTTAACCTTTGTAGTCACAATGTGCACTTAGTGGAAGAGACTCAAGAGTAAAATAATAAAGTTATGTGTGCGCCCTTTTTTAAGCAACAGGGCTAATGGAAATAGCATCTTATCTGAAATGAGGGTAGATTCAGCTTTAACAATTTTCTAATAACATCGGAAGATTTGAATTTGTTACCGGCTATAATTTCACCAGCAATTGCGAAACAATAGACGAAATTTAGAGCAGCCTTATTAGCCGAGTTGAGTTTAGTCTTACCCCCCCCCGCCTCTCTCTCTCCCTCTCCCCTTAAAAACACGGGCAAGCTCACGTAAACACTCCGTTTTCTTGAATTTATTTGCATAATCTTTTAGGGACAGATGAGTCATTAATTAACTGCATTTTTCTAGCTAGTTGGCAATAGATAATATGTTTGGGCCAGTTGTCTGTATTATGACTGGCCGAGGTTATTCGGGTCCGCACGAAGAGAGCTGAATTACATATCATACTCATGTTTTCCACGGTGGTTTTGTTTAACCAAGACATGTTGAATCAACATGTTACACAAGATTTGTTGGTCTGTGGAGACATTCGTTTACTCCCGACATGTTGAGCGCTGATGAGTCAACATGTATTGTTGATTGTTGAGGCAGTGGAGGCCCACCTCACACAGTTTTCAGCGAATAATAACACTATCAAAGCCCAGATATGTGGCCGTTAGCACCATTCTCGATTAAGATTTTACCGTGGTAAAACACGGACTTTACCGCGGTGAACGGTCATTTGTGGTGCATCGACGCCGGTAAAAGTTTATCGAGGATTTTACCGCGGTTAAATCTGACCGGCCATGAACGGCCGGTTTTCTTCGATTATTTATAACTTTGCTTGTGCTGAAATGGCGGAACAGTATATGTTAAAATTCCCAGCGAATGGATGCACTCCATTTTCGCCAATGAATACATCCTGATAAAATTGGTTTGATGCACTTTGTAATTTTTAAGGCTTTAAGGCCTTTTTGTGACACAGGTACCTTATATATCCTGACCCAAGACGTAACGAAAATCCACACAATCGCGGCTTCACATCACAATTATATCAGTTGAAGCAAAGTTCCATAGAACAAGGCAGAAATAAGGAGAGTAATGAATGGATTTAGTGTAAATTAATTGCACAGATATAGGTACTGCAGAGCTCAGTACGAAGTCTGAAATCTGAAGTAGTCAACGTCGTGTCGGGGAAGCGTGTGCGCCTCCTACACAAGAGGTTCCGGGTTCAAATCTTGTTTGGGAATAATATATTTTTTGTTACTTTTCTCTGCATGTCTTTCATTGAATATCGGCTAAGCTAACTGAATTTATTCCGTGTGGAAAGAAAGAAAACAGTCTATAATAGTTCAGCATATTTTTCTAATCAGTTGTAAGGCCAGCTTTTCCCCACGTGTCCATCTTAAAGTTATTGCTTCTATCTTCTTTCTTAAGAATGACGTTGAATTCAATAACGTAATAGAAAAACTTGGGTCTGCTTTTGTTTTCCCCTATTGCACGATGAACTGCATGCAAGCGCTTTCAGCAAAAAGGGAGAACAAGTGAAAACAGACGACATGATGTACATCCGGGTGCGTTCAGTTGAGTTTACCTGCAATGATCGGTGCGCCTGCCAGGTAACCACGGTCACCTAAACAGCGGTGAACATTGGTGCACCGCTGTGTGATGATTACCCCGGTCAAATTCACACCACGGCAAGCAGAAGGTCCTTGAAGGGTTTGTTTAACGAGGATGGTGCACATGGCCAATTCCATACAAGTTGAAGGGGCTAAAATAAATATATTCACGCATTAATTGTACACATTTAGGCACATCAATTTAAGCATCGTGCTTGCGCACTTAAATGTCTAGAAGGACAAAAGTTTGATTCTGCTTCTACAATTTTGAAGACTTTCAACCAAAGCAAAACGGGGGGTACATATACCTCTACAGATAAGCACAGTACTCTAGAGTTGCTATTTAAAGTAAACGAAGAGCAGGACAGTCTCAACTAACGACAAACTATAACCCTTTCTTGTTAAGCTAGAGAATGAAACCGATTATCAGTGGTCATATTTGCTTCCCACCTCCACTGCTGCAGAATCACTGCTTTCCCTGTACCTAAAGCAGCGAAAGAAAGCAAGGAAGTATTTTCAGGTGCTGCTTCTGGTTTTTACCAGCCATCCATCAGCTGCTGTGCCCTCGTTAATTAATTATACTGGGTTGAGATGCCGAAGCAAGGAGGAACACTTTTTTTCCCCTTGCTTCCCCTTCGACCCCGACGGCAATGCCATGTGGTATGTGAGGATTCCCCTGGGGTAGAACCGTCACGTCATGCAAGCTTACAACAGGGAGAGGGTGCAGTAGAAAATAAAGCCAACTAAACACGGTATTAACTTAACCTCGCTACATCGACCACGTAAAGAGGATTACCTCACGAGATTAGGGTTAACTGTAAGCCAGGACTTGAGATGCTTAGGCGTAACACTCACCACGCATGCGCTCAACTGCTACATGGACGTAATACCTTTACAGCTAGAAACAAGCAGGGTCTGCTGGAAATATTCGTCACCATTCTAGCAAAAAAATTAGCTGCTGAAAAATTCCAGCTTTGATATACAGAACAAAGACCATTAGTTTATGGTTTTGGCGTTTTTTCAAAGAGTTTTCATTATATGCAAATTGTATTTTTAAATGTTTATGTGTGAAGTCTACAAAATTAAGCATTCAGTAAGCATTTCTCCTTCTGAAGTGCCTATCTACACTAATTTATTTTCGAACCCAAAAATTCCAAATGTGTGTAAGCAGCGTAATCCAAAAACGAAATGTCGGGAAAATAGCAAACTTGGTATTTAAGTTCAGAATCTTCCATGTTTATGAACAGGTATAGGAATCATAGCATTGCACCCAAAAACTCGAAATCGAGTTTTCACCGGAAATATATTTAGAGGTCCCCCGATTCAAAAAAGACCACTCCTAGGAAAACTATCCCTGAGTATGGTTGTGAACAGTTTAAAAAACGAGAAATGTCGGATATATATACCAAACTTTGTATTTAAATTCAGTATCTTCCAAGAATACGACACCAAGATTTTCAATCGCCCCACCCCAAACTACCCCTTACATGGAAGCTTTTTCGTTCTTTTTTATTTCCTCAAAAGTGAGTCTAACGATTCTGATTAAAATACCACATGTTTAAGATATTGGTACGACTAACAAAATGTATACGTTGAATTTTCTGCGGATAGCCTGTTAAGTTGTCTTCATTCAAGTATGAATTTTGAATGACATTGCATAACTCTAAACGTAAGAGACAGACAAAAAAGTAGATATCATTAAAACAAACAACGTATGTACAATATTTTTACTTTCTCTACTACGTATAGTAAGTAGGGGAAGTATTGTATTCCATCCAAAAATTCGATACCGAGATTTCACCAGAAATATATGCTTTGAGACCCCCTAAATCCCCCCCAAAAAGCATTTTTGGAAACATGTCCGTGAACAGCATAAATCAGAAACGAACAGTCGAATAAACACCAAACTTGGTATTTTAGGTTTAGTATCTTCCAGAGATGCGACACGAAGGTTTTCAAGAAAATCCCCCAACCCAGATTACCCTTTACATGGAACATTTTTCGAAAATTTTAATTTTCTCAAAAGTGGCTCTAACGATTTTGATTAAAATGTCATATGTTTTAGGTATTTTCATGACAAATAAAATGTATATCTTGAATTTTCTGGGAATGTCTCCAAAATATTCTTCATTGTGAACGACTTTTGCATAACTGGTAAACCATAAGAGATAGACAAAATCTTACTACACAAAAAAAATGTAGATCGCGTTAAAATACATAATTTATATCATATACATTTTTTTTGTTGAGTGAACCATTTTCGAGATATTGCTTGTTATTCCCTTAAATTTTTCAATACTTATTTTCTAAATGGGAATTCGTTATTCATTTTTTTGTCTTGGATATGCAAAGAGTATTAATCTGTGGCAAAGAGAATGGTGCTGCACATAGCAACAGCTATTAAGAGATATGTATATGCTTAAAGGCTACTGTAGTTCTATATTGCCCTTGCAAATACAAAACAAGGGGAACATAGTACGCCTTAAGCGATAGTCAAATAGTTTTAGAACTGCTCGCTATGTGTAAAATGTAATTCTCTTTGCATGTAAAAAGATCGTTTCTGCAAATGTTTATTTCTATTAATATGAAATAGATGGAGAATAAGAGTTTGTAAAAATAGTTTGTACAAGAGTAGAGAAAGTCATGTGAGTGTAACACATCAGATTTCCGAGATCTACGTTGTTATTGGTTTAAATTTTCAAATGCTTCATACTGTTTTGAAGTGTTAAAACAGTCATTGGCTTGTTTCTTGTTGTCATGCAAATAGGCTGAAAATTCAAAGCCTGCATTATAGTGATCTGCTTTCTAAAGATTCGACTATCGCTTCAGCTCTTATACTCACCTTGTAGCTACACGAAATGTGTAATGAAACTATTTCTGAAAACGTTTGTTTCTGTTGAGTTGAAGTAGACACAATAAGCTTTTTTGAGAATAGTTTATATAAGAGATAAATGATGGTGGCTAGAGAAAGTCATGTGAATGTAACGCAAGATATTTTATATCAAAGCTGAGAATGTCATCGACATATTATTTAAACTGACGGAGAGAAAAATTAAAGAAGTCGTAGGAAACGTGGCATTAATAAGGAAGTAAGAAAAAAAGATAAATGCTGATTCTAACTTTTTTCTTAAGCCCTATTTCATCGCAATTATACAAAATAATTTTCTCTACTAACTGCATGTAAAATAATATTTTTAAACAAAACACGCAGGACCTCAGGGTTCGCATTCTTGTGAAATCATAAAACATTAAATTAAAGCGCATTGCCCCCCCCCAAATATATAAGGTTTGTCCTTTAATTAGTTTAGTCATATCGGGCGATGAATGAAATGGGTGAAGCGATGCTCAAATGAGCCCGGGGTCCATAGGTCCTAGAGTTACCTGACATTCATCTTTCAGAATAAGGGAAAAACCCAGAAAAAACCCTTATCCGTGTAACTCACCCCAACCGAGATTCGAACTCGGAACCTTTGAATGTGAGGCACACACGCTACCACAGAAGTGGGTTCAAAATTTCTTGTATATCACTTTAAATGACTTTCTCTACAGCTTTCAACTTCACTCAATTCGTTATATATTATAATATTCACAGAAAAACTTATTCTTCTATTACCATATGCTATTCAAGATAAAGTTTTAATAGAAAGTCTCAAATAAGCAATATGTATTTGGTTATATGCATTAAATGGAAAACAAATGCATGTTTTTCTTAATATTGAACCCATGGGAAGGGGGAATGTATAGGATGCTTTCTAGGTGCCGCATGATCGTACAATCTGGGAGAAGTTAAAGATGTAACGGACTATTTTGAAAACAGCTGATGCAAACAAAAAAGATCCTGATGTGTTACACTCACATGAGTTTCTCTACTCTTGTACAAACTATTTTTACAAACGCTTATTGGTGTTTATCCGACTGTTCGTTTCTGAGTTATGCTGTTCACAGACAGACACACACGCGAACATGTTTCCAAAAATGCTTTTTTTGGATTCAGGAGGCCTCAAAACATGTATTTCCTGTGAAATCTCGGTATCGAACTTTTGGGTGGAATGCAATACTTCCCCTACTTACTATACTATAGTATAGTAGAGAAAGTAAAAATGAGAGGAAGCCATTGCATGGTTTCGGCTAGGAGTGTGGAAATTAAGGGGGCAAAGTGGAAATGTTATGAAAGGTATTTGCCCAATATGTGGAGATAACGAATGGAGTGCATATTTTGATGGAATGCAGAAGAACCAATGAATGGAAAGAAAAACCAGTCAAAGAAAAACGGCTTAGATGTAATACCTAAAGCTGTTGTGATTATGAAAATGTTCACAGATCAGTCGCAGTTAAGGCAATTATGAGAATTTCTTTGGAAAACCAGGATGAAATGGAAATGGTCTGTCGACAAATGTTAATTTGACAATCCCATTACTGTAAATAGCAGGGTATTCAAAACAGTAAATAGAAAAGAGAAAAGTATAAAATAAACCGCAATTGCTGGATATCTACGGCATAAGTGGTCAGGGACTCAACTTTGCAATGGACTTAGCACTAAATAAATATTTACATTATTTACATTTACCCTCCCTTAGCGCAGCGGCGGTTCTGTCGACAATTTCATTTACCATGGAGAACAGTACGTCAAAGCGAAGGTCAACAACACCAAGTAATTTCTACTCTGCTTGGGAGAAACACAAGATAATGGTCTAAAGTGTTTATTTTGTAATAAAATGTTAAACTATATTAAAAAGTTGAATCTATAGCGCCAGTATTCGTCTTGTCATGTGAATCAGTATGAAAAATATCAAGGGGAAGACAGATCAGCTTTATTGGAACAACGTTTGTGAATTTAAGTCCATTACATTTTATCGTAATTTATTCTACTGTTGAATTTGTTTAAGCTGGCCAGACTTAAAAAGTGTTTAATTTCCTTATTATGTTTTTATTAAATCATTTATTATTCTTATCTCCCCATATTGAACAGTGCTAATTGTATTACATACCGCCACAACCATCAATAGTAATGTATTATCACATGAGTAATACAGATCCGTAAAACAATATGATTATAACACTTGTGACGTTTCTATCCCCCTCCCCTGCCGGTGGACATGTCCCCCGCTCATCAACACAAGGAACATTCTGGAAAGATGTCATTTCTGACGTAGCAGCTGGTAGAAAATCATTATGGTTGTCCAGTGCTACTATTGGCTAGTTTTACGTCACTCATCACAGCGCCCTCCTGGACATGAGTGGAACATGAAGCTCCCGGGCGGGACGAGAAGACAGTTACCATCGAGGGATCTGAGCGAGCGAGCTAGCTGCCAGGGCTTTAGCTCTCTTGGACTTCGGCGAGATTTTGGCCTAAGGTTGCCAAGGCTAATGTTTCGGCTATTTATAAATTTAATCACATCGTTTTGGTAAGCATTCATTATTCGTAACTTGTATTTATATTGCTTTTGCAATGGCAGGAAATTAAATACTTGTAATTCTGTAAACGAAATTAAATGTAAAATATGGTGAAAAGAAAAGAATACACGACTTGAAAGATATTAACGTTGGTTTTTCTTAAATGTTTAAATATATTGCAAGCTTTCTTGAATTCTATTGGATTGTCAAAAATAAAGGTTTTCTATAATAAACCGTTATCCTATCACAACCCACACTATCCACGTTGTGTAACAAATCCAACTTACGCCTTAAACGGGTCAGCATTTGTATCGTAAAGTTACTCCCATGCAGTTAAAGGAAACGCCACTGGGTTTACAAACCGGCCTGCTGCTCAGCTTTCCTTATGGCAGACGCTAACGGGTGCGGAGCAGGTACTGAAGGCCCCTAGAGCTACGTATTGATGGTGCTTGCTGTAGATCATTGTTCCATAATTTCATTGGAGGTGAATGAAATGAATTCATTCGTCATTGGAGTTTAAAAAGCTAACCGCGCAACGTCGGGTAAGACAGCTAGTGTCTTAAATAAGTGGCATTTTAATTAAAATCCTTAGAGCAATTTTTGGGGGGAAAATATTACTTTTTCACGGATTTTCTTGAGTCTCCATGTAGGATCTTAGAAGAGTTTGGTACTTATCCAACTCTTCGTTTCTGTTAATAATCTTTCTTACTGTTTGTGAAATCTTAATGAAACAGTTTCGGTTAGGGAAAGTTGTGTGGTTGTTACATCAGATTTGTACTGTTGTTACAGTAAACTATTAACACTAGACAAGACAACTGCCAGTCTGTCAGATGAGCAGCGACCGAACTATGTAGCAGTGGCGAGGAAACCGTAAACACAGTAAAGGAAGTTGTGTTTATGACGGCGGTGCTGTATGTAATTCGACATACAAGTACTCTAGTGGAGCCGACCGACGAAGGGTGCTTATGAAAGGTCGAGTGCTGAGGTTCCCACTCATGCATAAATTCATCAAGCTACAGAATGAATCTGGTTACGCCGGTAATGGAACATCGCACATGATGCAGATACGGGAAGGCTTTTGAAGCCGGTACTAGGCTGCTCATCCCAATCTTCCGGGGGAAAATTAACCAAAGGGCATCTTATTACACTGCGATTTCCAAACACTCATATCAGCCAGAGTAATTACTTCATCATCTGTTACATTACAGTGATTTCTCTCATGTCATAAGTACCAAGGCGAGTGAGTGAGAGAGAGGTTACCTTTTATATTTTCAATACAATTTACCTCATCTGTTCCTCTGATTACTTGTCAGTGGTTTCAGCAGCTTCCAGCCATTATCAAGCGTGTGCACAAATGCAAAAGTAGGGGTTGAAATGCTTTAAAATCAAACACAAAAGAACTTATTGCACATAAGATGTCCCGAAAAATGTGATACAATGCATTCACACAACTTTCTCTAGTCATAATCGTTTATTTTTATGTAGTTTCAACAAACTTTTGGGTGGAAATACTCTATTACATCAAAAAATTAATCGAATTTCACTGGAAAGACGTTTTGATGCCCCTGAATCGAAATAAAATATGCTTAGAAGAAAATTCGTCTGAGTGTGTGTATGTGTAAACAGCATAAGTACCAACTACCAAACTTATTATTCAAGTAAAAAAATTTTCAAGAAAATCCCTCCCATTCCAATTTACACTTACATGGACATTTTTAAAATTTCTATATATTTTTAGAAGCTTTTTTTAACATATTTACATAATAAATGCATACCTTGAATTTCCTGGGAATAGCCTGTGAAGCCCCCTTTTTTCCTTCTTCTTCTTCATCAGCCATTTCCGAGATATTCATTAATATTGGTTTGAAATTTTCTAAACCCTTATCATTTTCTAAAATCCTGTGACTATTTTACTATTAGTTGTTTTCACGATGTCGTACAAAGGATATGGAATTATCAGGCCAACGTAGAGCGACCCAGTTTTAAACATCTGACTATCGATACTGTTCCCTCTATCCCCTTTGCATCTAAATCGAAATGTGTAATGTATTTATTTCTGCAAATGGTTATATCGATTAACACAAAGAAGATAGAAAATAAGGTTTTGTAAGATTAAAGTGTAGAAGTTATCTAAAACTAAACGATAGTGGGTAGAGTGTCATGAAAATGTAATCTAATGTTCGGTGAAATCTTCTACTATAGATAGGTAGTAGAGAAAACAAGTTTTTGTATTGGCAATTTATAGAACAGCTGTGAAACTAAATGATAACTGATAGAGAACGTCATGAGATTGCTACAAAAGGGCCTTTTCTTGATTCTGAGGGCCTCAAAATGCTTGCTTTCATCAAATTTCGAAACCGAGTGTTAAATTCCCATACAACTCCTCCTCTGCCTTATGTAAGCTTTCGGGAAAGTAAAAATGGTGACAGAACTGGGCCCTGCATTACAAGCATGACATCTGTGTCAGCCTTTCAGCAAGCAAATCTATTAAAATGCTTGAGAACGGAAATGGGAACACACTGATGCGAGGTGAAGGAGTGGATATCGGGTTATAGGAAATCGAATGCTGCACAGCATTTGAATGTTGCGGGAAAAACTCGTGTTGAGCTGCTAGAGGCTCTCCTTTTACGTGCCTGGAATTGTGTGCGAAATAAATAAAACATACTTTTTTGCTTCAGTCCAAAATAACCTCCGCTAAGATGTATAACGCTGACTTGATGGTTTGCTTGCACAGAAGAGGTAGAAATACCGCCTTTTCGGTTAAACTACTTTATAAGAGGAATGCGCTCCTGTGAAGTTACGACCAATCTCTAAGAGATGTTTTCTGAATTATGGCTTACAACCTAAGAAACTCTCAATATTGATACGCAGCTCCTTCAAGATTGTCTTATATAGGTTGTTCAACGCTGGGGGGACACCACTGCACCGCGACCACGGAGATCTATTGCGCCTAACACCAAGGCCGTCTCAATGTATACAGACCAGGAGGCAAAACAAGATAGCTGTTAATTACATCTTCGGGGGCCTACCCTATCGGTAAAGAAAGAATTTAAAGTAAAAAAAGAAGTAAAAACTTAATTCTAAGTTTTGGTACCGAAACGTGTGCTATTTATAATATTGTTGCTGACTTCAACGCTAGTAATTGCGAATTTCCGAGTGCTGCTTTGATGAGAAATATACTATAAGTAATACTTAACATTCTTCAACAACAAAAACTATTGTATTAAGCAAAACACTGCTATGAGCTGCAAAATAAAAACGAAAGTTGCTCACGTATTCGCACTGAGAAGGTAAGATGATGGTCTGTCACAAACTGTGACACTTGAACGTCTAATATGGAAGTTTAAGAATATATAGGTCATCCTCCTGCTCTAGGGGTGCTATGCTAGTCTCTGTTCCGGAGGTCGTCGGTTCAAAACCAGCGGAGGACAATGAATTTTTTTGGGCGTAAAAATTCTTAGTATGGCTCCCTTCGGAAGGGACGTAAAGCCGATGGTCCCGTGTCGTAGAGTTAAGGTACATAAAAGAACCTCAAGCCTGATAAAGAGGCCTCTCAGCAAGATTTCCGGTCTTTAACGCCCAATATAGATTGGGACCCTAAGAACCATAGTAGTTAAAGAGCGTCTATAAATAAAAAATATAAATAAAAATTTTAAAAAAGGAAGAATATACACAATTGCGTGGAAATTTCAGCGCAAACAGGCTAAACATACTTGTAAAACAGCCTTATGTGTTGCAATTCCTTGGTACGTGGACCTCGTTGTGACGTCACGAATCGCGCCTGTAGATAGAGACGGCCTTGGTTAGAGTAACAGATAACTACGGTTAACAGTTAACCGATACTTGTGACCGTTAAAACAAAGTAACCGTGAGTATAACCGCTACAAGAAGTAACGGTTTATCAAATCCTCACATTAAGAGATTATACGCATTAAAACATCTTACATGTTACAATCACATGGCTTTCTCTACACATTATGGTTTATTTTGATTGCTTTTATAAACTAATCTTAGGACAGCATTTTTTCTATATAATTCATGTTAATGCAGATAAATATTTGCAGAAACAGTTTCATTACACATTTCGTTCAAGGCAGAAGAGGGAGAGTCATGTGTTTAACAGTGGCTCGGTATATGCTGGCTTTCAGATTCCATACGTTGCATGATATCGCGAGGAACAAGTGAATAACGGCAGCACTTTAAATGATTACTAAGTATTGAAAAAGTCAACCCTATATTAACGGATTTCTCGGAAATGGCTGATGCCACAAAACAAGTTTTTTTTAAAATAAATCGTGTGTTTTAAGGGGACAAGGTACTCTGATATGGTCAAAAATCACATTTTTTCGTTTTAGGCACCAATAAAATCTCTATTATTTCCAGTTTCATATTTTTGGGGTTTAAGAAGTTTTAAAGACATTTAAATAGCATTTAAATGCTAGTCTGCATTCCTTTAAAGCTGTCATGCAATGCTTCTTTTTAGAACATTTTTGTATCTTTCAACAAAGAACGACTATATCATGCCCAGCGAGCAGTTCAACAGAGGCCAGGAACCAAAAGAAGGCAATCAGAACAGCTGAAACAATCCAGGAATGAAGGTGCAGATGATTATGACACTGGAATGTACTTAACTGTGTCAGAATTTTAATGTTCAAACTTTAAATTCAGTTGTCTCAAAACAACATTTTTAGATACTTATGTACCTTTTTCTCAGAAAGTATGAAAGCTAGAGAGCTGAAATTTTCAGTACATGTATACAACACATAGTTAAACTTTCTGAACCACAATCATAATTTTAAAATGCATATTAATACTATTAAGAAAGCAACAACATTGCAAATTTTCCACAGTTTTAATTGTTTGACTTTGCAATTAATTCTTTTTCAATTTCTAGTAAACTGACATACATAACTAAATAATTGAGGTTCAGAAGATAGTTGATTATACTAATAACAAGCATGAAAAAGTGTGATTCTGTATTATAAGTAGGAACAGAGAAAAAGGTACATGAATTCACATGTTTTAAGAGTAAATTTTATTATTTTTCTGCTGAATGAAATAATTTTTAGGACTCAACTACATAAGCTATCAATGGAAACAACCAAGTGAAATAATTGTCATGATTCATAGAGTAATTCATAAAACTTTCAGGAAAAACCATTGAGAACTTTAAGAGCAGCGATAATTTAACACACTTAAGGTGTAATTTCCATGTGTTCAGACTACCTTGTCCCCTTAGAGAACTACATTTTTCTGTGCAGTAAAATAATGTCTCTCTCTTAAGGTTCAACGTTAGGTAAGGTTACACAAAACTCCTTCCGAATAAAGTGAAATTCACAGCCTATTCCCAGAAAATTCAATACATACATTTTATTTGTCGTGTATTGTCATTTAAATATAAAGAATTTTAGACAAAATCCTTAAAGCATCCTTGAACACATAAAAAATATGGAAATATTTTCCATGTAAAAAGTAGTTTTGGGTGGGCGGATTTCTTACAAAATCTTCGTGTGTACGTAACAGAACTTAAATACAAACTTTGGTATTTATTGAATTTTGAGGCAGTATTTTTAACACTTAAATGATATCAGTCTAATTATATAATATAAAATATAATAACAGCCCGCCTAAAAGCAATTATAATATATGTGTATGTAGCAGTCATTGTATTATGTTTATATTATTATGTATATGTATAATAATGTTATGTGAATGTATTACGTAATTTAACAATGTAGAAGCTGTGACAATAGGAGCCGAAAGTTGATAACAATGAGGCAACAATAAATTAGAAAGTTTAATAATGCTACTAGTAATTCTTGGAACAATAATGTAGTATTTAAAACAGTTTATAAATAGCCAATCAAAAACTAGAAAAAGCTTAAGTTAAATAAAAGTATTCTATTGGAGTAGGATTAGCCAATCAGAGATTTGAAATAGATGAAATGTACAAATTTAAGCGGTAGACGCAAGACGCTAGAAGGCAACGTTCCCGAGCAATTCGCTCGGTACGTATTCAGTGTGAGACAAAAAAAATTCATTACGGCGTGAATAATATAAAGTTTACGTGTTAAAAAGTACAATTAACAATAATCTCACAGCTCTACAGTAGGATACATCAGTGAAGTGTTAGTTAATCGTGTGAAGGGTTAATAAAACGAAGTTAAATACCATTATAATTTGTGTAAGCCTTCATTCTTTAGCCGTACTACCCCTGCTAAGAGATACGTGTTTCTGCAAATTACTACTGACGCAGCAGAGGCATAGATATATAATATTTAAATAAATATTTAAAATAAAAAAAATTATTCGTGAACGTTGGGGCGAAGGCCACCGGAAACTTTGTATCATACGCGAGGCTACAATAATTCTACATGGCTTATGCTGTTAACACGCGCGCGCGGACCTTTGTTTTCAAAACTGTTTTTTTTTATTCGGGGGTCTCAAAACATGTATTTCCTGTGAAATCTCGATATCGAATTTGTGTGTGGAATAAAACGCTTCCTCTACCTACTAGGTAAGTGGTAAAGGAAGCAATAAGTCACAGAGTACCACAACCGGCAATAATTCTACCACACTACCCAACATTTATCTCAAAACTACAGTTTAATGGAAATCAGAGGAGGACATTTTCGCAAGACAAAAGAAACAAACCAAGGGAATCGCGTGATTTCTGCACCGCTCCGAGAGGGATATCGGGAGTTCGTGTGGCATAAACTGAATGCTTCCCGAGGGAATCACGGGTCGATAATTGGGGTGGGATCAGGATTTTATCCTCAACACTGAGTATTCCGAGATGAAACTTTCTCTGGGGATCGTGACCAATGCTGCCAACTTAGCGACTTTGTTTCTTGAACATCTTCCAACTTCTGGCGCCCTGCAATATATTTACGGTGTTTATTTTCATATCACAGCCACTTCGTCAGGATTATCTTCTTTCTTAGTTAATGGTGAACGTGCGTAGGATAACCCAAGACAGGAAAGAACACATAAATACTGACATGCATTTTTCTTCGACACAGTTGCCAGGCAACGACGCTGCTGTACCAATTACAATATAGAATACGTCACGATATATCATAACTACGATTTCATGATACACGGTAAGATCAGCAAGGTCCTTTCTTGTGGCGAAAATAATGCGGTAGTTTTGGCAAAATGTTATTACTTTGAACATTTTACCAACAATAACTTTTCGATTGAAGTCGAGTGGTCAGGCTCTGGCGTCTCAACCCACAGGTCCAGAATCAGTTTCCCAACTGGGGCAAAAAACTTTTCTTTAACCAGAATCACTCCCCATCCCTCATATAATCTGGAGTATGATCGTGGGAGTGAATGTCAGTGTGTTTAATAACAAAAAACTGAAGAAGAAGAAGAAGAAGAAGAAACGTTAAGAAAAACCTATAGTTAAGCGAGCAATAACACCAACTTATTTCTCAAGTCCGAAGTCCCCTATATGACCATAGAAGTTTAAAGGGTGCTGCTAAACACACGAAAAAATCCTTATATATACTTTTAAAAAAGTTAGCCTACTATGGTTTTTATGATATTAGTATAAATTTAATACGTTCTTACCTAAGTGACAGATATCAGGCTACTTATATTAGTGACAGAAAGTCTAGTTTTAAACGGATAAAGCATAGTGTCCCGCAGCGCTCAGTACTGGGACCTGTTTTCTTTCTGGTGTATATCAATGATCTTCCGGAAGCTATACAAGATGGATGCCTAAAACGTTTTTATTTGCTGATGTTTTAGCATTGAATATATGTTGTAATAACAATGATACTCTCACAAGTAAACTTAAAGATATAACTTTAAGAGTAAATCACTGGTGTGACTCTAATAGATTAATACTTAATCAAGATAAGACTGTGGATCTCAGTTCTGCTGATTCTAATCTTTCAACAGTAAAATTCTTAGGCATTTATCTTGAATCTAAATTAGGGTGGAAATCCCACATAGACTACATCTCAGGGGAACTGAGTAAAGGACTATTCATGCTACGTGTACTGAGCCAAACAATAAATAAGAAGCCATTACTGTCAGTGTATTACAGTAACATATATTCCATTTTAAATTATGGTGTCTTACTTTGGGGCAACCATACTTATGCTAATAAGCTTTTTATTTTACAAAAGAGAGCGATAAGAATAGTATGTGGAGTTCCACCAAAAACACATTGTAAACCACATTTTATTGAACTTGGAATCCTCACTCTTCCTTGTATATATATTTTGAATTGTTTATTGTACATTAAGAGGAATCTACAACAGTATAATCTGTGTGAAACTGTTCATAATTATCCGACACGAAGTAGCAACAATATTTATTTTGGTAAATGTAAGCATAGTAAAACACAAAATAGCTTTGAAGTATCATCCATTAATCTATTTAATAGTTTACCGGATAAAATCAAGACACTTATATACGACGTTTTAAAAAGACAGATTTTAATGATATTGAAGAAAAATCCTCTGTGTAAGGTCCAGGAATTTTATAAGATTGAATTATTGTAACATTTAACATCTGACGCTGCTATACATGCGTAAATGTTTTTAGCAATAAATATCTATCTATCTACCTATATATGTATGTATGTATATATATTATCATTTACAAACTATTCTTACGAAAGGTTATTTTTCTTTTTACTTCCTGTTAATCGAATAAATCTTTACAAAAATAGTTAAGGGGATAGAGAAAATCCAGTCGACAGATGTTTAAAAGCGAGTGGCTAAACGCTACCCTTGAAATTCCATACTCTTTGCATGGTATTGCGAAAACAACTGACACGTTATTGAAATATTCCATCCAATAAACATCGATATCTCGGAAATGGCTCATGATACACAAATAGTTATTTGAACTAAATTGTGTATTTCAAAGCGATCTGTATTTTTTGCAGTGCATTTTTACTTTCTCTACCACGTACAAGGTAGGCAGAGAAGGTATTGCATTCCACCCAAAAATTCTACACAGAAATTTCACAGCAAATGCATGTTTTGAGATCCCTTTAATAAAAATGAGTTCCAGAAAAAGGTGTGTGTGTGTGTGTGTGTGTGTGTGTGTGTGTGTGTGTGTGTGTGTGAGAGAGAGAGAACAGCATAACTTAAAAAGGAAAAATCGGATAAGTACCAAACTTGGTATTTAGGTTCTTTACCTTCCAACGATGCGACACGAAGATTTTCAATATCATCCCACCACCCCAAACTACCATTTACATGGACATTTTTTCGAAATTTTTTATTCTCTAAAAAATGGCTCTAATTATTTTGATTAAAATATCTTATATTAAAGATATTTACATGACAAATAAAATGTATATCTTGAATTTTCTAGGAATAGGATACTAAGCCCTCTTCATTCGGAAGGAATTTTGTATATATTCTTGTATAACTGCAATAGACGAAAACGTACTACACAAAAGTTTTAGATCTCTTTAAAGCGCACAATTTACGCCTAACTTTTTTTTTATGGCATAAGCCATTTCTGAGATATTCGTTATTAATAGTCTGAATTGTTTATTACTTAGTCATTCTTTCAAAGTTCTGTGAACATTCAGTTGTTTCTCACGATTGTATGGAAATAGTACGGAATTTTAAGGGTAGCATATAGTGTCCAGTTCTTAAACATCTGACTATCGCTGTTCTCTTTATATCTATAACGAAATGTGTAATGTAGCTATTTCTGCAAGGGTGTATCTCGATTAAAATGAAGTAGGTAGAAAAATAAGCCTTAGTAAGATTAGTTTGTGTACTCACTAATAAATGATAAAGGGTAGAGAAAGTCATGTGTGTATAACATAGATTTTTGTCTATCTCTTAACCTTTACCATCATATAAAACCATGCAAAATTCCTTTCGAAAAAACAGGACTTCACAGGTTATTCCAAGAAAACTCAAGGTATAGGTACATTCTATTTGTCATTTGAATATGTTAAATGTATGGTATTTTACTAAAAATCAAAACGAATTTCGAAATATGTTCTACCTAAGGCGTAGTTTGGGGTGAAGGACAGTGAACTTAAATACCAAGTTTGGTATTTATCCGAGTTTTCGTATTGAGTTATGCTGTTCACATAGACACAGACGCAAGCATGCACTCACACACGGACTTTTTCTAATTTTTTTTATTCAGGGGGCCTCCCGGTATGAGAATTTTTGGTGGAATGCAATACCTTCTCTTTCTACTAGAGAAGGAAAAAATAATTTTTTTTCAGGAAGGATTTCCAGATAAACCGTCCTGTACTTTTTAAATCAAATTTAAAATGTTTAGACAAATTTATTTCCGTAGTCATACATATGCAGTCAATACTCCGTTATAAATCTAAACATATGCAGCTCTGCGAGTTTAAGTCGACCAAATCAATGTTTTTCTTCTTGTTCACTATGCGGTAGTCATGTAAATCCAGTGTTTTGTCTAAACGCAAAGGCAGCTTTATCCGTTCCAATAACACTGATTATTGCATGCTGCTGCATTGCATTTGTAATGTGACGAAGGTTACACCTCTTGCAACGTGATCCACAATGACTGAGTGCTAAATGGATGCTTTAAAACGCCAAAAAAAAAAAAAAAAAGAGAGAGAGAGAGATAGCAAATATTAAATGCATAAGTGTAGAGAACGCACGCTGGAATATTTACTATCTACGTGCCTAGTGATATACCGGAATGATCAACTCGTATGATTTGTTATTTTATTCAGGCAAGATAGGGAAATAAAAAAAATAATTGCTAAAAATAATTTCCATACACTGAATCAAAGTATAATGGAAGAAGAAAAGGTTACAACTTTGTAAGTGAATAAGGAAGTCAGTTCAAGGCAGATTACGGGTGCAGGAAAAGTAATTAGTTAAAGTGTAGAGCAGCTAAGGTAATTAAGCGTTCCGGCGAACTTAAGTCACAAGAAATCCATTAGCTCAAGGTAGAGGTAGCTAGAATTCAAGGCGTTAAGAAAGAATTCTTATGGCCGAGTACATAAATTCCGGTAAATATGAGCTGTTACGATACTGTATTAAACTACAGAGTGAGCCAAAACACTCCGAACCGGCTGCGCGGTGTTTTTCCTGTCGGCGTTCGTTGCTGCTATCATAGAAAGGCGCGGATGAAATCACGTAACATTTTTATAACTGCTTTTAAAGGCTTTACTTACCAACTTTATGTAAGGAAATGCTGAAACTGGCCACCGTCGTTGTCCATACATTTTTGGCAGCTCTTTAGGAAACTATCCATCATGGAATTTTTGGGGGGAATTTTCCAAACGATGACCGATGTCGTCTAATGTTTCTTCGTTAAGAACCGAACGCCGTCTTTTAGATTTCTTAGCCTGAACACTACCTGTGACCTGAAATTTACTTAAAGTTCATGGATTGTTGTACGGCCTGGAACTTTTACACCTGGAAATCTTTCTCTAAATCGTACTTTCAATTGGCGAGCTGGCCGAGTTAACACATACGAATCATAAATAAATACACGCTGTGCAGTAGAAAACATATTGAGCCATAATATACTTTGTGACTAAGTACGGGACAAAATAATAAATAACTCGTAATAACTCAACTACATCACATCACCGTCAACTCAAAACTGCACTTCACACTGCACAGCAAAACCACAACAGCCTGACTTTGTTTATAGCAGCAGTGCGTTATCATGTTTTTATATTTCCACACGCCCAGTGGAAAAACACCGCGAAGCCGGTAATATTGTTCATAAAATACCCCTCCGGGGTAACTTAAAACTTAAAGTGTACAAGACAAACCCACACACCCTGGAAGAATTAAAACAAAATATCCGCCAGGAAACTTCTCAGCGTGAACTACGGCGAGTGATGGATAGTTTCCTAAACAGGTGCCAAAAATGTATGGACAACGACGGTGGCCAGCTTCAGCATCTCCTTTCGTAAAGTTGGTAAGTGAAGGCTTTAAAAGTAGTTTTTAAAATGTTGTATGGTTTCATCCGCGCCTTTCCATGATAGCGGCAGATGACAACGAGCGCCGAGGACGCGGACAGGAAAAACACCGCGCAGACAGGTTCGGAGTCTTTTGGTGCACTCTGTATTACCGTGATAAAGGCATAAAACCTGTGCACCATTGCTAACCCTTGGTTTGAAGACCGCGGTTTCGTAACGCCTGCTTTTCTCACTACTTTTCTCCTTCGAAGCAATTCATAGTAGTATTCAGAAGGCAGTGATTAATTTCGATAGTCACTTGCTTGTTGTGTTTATGGTAGAGTGTAGGAAATGGCTGTTACTCAAATTAAATTAGAGTTTTATTTATGCACGCTCTTTAACTGCTGTGGTCCTTAACGTTCCATTCTATATTGAGAGTGAAAGACCGGTAATTTTGCTCAGAAGCCTCTTTATCAGGCTTGAGGTTCTACGACACGGGACCACCGAAGGTCCGAAGGAAGCCATCCTAAGCGTTTTACGCCCGAAAAAATCCACCGCCCCGTTGCGACCTCGGGAACTAGAGGCTAGCATGGTAACCACTACACCACGGAGGACGACAGAAAATGGCTGGTGTTAGTAGTCTACATTTAATCTATATTTCATCCATTTGCAAACAGTTTTGCCTCGAAATACACTTGCAATGGAGTCAATGAAGAATATAGGCGATAAACCTTCAAGATAGCCGAATGTTAAAGCTATGAGAGTTCAGTGTTACTGGAGGCACTGTGGATTCTGAGGTTAATGACGCAAACTCAAATAGCTGTTATTGCTAAGCACACCAGTCCAATTTCCAACATGGAAGAACTTGGATACTCCTCTCGACTCCTTGTTAAACACGTTTAGAACAATAGTTTTCTGCCCACAGTTTAAAGGCTTACATAATCTATGTTTTAGTATTGAAATACAAGTCGTAAATGTTTGATTTAGCTATCAGTGTTCACCTTTTACTTTCTCTACTGCTTTACCTATTAGCAAATAGAGAACATTCCACCCAAAAATTGGATCCCGAGATTTCATCGGAAATACATGTTTTGAGACTTCCTGAATCCAAAAAAAGCATTTTTGGAAACATGTCCGTGTGTGTGTCTGTGAACAGCATAACTCAGAAACGAACAGTCGGATAAACACCAACTTTGGTATTTAGGTTCAGTATCTTCCAGAGATGCCACACAAAGGTTTTCAAGAAAATCCCCCCACCCCAGATTACACTTCACATGGAACATTTTTCAAAAATTTAGTTTTCTCAAAAATGGCTCTAACGATTTTGATTAAAATATCATATGTTTAAGATATTTTCATGACAAATGAAATGTATATCTTGAATTTTCTGGGAATGTCTCCAAAAGTATTCTTCATTGTCAACGACTTTTGCATAACTGGTAAATCATAGGAGTTAGACAAAATTTTACTGCACAAAAATGTAGATCGCGTTAAAATACACAATTTATGTCATATACATTTTTGTTGTTGAGTGAACCATTTTCGAGATATTGCTTGCTATTCCTTAAATTTTCCAATACTTATACTTTTTCTCAAATGGAAATTCCTTATTAATTTTTTTTTTGGGGGGGGGTTGGTAATGCAAAGAGAATGGAATACTCCACATAGCAACCAGCTCTTAAAATAGTTGACTGTCGCTTAAAGCCTACCAATTCCCCTTGCATCTACAAGAAAATTAGCAATAAGATTAACATCTCGATATCTCGATTAACATGAAGCATATGGAGAATAGGCGTTTGTAAAAATAGTTTGTACAGGAGTAGAGAAAGTCATGTGAGTGTAACACATCAGTTTTTTAGAAAAAGGTCCCTATGCCTGTGTGTATGAACACCATAACCAGAAACGAGAAAGTCAGCTTAATACTGAACTTGATATTTAAGTTCAGTATATTCCAAAGATGTAATATTTTTTTTCCCAAAAATAGCTCTAACCAATTTGATTATATACCACATCTTAAAGATATTTACATGACAAATAAAACGTAATACCTTGAATTTTTAGTCGTCCTCCTTGGTCTGTGGGTACCATACTAACCTCTAGTTCCCGAGGTCGCGGTTTCAAACTCGGCGGAGGGCAATGGATTTTTCCGGGCCCTAAACCTGATAAAGAGACCTCTGAGCAAAATTTCTGGTCTTATACAATGGGACGCTAAGGGCCATAGCAGAACATCCATAAATAAAACGCAATTTAATTTATTTCTTGAATTTTCTGCGAAAAGCCTGTGAAGTCCTCTTCATTTGGAAAAATATTGTATAATCTGTATAACAGGTAAACTAAATATAAGGGTTAGACAATAACTTACTATACAAAAAAATGTAGATATCCTTAAAACAAACATTTTCAAAAACTTTTTTGTGGAATAAGTAATTTCCAATATATTCGTTATTAATGGTTCCAACTGTTCAACGTTTTGTTATTCTTTTGAAATCTTGTTGATTTTCGGCTGTTTCTCGCGATGCCCTGAAAAAGTATGGCCAGCGTAAAACATTTGACTATCGCTATTCCCTTTGTATCTATGACCTTTCTGCAAAGGTTTGTCACAAATAAAATTAAGTAGGTACAAAAATAAACTTTCGTAAGAATAGGAAAGGTAGAATCAAACGACTGACAAATGCAATGCCATAGCCGGAATTTGAACCAAATCCCGGCTATGGCATTGGATTTTTCAGTCGTCTGATTCTAACTTTCCAACCCTGTACAACACGGCTTGTGTAGAAGAACAATTAATTCCTTTTCGTAAGAATAGTTTGTATTACCCTACTAGTAAACGATAGAGGATAGGGAACGTGAATGTACACAGAGTTTTTCTGCCAATACTATAGCTTTTCCAATCTGATTAATCTCCCAGGAATTGCAGAGCAGTACCACTGTTTGTTAAAATAAAGCAACATTGCAACCAAAGTTCATTACAGTCGTGATAGCCATGTCAAGATACAACCAGTATCCATAATGTTGGCGAGTCTGAAATTTAGAAGCCCATTCAAGGGCTGCGTGAGCTCCAATTTCCAATTGTAAACGCTACCGGGAACAACGCTGCAATTAACAGACAACTTCTGTTGAGAAAACACAACAAAGTAAATATAATAGTTTCTAAGCATGTTACGAAACAGTTTTGTGCTAACGTGAATTAAATTTAAGACCGACTATCTCGGAGTAACCATCGAAATTTATGAAGCAGAAATTGCATGACTTGAAATGGCGGTATCGTCTGCCCTCCTCCAGATGACCGGCTGGCTACACGTTAATAGTCGAGGTTCGTGACTCGACTGGCAATGCTGCTACCAACGGCAACGTTTTAGATTGGGGGAGCTATTGAAAATTATCAACCATTTGATGGACTTCAGCGAATTCACCGATACTCAGCCATCAGACCGTTTCACAGAATTATAGCTTTTATGTTTCACAGCGCTTTAACGAGCACTACGTCCTTTTTAGGAGATTTCTGAAATTCTGCATTATGCACTGGGGCCTAACATTGCTTGTGCAGATATCTTGCAAAGAACTTCGTTAAGCATTATTTATTATAGAATACTTCAAATACCATTGAACCGTGTAAACGTTTCAATAAATGAACCAATTTCCGAAACATCCGATAATTATCGTCACATATACAAATAAGAAATACGTAGCCCGCCTCTATGCAGTGGAGAGTTACTAGGATAAGGTTTCTTCCGGGGTTTTCCCTTACCCTGAGAATACGAAATGTCGGGTAACTTAACTTTAAGGTTAAAGGACATTAAACTAAAAAAATCTTATGTGTTACACTCACATGACTTTCTCTACTCCTGTACAAACTACTTTTACAAACGCTTATTCTCCATCTACTTCATGTTAATCGAAATATCGAGATGTTAATCATATGGCTAATTTTCTTGTAGATGCAAGGGGAATTGGTAGGCTTTAAACGATAGTCAAATATTTTAAGAGCTGGTTGCTATGTGCAGTATTCCATTCTCTTTGCATTACCAGGACAAAAAAAAATTGAATAACGAATTTAAGAAAAAGTATAAGTATTGGAAAATTTAAGGGAATAACAAGCAATATCTCGAAAATGGTTCACTCAACAACAAAAATGTATATGACATAAATTGTGTATTTTAACGCGATCTTACATTTTTTGTGTAGTAAAATTTTGTCTATCTCTTATGGTTTACCAGTTATGCAAAAGTCGTTCACAATGAAGAATACATTTGGAGACATTCCCGGAAAATTCAAGATATATATTTTATTTTTCATGAAAATATCTTAGACATATGATATTTTAAACAAAATCGTTAGAGCCATTTTTGAGAAAATTAAAATTTTCCAAAAATGTTACATGTAAAGGGTAATCTGGGGTGGGGGGATTATCTTGAAAACCTTCGTGTCGCATCTCTGAGAGATACTGAAACAAAATAACAAATTTGGTGTTTATCCGATTGTTCGTTTTTGAGTTATGCTGTTCACAGACAGACAGACACACACACACAGACAGACACACACACACACACGGACATGTTTCCAAAAATACTTTTTTTGGATTCAGGGGGGCTCAAAACATATATTTCCGGTGAAATCTCGGTATCGAATTTTTGGGTGGAATGCAATACTTCCCCTACTTACTATACGTAGTAGAGAAAGTAAAAAACCTGATATGACACACTCACAAGACTTTCTCTACCTTCTATAGTTTATTAGTGAGTATACAAACTTATCTTCCTAAAGCTTATTTTATCCCAATAAACCTTAGCAGAAATAGCTGCATTACACATTTCATTACAGACACAAAGGGAATACCGATAGTCCATTTATTAAGAAGTGGACGCTACACCTGGCCTTGAAATTCCATGCTGTTTCCATGCAATCGCGAGAAACAATTGAATATAGGCAGTACTGTAAAAGAATGACCAAATAATGAACAATTCGAACCATTAATATCGGATATATCAGAAATGGCGTATTCCACAAAAAAATTATTTGACAGCAATTATTTGTGTAGTGCGTTTTCGTCTGTCGCTTCACGTTTAGCAGTTATATAAGATTTTATAAAGTTCCTTCCGAATGAAGAGGACTCCGTAGGTTATCCCAAGAAAATTCAAGATATACATTTTATTTGCCATGTAAATATCTTTAATATATGGTACTTTAATCAAACTCGTTAGAGCGATTTCTTAAAAATAAAAAATTTCGAAGCATGTTCCGTGTAAAGAGTAGTTTAGAATGGGGGGATTTTCTTGAAAATCTGCGTGTTGCATCTTTGGAAGGTGCTGAACCTAGATACCAAGTTTGGTATTTATCCGACTTTTCGCTTTCGAGTTATGCTGTTCACAAACACACACACACACACACACACACACACACAGACCTTTTTCTAAAAGTCGTATGTGATACATTCACATGATTTTCTCTACCCTTTACCTTTATTAGTGGGCATACCAACTATTCTTACTAAAGCTTATTTTTCTATCTACTACTTTTAATCCAAATAAAACTTTGCAGTAACAGTTACATTACACATTTCGTTATAAAAACAAAGAGAACAGCGATAGTCAAATGTTTAAGAACCAGATGGTATATGCTGCCTTAAAATTCCTATATACCGTTTCCATCATCGCGAGAAACAACTGAAAATAAATGGGGGCTTTAAAGAATGACCAAGAAATGAACAATTCGAATATTAATAAAGGATATTTCAGAAATGGCTTACGCTACTTAGTTGAAACAACTTGTGTGTTTTAAACAGACCTACATTTTTTGTGTAGTACGTTTTCGTCTATCGCTTAAGGTTTACCAGTTATACAAGATTATAGGACAAGAGGACTTCGAAGGCTATCCCAGAAAATTCAAGATATACATTTTATTTGGCATGTAAATATCTTAAATATACAGTATTACAATAAAAGTCGTTAGAGCCAATGTTTAAGGAAATCAAAAAAATTCCGGAATATGTTCCATGTAAAGGGTAGTAAAGAGTGGGGGATTATCTTGAAAATCTTCGAGTCGCATCTTTGGAAGGTACTGAACCTAAATACCAAGTTTGGAATTTATCGACTTTTCGACGCGCGCGCGCGTAGACTTATCTACAATTTTTTTTTTTACTTTCTCTACTACGTATAGTATTGTATTTCACCCAAAATTTCGATACCGAGATTTCACCCGAAATACATGTTTTGAGATCCCTGAATCCAAAAAAAAAAAAAAAAGCATTTCTAGAAACATGTCCGTCTGTGTGTGTGAACAGCATAACTCAGAAACGAACAGTCGTATAAACACCAAACTTGGTATTTAGGTTCAGTATCTTCCAGAGATGTGACACGAAGGTTTTAAAGAAAATTCCCCCACCCCAGATTACCCTTTACATGGAACATTTTTCGAAAATTTTAATTTTCTCAAAAATGGCTCTAACGATTTTGATTAAAATATATGTTTAAGATATTTTCATGACAAATAAAATGTATATCTTGAATTTTCTGGGAATGTCTCCAAAAGTATTCTTCATTGTGAACGACTTTTGCATAACTGGTAAACCATAAGAGATAGACAAAATTTTACAACACAAAAAATGTAGATCGCGTTAAAATACACAATTTATGTCACATACATTTTTTGTTGTTGAGTGAACCATTTTCGAGATATTGCTTGTTATTCCCTTAAATTGTCCAATACTTATACTTTTTCTCAAATTCGTTAGTGATTTTTTTTGTCCTGGTAATGCAAAGAGAATTGAATACTCCACATAGCAACCAGCGTTAAAATATTTGACTATCGCTTAAAGCCTACCAATTCCCCTTGCATCTACAAGAAAATTAGCAATAAGATTAACATCTCGATTAACATGAACATATGGAGAATAAGCGTTTGTAAAAATAGTTTGTACAAGAGCAGAGAAAGTCATGTGAGTGTAACACATCAGATCTTTTTATTCAGGGGCCTCAAAACAATTATTTCCGGTGGAATCTCGATATCAAATTTTTTGGTCGAATGCAATACCTTCTCTACCTACTAGGTAAGTGGTAGAGAAAGTAATAAATGATAATGGGTAGAGAAAGTCATGTGAACCATAAGATATTTTATTGTAGATTTTAAGGTAGTACACGTTCTTGGGCTAAAGCCATGTGCTCCAAAGAAAAGTGGATCGATGCACGACAGCACGAGTGGTGTGATTACTCTTAAGACCAGAGTGTCTGCAACAAATCGATCGCGGCCTACCTTGACTGGGCTGGCTCATCTTGATTATTGAATACAATGCTGAGAGCGGAAGAAGACTCTGTTGCTGGACTCGTTTAAATTGAGGAAGCCAGTCATTACCCGCCTCCTGCCTCCTGACGTCTTCAGCCCCGAACTGCTCACTTATTCTTCTCATTCAAATGTTTCATCACGGTAATGTTTGTGTGCCTGGCTTACAATGGACGCATCAACAGTCTGTGGCCGGCCGCAGCAAATGACATCAAAAAATGTGTAATGGTGACATGTCAACACTTTGTTTTTATGTGCCACATCAACACAGCAAACACGTAGCTTTTACGTGCTTCTATTGGATGAATGTGATGTGCAACACAAAACAAATATGAATGTTATATGTATTCGTAAACAGTGCGGAAATGAACACTGTTCCTTTATGAGCTAATGGCCAGGCCATGTATTCATTCTTAAGTCACATAAGCATGAAAAAACTCAGGAGATTACAGCTGTATCATAAATATATTTGTACGTAACAAGAGGTCATTTAATTAACAAACAAAACAGAGAGAGAGAGAGACTGACATTTATAACCAGGTGCTATCCCCTATCCATTATAATTCGTAAAAACGTTTCTATTCCTACGTCATAATTTCCGAAATGTTTTCAACACACATTTCCCCCTCCATTTATATGCCACCTTTAAATTCTAAGGTCATATCGGCGGCTTTGCCTTTTTTGACAATTGCTCATCGGCAATGATGTTCATTCGTTTTACTGTTGTGCTAATCTCTAGGTTTTTTATAAACACACACACACACGCGCGCGTTTATTCTCTCTCATATCCCTGACTCTAGGAAGGATGGGTAATAATCCTGGCTAAAGAAAAATTCCCACCCTCCAGCCGGAAATCGAACCCGGGACCTCTGGATTATACATTTTGTTGTACTGCATAGAAGCACAAAAAATAGTCAAATCTTTAAAACGAAACTGATATTGATAGTTACATGCTGGGTAGAGGCCTAAAAGTTACCATGAAAAATTAAATTAATTTTGAGTACCCAGCATGTACTTGAGGGGACGTATACTCACTTGGCTGCGGAGGAGCCATACAAAATCCAAAATATCAATCTAATTACATATTCCTAAAGTTATTTCCCAACCGTTTGGGGTTCCTACATTATTAAATATGAAAGGTGAAGGAAGATTCACACCGATCCAAAGGCCGGCTTGCACTCGCGATCCGCTTCTCTCGGAATCCTAAGCAAGACAGACGCTATATCCCCAACACTCGTGGCTAGGAAAGCTACCAGTCTACATGAAAGTGACTTCCGGCTGGCGTGATCAGTGCACAGGAGGAAGGTGTGTCTGCGGCCGAAACTGACTGAAAGACGAAAGCAACAATATGTCTGGTAATGACAATAAAACCCCTAAATTATGAATACGCCACAATATTCTGAACACTCCTTGCATAGCCGATAAGAAACAAAAAAATTTCAACAGTACGTAGCTTGAAACATTGGAAATTCCGAACGATTATAAACGCCTAAAACTACCAAACAAGTAATTTAAAAGAATGGAATATTCTAAAATTCTTAATATTTTTTTTTCTGAAGTAAGTTTTTGTGTATATTTTATGGGACTTCCCCAAAGCGCTAACTACTGTGCCAATGTGTGAAATCGCCACTGGAACCGAACCGAAAGACAGACACTGCTAATGGTTGAGTACGTCACGAATCTCCTTTCAACATTCTATATCTCATGCTGCCCCTCGTGCGTCCGGTAAGCCCGATTTTATCCCGATGCTCTTTGTTCAGTCTGGACAATGGGCTGAGGTTGTGAAAGTGAAATCGTTCATGCCGTCCGTACCTTCGAAACCTGCTGACATTTGATTCAAGTTGCATCTATAACCAGCCAAGGGGGGAAATGTTTAGAAATCCGGACAAAAAACGGGAGTGGTTTGGGAAATGGACTCTTCTGTTAAACTTGGCACATTTCTTTAATGTTATCGGGCACTTGCGTTCCAGTAAATAATTCACATTGTTTTCTAAGGCGCTTCTTCCAAATGTGTCAGCTGGCGGCCTCCATATTCTCTGTAATCAGCAAACATCACTAAGGTTCTTAATAGCAGATTATGATACAAGCGTTAAAAGTAGGGTTTTCTTTTAGGAGTCACAATCCTACGAGCAAAATACTATTTTTAGATCGCTCGATTTTGTCAAATATCAATAAAATAATATTATATTCCGTCCAGAAACTAAGAGAAATCACGTTAAGAACGATATCAACTCACGTGTATAGCGAGATGTCAGATTTTTTTTTTTTTTTTTTGATTCGCTGGCAGTCTTTTCAGTGAAATTATTTTCAACATGTTTTGCCTTACATCAAGCAATGAAGAGATTAAATGATATATCATATTACTTTCTGGATTTTTGGGTAAGTATTTCTAGTGTTATTCTTTCTGCTGCTTCTGTAACTTCACTTCCATTTCAGTTTCTTCTGAATTCATAATTGCTGCCATCTTTAGGTAGTTTATATGTACTAGATAAAAGAATAACGTTTAAGATAGGAAGCACAAGGCTGCCATTATAAGATATAGGTTAACTCCACAACAAATGCAATAAATTGAAGTATGACTACTAGTATTGTGAACAGATGAGACCGCCATGAGAAATTAATTTTGTAAAATTACATAATGTAAATTTAAATCTAATCAAACCAAGTCGATTTATTCAACATTTGCAAATACAAAAGGGTAATTGCCACGTGAGTGGACTTGAAACCAAAGTTAGTCACAATGGAGTGGTACGAGTATAAAAAGTTTATCACGCCTAGTGCGATAATTTAAAGCTGCTAGTTCGTGTGCACTATGCTCTACTTTTAGCCCATGCTATCTAAAAATATACATTTAGACAGTCGAAGGTAAATGAAGGGTTTTTAACGGTAGATGATCTTAATTAAAATGGAAAAATTATGCCACTGAGTTGTATAAAATTATAACCAACTTTTATTTCCTGGCAGTTGTGAAGATTATCCAAGAAGCTTGTATTGCGTTATGGCTGATAATTTGAATGCAGTAATTATGGAATCTGAAGAACCAGCCGAAATTTTACAAACAGCGAAGAAGGTAACAGAATTGCTGCAAATAAAAAAAATCTGATGTGTTACACTCACATGACTTTCTCTACTCTTGTACAAACTATTTTTACAAACTCTTATTCTCCATCTATTTCATATTAATCCAGATAAACGTTTGCAGAAACGATCTTTTGACATGCAAGGAGAATTACATTTTACACATAGCGACCAGTCGTAAAAATATTTGACTATCGCATAAGGCGTACTATGTTCCCCTTGTTTTGTATTTGCAAGGGCAATATAAGCACAGATATATCTCTTAATAGCTGGTTACTATGTGCAGACCATTCTCTTTGCCAGAGATTAATACTTTTTGCATATCCAAGACAAAAAAAAAAATACGATTAACGAATTCCCATTTGAGAAAATAAGTATTGAAAAATTTAAGGGAATAACAAGCAATATCTCGAAAATGGTTCACTCAACAACAAAAATGTATACCTATGACATAAATTGTGTATTTTAACGCGATCTACATTTTTTGTGTAGTAAAATTTTGTCTATCTCTTATGGTTTACCAGTTATGTAAAAGTCGTTCACAATGAAGAATACTTTTGGAGACATTCCCAGAAAATTCGAGATATGCATTTCATTTTTCATGAAAATATCTTAAACATATGATATTTTAATCAAAATCATTAGAGCCATTTTTGAGAAAATTAAAATTTTCGAAAAATGTTCCATGTAAAGGGTAACCTGGGGTGGGGGGATTTTCTTGATATATGTTTACAGATTTCCATCGTCTTAATTATGAATCCAAGGTTCGTTACATGCCTACGTAGATGCTACTGCATTTCTCGTAATTTTATATTACTGGTTATATAGCTAACAATGGCCTTTCCCTCTTATATTATATTTTATATGTTATAACGTTATATGCTTGTTCTCTATCATGTGTACATTATGAATATATGTGTTTTTAACACATTTAATTATTATACGTATCATATTACCAAAAATACATAACACGTAAAACCTAGAACAAAATATTAAAGAAAGAAATTACTAATGTGTTGATACTGAGAAGCTGTGAATTAGATATCTTATTACATTAATGAGTTATCGTATTAGTTTGTCCGTGGCTAGTACTGTATGTTGCTTCAAATTCTACTTATTAAGATATTTACACGGCAATTAAGCTTTATATCTAGAATTTTCTGGGAATAGGCTGTCAAGTCCATTTCATTCCTAATAAAGTTTGTATAATTTTGTATAACCGTAAACCAAGAGATAGACAAAATGTACTACACAAAAGTGTATATTTGTTTAAAACACACAATTTATTTAAATTAACCCTTTTTGTGGCATCCGCTATTTCAAAGATATCGGTTAATATTGGTTTCAATTGTTGAATACTTAGTGATTTTTTTAAAAGTCCTGTTGCTATTGTTTCTCGCGATGCCATGGAAAGAGCGTGGAATCTTAATGCAGCTATTTCTGCAAATGTTTATCTTGTTTAATATGAAGCAGAAAGAAAAATAAGCTTGCGTAAGAATAGTCTATAGGAGTTATATAAAAATAAGTGATATAGGGTAGAGGAAGTAATGTGAATGTAACACATCCGAGTTTGAAATATTATGATGAATCTCATTAGAACAGAATTTCATATTTTGCTGTTACAGTTGATTATGTATTTATCGAGCTATTCCCTGATCAATAAACAATAATGTAAACAAAACTAATCGTGAAATTCACACATAATACTAGGGATAAACATTATCTTCACGCTCAAGCCTGTAACACCAAGGCAATTAATAATGAATCCCATTATTGTGACACAACTGTTCATTAAATTACTAAATAACAAACAAGGAAAGGATTTAACTGACAGTTAAAAAACATATACACTGAATAAATCTGTGGACTCTACGGATTCGTTTATAGTAATTACAATTAACACATATTTGTCGTGAAAGTTTTAAGTGATTACACATTAATGATAAAAAAAATGTCATGTTACACTCATATGACTTTCTCTATTCTTATACAAACTCTTATTCTCCATCTATTTCATATTAATCGAGATAAACATTTGCAGAAACGATCTTTTGACATCCAAAGAGAATTACATTTTACACATAGTGACCAGTTCTAAAAATATTTGACTATCGCTTAAGGCGTACTATGTTCCCCTTGTTTTGTATTTGCAACGGCAATATAGAAAGACAGTAGCCTTTAAGCATAGACATCTCTCTTAATAGCTGGTTGCTATGTGCAGCACCATTCTCTTTGCCACAGATTAATACTCTTTGCATATCCAAGACAAAAAAATGAATTCCCATTTGAGAAAATCAGTATTGAAAAATTTAAGGGAATAACAAGCAATATCTCGAAAATGATTCACTCAACAACAAAAATGTATATGACATAAATTGTGTATTTTAACGCGATCTACATTTTTTGTGTAGTAAAATTTTGTCTATCACTTACGGTTTACCAGTTATGCAAACGTCGTTCACAATGAAGAATACTTTTGGAGACATTCCTAGAAAATTCAATATATACATTTTATTCGTCGTAAAAATATCTTAAACATATGATATTTTAATCAAAATCGTTAGAGCCATTTTTGAGAAAATTAAAATCTGCGATGGAGGGGTTTTCTTGAAACCTTCGTGTCGCATCTCTGGAAGATACTGACCTAAATACCAAGTTTGATGTTTATCCGACTGTTCGTTTCTGAGTTATGCTGTTCACAGACACACAGACATACAGACACACACACACGGACGTTTCCAAAAATGCTTTTTTTGGATTCAGGGGGTCTCAAAACATATATTTCCGGTGAAATCTCGGTATCGAATTTTTGGGTGGAATACAATACTTCGCCTACTTACTATACGTAGTAGAGAAAGTAAAAAAAGTTGCATAAATATTATTACGGGTGGTGTAGTATTATTTCTGTGGCCCGTCCACTTCCACTGTGACTCACGACCACATTCAGGAATTGGATTTCTGTTGGACCGGACATCATGATTTATTTATTCAGGTCGGTATGCGAATCCTGGGGTTGACTATGTACCTATCTACTATCACGAATTTTCCCCATTTCCTTTCATCTTCCAATGCAGTAGGGTTAGGCGCGATAGAGACGGTTGTGTGCCACGTAGGTATGCACTGGACGTCCTTTGAGGAAGATATATTTATTCAATGGCATGTAGCATTCTCCCCGAAATTTTCCATGAGCATAGGGGGATACTGAAGGGCCGGCCGTGGATGTTCATTCTGGAAGTGTTAGGGACCCCGCTTCGCTGCGCCTGCCGCCATCAGATCTGTTCATTCTTCGTCCTAGCTCCCGCCTTAACCCCTTCTCCCGTAGGTTTAGTAGCCACAACAGGCCTAGCCTTGGCAGCAATGCGAAATCCTCCTCCGTTTCTAATCCCTCAGATCACCTCTTAGGATCGTTCAGTCCATCTGTCAGTGTATATGAAACACTAATGAATTGCTGTACGGTCGAGTTTACTGAGATCGCATTGAAGAAAAGAAACTCAGAAATGGAAAACATTGCGGTGCTTAATTCAAATGGGCGAATGGAATGGAGTGCTTAGAAGAAAAGAGAGAACAACAGCTTTAAGTATTGAGTGAGAAACTCATACAGGTAGTTACGGTTTGGACTGGTATATGCAGCAAAGGAATCATACGCCCTATTTTTACTTTCTCTACTACGTATAGTAAGTAGGGGAAGTATTGTATTGCACCCAAAAATTCGATACCGAGATTGCATCGGAAATATGTGTTTTGAGAACCCCTGAATCCAAAAAAAGCATTTTTGGAAACGTCCGTGTGTGTGTCTGTATGCCTGTGTGTCTGTGAACAGCATAACTCAGAAACGAACAGTCGGATAAACACCAAACTTGTTATTTAGGTTCAGTATCTTCCAGAGATACGACACGAATGTTTTCAAAAAAATAACCCCACCCCAGATTTCCCTTTACATGGAACATTTTTCCAAAATTTTAATTTTCTCAAAAATAGCTCTAACGATTTAGATTAAAATGTCATATGTTTTAAGATATTTTCATGATAAATAAAATGTATATCTTAATTTTTCTGGGAATGTCTCCAAAAGTATCCTTTATTGTGAACACTTTTGCATAACTGGTAAACCATAAGAGATAGACAAAAGTTTACTACACAAAAAATGTAGATCGCGTTAAAATACACAATTTGTCATATACATTCCTTTTTGTTGAGTGAACCATTTTCGAGATATTGCTTGTTATTCCCTTAAATTTTTCAATACTTATTTTCTCAAATGGGAATTCCTTATTAATTTTTTGTCTTGGATATGCAAAGAGCATTAATCTGTGGGCAAAGATAATGGTGCTGCACATAGCAACCAGCTATTAAGAGAGATGTCTATGCTTAAAGGCTACTGTATTTCTATATTGCCCTTGCAAATACAAAACAAGGAGAATATAGTAGGCCTTAAGCGATATTCAAATATTTTTAGAACTGGTCGCTATGTGTAAAATGTAATTCTCTTTGCATGTCAAAAGATCGTTTCTGCAAATGTTTATCTCGATTAATATGAAATAGATGGAGAATAAGAGTTTGTAAAAGTAGAGAAAGTGATGTGAGTGTAACACATCAGAATTTTTTTTTTTTGTCCTGGTAATGCAAACAGAATGGAATACTCCACATAGCAACCAGCTCTTAAAATATTTGACTATCGCTTAAAACCTACCAATTCCCCTTACATATACAAGAAAATTAGCAATAAGATTAACATCTCGATATCTCCATTAACATGAAGCATATGGAGAATAAGCGTTTGTAAAAATAGTTTGTACAAGAGTAGAGAAAGTCATGTGAGTGTAACACATCAGATTTTTTTCCGACAGGACCGTGACTGCAGAAATGTTAAGAGAATATATTAATGCAAGTAAACAATACCTCTGTACGAAGCTGTGCGAAACAACCCCATTTGGAAGCAAGACGGTGCTTCACCGCACTGCGGATTACACGTCTATGCATTTTTGGACGACAATTTTCAAGAGTGGATAGGAAGGCGGGGTAAAACCGATTGACCTCCAAGATCACTAGATCTCACAACATGTGATTTTTCGCTGAGGGGGATACTGAAAGACAATGTTTTCGTTAAAACCATTAAACCTACAGTATTTAAGGGATTTTGTTCAACAAGAATTTGAAGACATTTTTGGTAATAATGGGGAGTTGTGTGACAAGATATGTAAATCAGTGTTTAAACGATATGTTAATTGCCTAGATTACAATGGAGGACACTTTGAACCATTTCAGTTGGACAAATTACTTTGTCTAAACCATTAAAGCTACAAAACACTGTACTGCATTTCCGGTTAACTGGCTTATGTTTTATCACCTTTTGTTAAAATTTCGCTTTACTTACAGTTATGATTTTCTGCTCACAAAGATTCCCAGCCATGATTTCTTACCTGCAAAGAAAGGGAAATACATTTAATTAGAATGGACTTTCCGTTTGGAAATACAAAATACTGTATTCACCAAAATTCAAATATAAGCTTATATTAAGTTCCTGTTAATAAATACTTGTGAAAAAAACTTCAATTAGATAACAATATGGTAATGCAATATTTTGCTGAGACACTTCGGCGAATTTAAACGCCGGTGAGTATATGCCAGTCATATATATTTATACGTGTGCTTGGGTGCAACAAGTGGTCTAATTTGGTATTGAAACATGTCTTCTCTAAGCGTTACCTTTCTACATCCCCTCTTACTTAATTCTAACCACTAATAGTGAAGTTACTTACGTCGTCCCAAAACATGGGTAGAGGGTAACACTGCCAAAAGCTACCTTCCTTATAGTTGAGTCCTAATACGTTAATAATCATCCTGATACGAGGGGCACTACTTATATTTTGAGTCTTGGCAACCCTGAATGTTGTAGGTGCCATCTGACGTTTCCAATGAGGTCTCCACTTCAAACATTTTATCAATAGAGCGTCATTTGTTTTGTTTTCACTAACTTGAAAATTGTGTCAACAAAAACATGGAATTAACTCGTGAAAATGTTCGTGCAATGATTTATTACGACGTTCGACGTGGATTATCAAAACAAGGGTGCATTGAACTAACTTCCACATTTGGCGACAAAGCTCCATCCTTTGCCACTGTAAAACGCTGGTATAACGAATTTAATCGTGGCCGCCGTTCGCTCAATGATGAAGTTCGTGAAGGTCGTCCAAAATCATTTGTGCCAGAAAACATTGAAGCTGTCATTGCTGAATGGTACACAACCATTTGTTTGCCGGAAGTCTTCGATGAGGTAAGCAAAAGCAACAAGAACCGTAGGATCGTTCATCATCAAGACAATGCGAGCGCGCACACATCTCGTCTAACAACAGAGTATTTGAAGGCTCAAAAATAGAACTGATGGGTCATCCGCCATACAGTCCTGATTTGGCACCCAATGACTTCTTTTTGTTCCCGAACATCAAGAATAAATTGCGTGGACGATTTTCGTTGGCAGAAGGAGCCGTTGTTGCCTTCAAAAACCATGTTTTGGAGGTGTCTCAAGAAGACTGGAATAAATGGTTTGACAAATGGTTCAAACGGATGCAAAAGTGTACTGAATATAAAGAAGAATATTTTTACAAGCAATAAAGCAGTTTTCAATCAGAAATTATTAGGCTCAAAATATAAACAGTGCCCCTCGTAATAATATGATTGAACATAACAGTGAATTTATTTAACAACACTTTTTGACTAAGAGCGCCATATCATTTTTGTTATACAGCAATTATGATAATATTAGCGACATTGTTAAACAGCAAAGCAGTTGCTGAAAGTGACAAATACATGGAAAAATATCTGACCTGTTCTACTCACATGAATTTCTCTACTCTTGTACAAACTATTTTTACCAATCTTATTCTCCATCTACTTCATGTTAATCAGATAAGCGTTTGCAGAACTACCTTATTGCTAATTTTCTTGTAGGTGCAAGGGAAATATTGTTGACTGTTGGTCACCTTGCTTCAACTGTAGGTCAACTCATCTATCTAGAGAGGAAGAAAAAGAAGCAGTAAAGCCCGACTACCTTGTTTGTTCTATTTCTGTAGCCTTACTAAAATGTTAATTTTCTGTGTTGTTCAATTATATATTTGTTAATATAATAAAGTCTCGCCTCATATACACACTTCTTTTTAACTGATGTATCTCTGCGATCACAGGTTACTTGCGGAACCGGTTATAAAAAAAAACTCGAATGAACTTGCTGGAGCGTTGCTGCACTGTTATTTTGGAGCTGTATAACTGGTTATTTTTTGGAACTGTTTCAAAATTACGGTTACGTTCCTTTTGTCCAACCTCTAACCCAAACACTTTGCACATTTGTGGTTGCTGATCAACGAATTTCACGTGTTCGTGGTTCCGGGGACTAGAAATAAGAACCGTTTGCGTGCGAGGGCGACGTTAAATCGATTGTCAATAACACGACGTGAGTGTCGCCGGCACTCGGGTTCGTTGAACGTGGAGGGACCGAAATATAGAAAAGTGTTTCCACTTATCCACTTGTGTGAGACAAGTTGATTTAGACCAGTGACGCGTGATCTATTAAAACAACACCGCTACGTTTGCTGTGCCGCGCGGGGAGGATGGAGAAGCGGCGTTCCCACCTCTACAGGCACGTGTGTGAAACTTCTGGTCTTTAAAACCAGGAAGTGGCGATTTATCTTGACCAAGATAATCTAAAAGATGTCCGTATGACAACAACTTAGTAACGCCACGCCATTTGCATACCTTCAACATGGGAATCTTAATCTACGCACCTTCCCAGACATAACTTCTAGCTACCAATTTATTTTTTCTGACGTGGACAACGATCTCTAAACTTAGGTTGGCTGCATTTAAACAGTGCAGGTCCAAATAAACTTTTGGAGACTAAAAAAATCTAATGTTCAATTCACATTACTTTCTCTAACACGTAAGTAGTAGGCAGAGAAAGTATTGCATTCCAATAAAAAATCCGAAAGCAAGATTTCATCGGAAATATGTGTTTTGACACCCCTTAATTCCAAAACTAAAGCATTTTTAGAAAAAGATCCGTGTGTGTGAACAGCATATAGCAAAAACGAAAAGTCAGATAACTACCTACTTGGTATTTAAGTTCAGCATCTTCCAAAGATGCTACAGGAAGATTTTCGAGAAAATCCCCACCCCAACTACCCATATACGCAAAAATTTTCGAAATTTCTATAACAATTTTAAATTAAAATATCATATATTAAATATATTTACATGAGAAATGAAATGTATATCTTGAATTTACTGGGAATAGCCTGTGAAGTCCTCTTCATTCGGAAGGAATTCTGTATAAACTTGTATAATTGGCAAACGTTAAGCGATAGACGAAAACGACTATACAAAAAATGTAGTTTTCTTTAAAGCACACAATTTATTCCAAATATGCGTTATTAATGGTTCGAGTTATTCAATACTTTTAAAGTCCTGTCGATTTTCAATTGTTTTTCGCGATGTCATCGAAACATTATGGAATTTTAAGGACAGCGTATACGTCCAGTTCTAAAATATCGCTATTCCCTTAGTATCTGTGACCAGATGTGTAGTGCGGCTATTTTCGGAAGGTCTATCTCGATTAAAATGAAGTTGATAGGAAAATAAACTTTCGTAAGAATAATTTGTATACCCAATAATAAGCAATACAGGTTAGTGAAAGTAATGTGAATGTAACGCTAGAATTTTTTTTTCTCTGACGTGGACAGCTATGGTTTAGGTTGGCTTTGTTCAAACAGTGCAAATTTAGAAAAACCTTTGGAGAAAAATCTTGTTTTACATTCACATCACTTTCTCTAGACACTACCATGTATTTTTATACTATTCTACAAACTAGTTTCATTACACATTTCGTTGTAGGTACAAACAGGTTACACACACACACACAAAAGACAGTTAAACCTATTTGTATGCTGGCGTTGTAATTCCGTAATATTTCCATGTCATCGCGGAAACAACTGAATGTTGACAGTACTTTAAAAAATTGTAGAAATAATGAAAAATTCGAAGGAATTAAAAATTGAATCGAGTTTTATTTATGGACGCTCATTAACCATTGTGGTCCTTAGCGTCCCATTCTGCTAAGGGTGTGAAAGACCGGTAATTCGCCAAGCTTGAGGTTCTTTTACGTGCCGTAAATCTACGACGCGAGACCACCGACTTTACTTCCCTTCCAAAGGAACGGCCTGAAAAGATCCATCACCCGCCGCGGGTTTGAACCAGCGACCTCGGGAACTAGAGGCTAGCACGGTAACCACTACACCACGGAGGACAATTCAAACGAATAACAACGAACATATCACAAATGACTGAAAATAAATTGTATGTTTATAAGAGATCTACATTTTTACTTTCTCTACTACGTATAGTAAGAAGGGGAAGTATAGTACTCCACCAAAAATTCGATACCGAGATTTCACCGGGAATATATGCTTTGAGACCCCGTGTCCAAAAAAGAGCATTTTTGGAAACATGTCCGTGTATGTGTCTGAGAGAGAGAGAGAGAGAGAGAGAGAGAGAGAGTGTGTGTGTGTGTGTGTGTGTGTGTGTGTCTCCGAACAGCATAACTTAGAAACGAGCAGTCGGATAAACATCAAACCTGCTATTTAGGCTCAGTATCTTCCAGAGATGCGACACGAAGGTTTTCAAGAAAATCCCCCCCGTCCCAGATTACCCTTTACATGGAGTATTTTTCCAAAATTTTAATTTTCTCAAAAATGGCTTAACGATTTTGATTAAAATATCATAGGTTTAAGATATTTTCATGACAAATGAAATGTATATCTCGAATTTTCTGGGAATGTCTCCAAAAGTATTCTTCATTGTGAACGACGTTTACATAACTGGTAAACCATAAGAGATAGACAAAATTTTACTACACAAAAAATGTAGATCGCGTTAAAATACACAATTTATGTCATATACATTTTTTTTTGTTGAGTGAACCATTTTCGAGATATGGTTTGTTATTCCCTTAAATTTTCCAATACTTACATACCAACCACTTCTTAAAATATTTGACTATCGCTTAAAGCCTACCATACTTCCCTTGCACCTACAAGAAAACTAGCAATAAGATTAACATCTCGATTAACATGATGCGTATGGAGAATAAGCGTTTGTAAAAATAGTTTGTACAAGAGCAGAGAAAGTCATGTGAGTGTAGCACATCAGATTTTTTTGTGTAGTAAGTTTCATTCTCTTACGATTTACCAGTTATACAAAATTATACAAAGCGGAGTTTCTTAGAAAATCCAGGATATACACTTTATTAACCACATGTGTATCTTAAACATATGGTATTTTAATCAAGTCGTTATAGCCATTTTTGAGAAAATAAAAAATAACGAAAATACTTACACATAAAGGGTAGTTAGGGCGGGTAATTTTCTTGAAAATCCTCATGTCGCATCCTTAGAAGATGCTGAACTTAAATACGTTTGGTATTCCACCCGACTTTTGATCGTAAGTGTAGCTATTACGTACAAATGGTTCAAAGAGCTAAGATATTAAGAATGTGGCTAAAACAAATTTGTTGCGAAAGTTGATATTAGAAGAAATAATGTTTATATTGCAGTTTCCAACTTATTTAATTAAAGACAGACATGATTTCTCAATGGAAGAACATCTTCCTGTCCCTATATTGTCGTAACTGCTTTTCTCGACAGCCAAGTGCAGTCATAGGTTTCTCATATTTTACTCAACATTAATTTCACGCATTCTATTTTTGTTCTATTCCAGTAAATAGCTGGTTTATCTCGTTCTGCATTTACTTTCAGACATTTCTCTCATTATAATTATACGGCTTATTATAGGCACTGCCCTTAAGCTTAATGAAGAAAAGCGTCTATTGACACTTAAGATGTAATCTACACCTTAAAGTCTTTCGTTTCTAGTTCCTTTCACATTCCCCAGAATCGATATCAAGACGTGAGTCCCACAAAGGAACGAATCCTCTTCTTTTGCAGTTCATTTAGACTTTTCCTCTCCCCCAAGTGCTTTCTCTATTTGCGCCCCTTCTTTCTTCCTCTTTCTTCTCTCTTGTTCCGCCGCCTCCTTAGCCTGTTGATTTAATCCCCCTCTTTCTTTCGGTGCTCGTTATCTGCTTGTCTGTACAATTACGCTTCTTAGCATTCCGTTCAGGAACGAAACACGATGTGAATGAGAGTGTTATGCAAAGTGTGGAACACGGACGAACACCTCGTTCCCTGCCGGAAGGGAGTCGCCATGATACAAACACTTCTAACTGGAGGCAACAAGCGAGCAAACTTAATAATGCCGTCATACAGACTCTTATTTTACCGTCAGTCCTGCTCCAGCTTCTTGTGGCTAAGATACGTCCTGGCATTGTTGTTGTCTTAGTCAAACCGAAGTTCACCTAGCTCCAACAGCCAATCTTTGCATTGCCTAGCTAGTGCATCTAGTTTTCATACATGTATCAACCATGCATTCCGGAAGAGAAAGATTTTGGACCAATCACAAGCAATGGATCCTGTCCTCTTACATTTGTTTGTTAATATGCTAAGAAAAATCTGATGTGTTACACTCACATGACTTTCTCAACTCTTGTACAAACTAGTTTTACAAACGCTTATTCTCATATGCTTCATGTTAATCGAGATATCGAGATGTTAATCTTATTGCTAATTTTCTTGTAGATGCAAGGGGAACTGGTAGGCTTTAAGCGATAGTCACATATTTTAAGAGCTGGTTGCTATGTGGAGTATTTCATTCTCTTGGCATTACCAGGACAAAAAAAAAAAGAATAACGAATTTGAGAAAAAGTATAAGTATTGGAAAATTTAAGGGAATAACAAGCAATATCTCGAAAATGGTTCATCCAAAAACAAAAAATGTATATGACATAGATTGTTTATTTTAACGCATCTACATTTTTTGTGTAGTAAAATTTTGTCTATCTCTCATGGTTTACCAGTTATGCAAAAGTCGTTCACAATGAAGAGTACTTTTGTAGACATTCCCAGAAAATTCGAGATATACATTTCATTTGTCATGAAAATATCTTAAACATATGATATTTTAATCAAAATCGTTTAGAGCCATTTTTAAGAAAATTAAAATTTTCGAAAAATGTTCCATGTAAAGGGTAATCTGGGGTGGGGGGATTTTCTTGAAAACCTTCGTGTCGCATCTCTGGAAGATACTGAACCTAAATATCAAATTTGGTGTTTATCCGATTGTTCGTTTCTAAGTTATGCTGTTCACACACACACACGGACAAATGCTTTTTTTTTGGATTCAGGGGGTCTCAAAACATGTATTTGCGGTGAAATCTCGGTTTCGAATTTTTGGGTGGAATACAATACTTCTACTTACTATACGTAGCAGAGAAAATAAAAATTACAATTAGTTTGCCTACTAAAATTTGGCCCTCGCCGCTCACATCTACTACCTTTCATACAAATTTAATAAGTAAATGTTATTAACCACAATTAAATTGCCTTTCTCACTCTTCACAGTACATTTCCACATATTTTTACATTGTATAAACATAGATCCACACTCTTACACTCTCCCCATATTTTTCAAACCACTCTTGATTAGTAAGTTATTTATTTCGGTTTTTAGTTCGTTTACAATCAAACGCCCTCCTTGGTTTTCCTCCCTTCCACTCCCCCTATACAAAACCATTCTATTGTCTTTTAACTTCCAGTTCTTGCCCATTCTATGCTCTCTCTTTCCTGCATGTTTACTTTATTAATACATTTTCTCTAGCCATGAATGTTGTGGCGTATTATTATATTTATTGTCATTACCAAACACACTGTTGTGTTGTATTGTTGCCACCAGACGTAGCATTATTGGGTCTCCTTAGTTATATTTTGGCTTAAGGTCTCTGCTTTTCGGTGCGGATCACGCCAAAGTGAAGGATATGTTTGAAACCGTCTGGTATGACGTCAACCCTGTCTGGCTTCGGCTAGACACGGTTGGTAGGTTAAAATAGCGCCATTCTAGTGGAAGTGTTCGTTGGAGCCAGACGTGTGTGTGGCCGGTCTACGGTTTAGTAGCATCTCCTCCCATCCTTTTCCTTGTTTAATATGTAGAGTCGCCAGACGTGTTCTGAATAAATCTGAGGTATGTAAAGGTAATGTGTGTTATGTAATTTTTCAGTATAGCATAAAACTTACGCCTTTCCCTTAATTCCACACCAAGGTCCCGGACTTTCGGTGCCAGCGAGTTAGGCCACCCCATGTGCGTGTTGGGGTGATCTAAATTAATTCCTTTTTCCTGGTAGCCTTTTGGCCTCACCCCAACATGTAACAATATGTCAACATAAGATACCAATGATTTCTTTTACGTTATGCCACTCTTAAGACAATTTTGTTTCTCTATATCATCAAATTTTAATCCTTCCTGAACCCTTCAGTATCTGTTTCTCTCCTCCAAATATTACCTAAGCGAATGCATTCCAAGATATTTCTTATGCTACTTATCCATCTTCTGTCATTTAGAGATGATTCTTGATAAATTAAACACTTTTTCAATAAATTATTCTCATCTAAATTTAGAATCTTATGTCAATATTTCAGAACTCTTTACATAATTAAACCTTTCTTTGCCACTCGCCCCATTTCTCTTTCACTGCTGAAATTGATAAGATAGTTATATAGTTTTCATTTCATCGCCTCGAAGTGCAATTTTGGTTTCAGTGAGCCCAAGTATTATTCCAGAAATCTTTACAGTTCGAAATTCATTTATTGGAGTGTTAAAACTTTGACATTTATGATTGTTAATTTATTTTTACTTCTCTATCACAGGGTAGAGGTAGATTTGTATTCCCCACGAAAATTCGGCATCAAGATTTCACCGGAAGTACAGGTTTTGAGGTCCCTATGGATAAAAAATATTTTATTTTGAGAAGGTCCATATATATGGGTGTGGGTGTGGGTGTGTGTGTGTGTGTGTGTGTGTGCGCGCGCGCGCATCCTCACTCAAAAACGAATATTCACATAAATACCAGACTTGGTATTTATGTGAATACCTGGTATTTATTCAGTATCTTTTAAAGATGCTACACAAAGATTTTCCAGGAAATTTCCTAGTTCAGATTACCGTTTAAATGGAAAATGTTTCGTCGTTTGTTATGCTGAAAAAAAGTCTAAGGATTTTGGTTAAATCACCGTAGGTATATTCAAGATATTTATGTGACAAAATTTATATCTTCCATTTTCTAGGAATCGGTTGTGAAGGACTCATTCGGAAGGATTTTGTACACTTCTGTATCACTGGTAAACCATAAGATATAGAGGAAAACAAAAGACATAGATTTCTTTAAAACACATAATATCTATATTTCAAATTACTTTTTTGCGGCATTTCTATTTCCGAGATATCCGTTGTTATTGATTTGAAATGTTCACTACTTTGTGCTGCAGCTTTCAGTTGTTTCCCGCGATATCATAGAAAGAATATGGAGTTGCTAAACATGAGTTTAGTTTCTAAACTCATGTTTAGCAACTAAGTTGCCAACCCAGTAAAGAAAAATGCAGACAAGATTATGCAATTATAAGGTGTAAAGGTTATTTTAAGCACATTAAAATGTTTCTGATCTCCCCCCACTCTTTGGTTTTAGTTTTACCGATGCGCCAACTATCATAGTAAGGTATCGAACTAACTCCTCTTAACGTGAAGTAAACACACATTTTCACTATGGGTGTGGAATAAACACATGTCCCTAACAGTGCTAACAGCTGATACACTGATATTTATTCCTTTCAATGAAATTACAGCAGTCCCAAATATCGAAATACTTTTCAAGTTCTGGATCCACTAATTAAAAAATAAAGTGAAACACAAGAAAACTTGACCTGTTTAAGTTTATTCTACAGTTACGCCACTGCCTTATATGCGGAATTTGCAAAAGGAAGCACTGATCTGAACTTCGCCGAAGTTTTTTTCTCTCTACAGGAATATCCAAACTTATCAGCAGAAGAAACCTGGTAAGGAATATTAATCATCTGATCTCGAAATCTCCGTTGAAAACTCCGCATAATGTTCAAAGAAAATAAAATTAGCTGTCAATTCCAACTGTAAAGTTCTAGAATTAAAATATCTAGAACAGTGGAGCGTGACTGAATATTTCACGTCAGTTAGTTTGGGTTTACTTCTACTGTTTACTTTTAGAGCCGTATTGTATCTCCGAAAAGTTCTCAAGCTTTAGAGCAACGGAAGCAGACAGTACCTCTGAAAACAATCAGTTCCATAAACAGATGCAAAGGGTGAATGTTTATTACATATATATTGATGTACAGTTTATTTTATGGACAGAGGAAGCGTCCATCTGATTTTAATAACTTGCTAAAATGGGATATGTCTTAGAGTTACTGAATAGCAGTCGTCGGTGTCTTTGAAAACAGCCAAGCTGTAAACAAAACAAAGTCCAAAATTGATTTACACGATGGACCATTTAAGTTCAGACTGTACAATATCTCCACAACTAGCATTGTAGAAAGAAATGTCTCTAAAAAAAGTTGCTTCATATCATGGGAGGAAGTAAATGCCGTTAGTCGTGTTTTGTTTGGAGGACGTTATGATAGTCATTTTAGGGTTGATTTAATTTGTTTAAATGGGAACCTACATTATGGTGATGATAGGAAAATTTGCGGATTAAATTATCCAACGTAGAATTCGCCTAGCGACCGACGAAAACCACGAAAAAACCTTCGGTCAGATTTGTCCGCCCCGAGGATTTGAACCTGGGACTTCCCTAATGCGGGTCACAGACGTTATCGCCTGAGTCATCCTGCTCAGTGAGTTGCTGTAATAAAATTTTTAACGAATCCACCTGAAATTGTGAATTTTAAAAGTTTCACAATGAGTATTGTAATTGAGATCCAACATTTGTGTATAGCGATAAAAAAACAGCTCAATCCGAATGCATGTACCAATGGACATTTACCTTACATCGCTTTTGAACTAAGCAAAGGACACTGTTAACGACTGCGAGTGGCTCTCGTATGCATTCATTTAGTTCACGTCCTGAAAAGAATGGACTTAGGGCCCGAGCATAAAAAGACCAGTTATTATATCATCCATGTTCCTTTTTATCGCAGCTCAGAGCTACTCTAACGTGAAAAAACCTCCGCGTTAAGCCAAGAAAAGAAGAATCGTAGCTGAAAACTGCGCCAGGCTTCCTTCTCATTCCACCTGGCACACCCCGAACAAAAAGCCAAGCATGTGCTTCTTCCCTTGTAATTTATTTCTCTACGGCAAAATAATATAACGGCAGACATTCGGTTTAATATAACGCAACACGAGGTCGGTTATGGAATGTCATCATTCTCTGTCTCCACGAACAACCCGCTTCTCTTGTCACAACAAAAACCTTCCGAACTGCTCTGATTCCCAGATGTTAAATTTACTAAGAACGATTATCTACACAATAGCAACGGAGTGTATAGCAAAATGCATGTGATCTTTAGTATTTCTCTAACCACTGACGTTTCCTTTGTACCTATTCAGTAATATACAGAATTTATTAACAAATTCAACTTCCCCAATTGGAGGCTTACATAAACAGAGCATACTAAACAACAAAACAATATGAATACATAATTAAAATTGTAAACAAAGTAAATATTTTAATAAAGCTGCAACTAATAAAATATTATCTCAAAACAAATATAATCTACAAATGTATATGGCAATTTCCTTATCTAAAACAAATCTGCATCTGAAATTAATCAGTTTACGTATAATACAAATTATTTTTCAATATAGCTAGTGAACCTTTTTAGAATATTAAGGGGCCACTGATTTAATAAATATATTCTTATCTATCTTACTCGCTGTTACTGAGGGCACTCGGCACTGACAAAGAGAAGGCGTCCCAGAGAGGAAGTATGAGGCGAGCGGAGACACCGGGCGGCCGGATCCAGGAGCGACGGTGCTGCAATGACGGGATCCCTAAGTTTCCAGATATAGACGGACAGGCAGACTGGAAAGCTCATCCCGCACAGAGGAGGTCCAATACCCCTCAAAGGGATTCGGCAGCCAGCCGAAAGCCGAGGGACGGAGTTACAAAGAGCATCCTTTTCCCCCTGCCACGCTGCACCGAAACACCATCGCCGATACTTCCGACACCGAAAGAGACAAACGGAGTGAAGAATGAATGAAACCACTCCAGTATTCGCATGACGACCCGGGAAACCCACCAAAAAGAACCCATGGGTCAGAATAGGTGGTCGCCAGGGATTGATCCCGTGACTTCCCGAATGCAGGCCACTGAGCCATCCCGCTCGGTAAATGAGTTCTTTAATTTATATCTTCTGCAGCACGTTACAAAAGTGCATGGGATAGCACCCCTGGCTCCAATTAGCAATCCAACGCCAACTGAAGCAAGATTATATTTATTGCAGAAGTATGGTACTGTTGGTTCATAAATGGCACACTTTTCATTGAACTTCAGTCGGTTGGTCTTCGTCTGTTTCCCATCTGACGATAGGATCTATGAGAGCTCTCGAACATGAGCCAGGTTGAATAGCTATGATGTGTCTTCTGTTTGATCCATTCATTGCAATATCATGGACTTCCTCGTAAACCTGGTACTTTTGCAGTTTGAGGGCTTCGGCAATCACTGAGTGCACTCGATGTCTTTACATTTCTAAGCATGCTTCCATGTGGACAAGACCCAATTATTTTTCATACAGAATATTAATACTTTTTCTACTACTTACCCTTGGCAAGTAGAGGAAGTATTGCATTCTATACAAAAAAAATCTTATGTGTGAAATTCACACAACTTTCTCTACCCTCCAACGTTCATTAATGAGTATACAAACTATTCTTACCTAAGCTTATTTTTCTATCTATACATTTCAATCCAAATAAACCTATACAGAAACACCTACATTACACATTTCGTTACAGATACAAAGGGAACAACGATAGTCAAATGTTAAAGAACTGGACGCTACACGCTGCCTTAAAATTCCATACTATTCCCATGCAATCGCGAGAAACAATTGAATGTTGAAAGGACTTTAAAGAATGACCAAGAAATGAACAATTCGAACCATTAATAACAGATATCCCTAAAATGGCTTATGCCACAAACAATACTTATTTGAAATAAATTGTGTGTTTTAAAGAGATCTATTTTTTGTGTAGCACGTTTTCGTCTATCGCTTAACTTTTACTAGTTTACAAGATTATACGTCATTGCTTCCAAATGAAGAAGACTTCAAAGGCTATTCCCAGAAAATTCAAGATATACATTGTATTTGTCAAACATACGATTTTAATCAAAATTGTTAGCCATTTTTATAAAATAAAAGATTTCGAAAAAGGGTAGTTTGGGTGAGAAGATTTTTTTTTGAAAATCTTCGTATCAAATTTTCGGAAGATATTGAATCCAAATACCAAGTTTGTATTTATCCGACTTTTCGTTTTTGAGGCCTGTTCTCTCTCTCCCTCCCTCCCTCCCTCCCTCTCTCTCTCTCTCTCACACACACACACACACACGGACCATTTTTTAAAAATGCCTTTTCTGGATTCAGAGGCCTCAAAACATGTATTTCCGGTGAAATCTCGATATCGAATTTTTGGGTGGAATGCAATACTTCCCCAACTTACTATTCGTGGTACAGAAAGTAATTAAATACCGAGATTTCACCGGAGATACACGTTTTGAGGCTCCCTGTATCGAAACAGGAATTTTTAGAAATTTAAGTTCCGAGTCTTTCTAGGGTGCGATGTGAAGATTTTCAAGAAATCTCCCACCCGAAACTACCATTATATGGAACATTTTCGTTATTTTTCACTTTCTCTAAAAATGATTCTAAATATTTTTATTAAAAGACATATGTTTAAGGTATTTGCATCACAAATAAAAAGTTTATCATGAATCTTCTGCGAATAACCTCTCCTTTCTGAATGAATTTTGTATAATTAGCAAACCGTAAGACAGAGACAAAATCTTAATATACAAAACATGCAGATTTCGTTAAAGCACACATTTATTAGCAAATACATTTTTTGTGGCGTTACCCATTTCCGAGATATTCTTTGTTATTGGTTTCAATTTTCAAATGCGTGTACCTTTTATTTTGTGTAGTACGTACTTGTAACAAGTAGAGGTAGTATTATTGTATTCTGTCTAAAAATTCGATGTCGAGATTTCACCCGAAATTACTTTGAGGGCCGCTGAACAAAACAAAAGTATTTTATTAAAAGGTGTGTGTGCGCGCGCGTGTGTGTGTGTGTGTGTGTGTGTGAACAGTATAACTCAAAAAACGAGAGGTCTGTTAAATACCAAACTGGGTGTTGAAGTTTAGTCTTTCAAGGATGCGACACGAAGATTCTCACGAAAGTCTCCCAGCCCCAAAGTACCTTTTACACTGAAAATGTTTCGCGATTTTTTATTTTCCCCCAAAATGGCTCTTAAAGATTTTGATTAAAATACCATATCTTTAAGAAACGTATATCTCGAATTTTCTACGAATAGCCTCTGAAGTTCTCTTCATTCTAAATGAGTTTTGTATAATTAGGTAAACGTAAGAGATAGACAAAATCTTACTGCATAAAACTGTAGACCTCATTAAAGCATATAATTTGTGACACATTCTTGGCGGCATTAAGTATTTCCGAGATACTCTTTGTTAAACTGGTATGTGACTATTCATTTTATTCTCTCTACTATTTACTATAGTAAGTAGAGCAAGTATTGCAGCAGATTTCAGGGGAAATACACGCTTTAGGTCTCATGAATCCAAAAAAGTATTTCTGAAAAGTTAAGCGCGCGCGTGTCCGTCAGACTGTGAACAGCATAACTCAAAAACGAAAAGTGGGTTAAATATCAAACTTGTGTTTAAGTTCAGCCTTTTTCAAGTATGCGACACGAAGGAATTTCAGGAAAATTCCCCTACTCCAAACTACCTTTATACGGAAAATTTTTATTTTCTCAAAAAATGGCTGTAATATTTTGATTAAAATACTGTAGGTTAAAGATATTTTCATGATAAATTAAATGTATACCTTGAATTGTTTAGAAATAGCTTCTCAAGTCCTGTTCATTCCGAATGACTTTTGCATAACTGTAAATCCCAAGAGACAAAATCTTACAAAAAAAAAAGAAGAAGTAAACTATATAAGTAATTTAAGGTTATATATTAGGCATTCTAAATTCAATGTGTATGGACTAAACAAATGACCATCAGTTTATAGTCATACAGCACAGAGTAGCTGACACTTTTTTTTATTATTGCCAATATTATATTGTTCTACAAGTTTCGACAATTTTAAATTATATCTATATCAGATTTGTTCAGCACAGTTGTAGCATGAATTTAATATTCATGGCTCTGTGTACGTAACTTCTCAAGAACATAGTTTTCTTCTTCTTCTTCTTCTTCTTCTTTAAATGATTACTCTCCTCCTAGTATGACTTACAAGTCTTGGGTCATAGCCCGTCGAGAAGCAAGCTAACTCTGGATCATTGCATATCCAGGATGTGTGATCAGCCCAATGTCTGGTAGGGTGCTGAAGAAGAAGGAAATGAAATGTAGTGATGAAAGAGATCAAATTATCCAACCCAGTATTCGTCTAGCGACCGAGGAAAACCGCGAAAAATCCTTCGGTCAGCGGTTTGAACCCAAGTCCTCTCGAATGTGTACCACAGACATTACCGCCTGAGCCATCCCGCTCGGTAAAAATAGTTTTCAAAAATAAAAATCCAGTCTTATGTGAAATGCCTCACGTGATGAAAATTTGCGGATGTTTTCCAGAATATTCTTAGAATATAAATCAAGGATTAAATTGCTGTGCAACAATAAAACCTTTCCTGGAAAAAAATTCTGATGTGTTACACTCACATGACTTTTTCTACTCTTGTACAAACTATTTTTACAAACGCTTATTCTCCATATGCTTCATGTTAATCGAAATATCCAGTTGTTAATCTTATTGCTAATTTTCTTGTAGATGCAAGGGGAATTGGTAGGCTTTAAGCGATAGTTAAATATTTTAAGAGCTGGTTGCTATGTGGAGTATTCCATTCTCTTTGCATTACCAGGACAAAAAAATGAATAATGAATTCCCATTTGGAAAATTTAAGGGAATAAACAATATCTTGAAAATGGTTCACTCAACAAAAAAAATGTATATGACATAAATTGTGTATTTTAACGCGATCTACATTTTTTGTGCAGTAAAATTTTGTCTATCTCTTATGGTTTAACAGTTATGCAAAAGTCGTTCACAATGAAGAACACTTTTGGAGACATTCCCAGAAAATTCAAGATATGCATTTTATTTGTCATGAAAGTATCTTAAATTTATGATATTTTAATCAAAATCATTAGAACCATTTTTGAGAAAATTAAAATTTTCGAAAAATGTTCCATGTAAAGGGTAATCTGGGTTGGGGGATTTTCTTGAAAACCTTCGTGTCGCATCTCTGGAAGATACTGAACCGAAATACCAAGTTTGGTGTTTATCCAACTGTTCGTTTCTGAGTTATGTTGTTCATAGAGACACAGACATACACACGGACATGTTTTCAAAAATGCTTTTTTTGGATTCAAGGGGTATCAAAACATGTATTTCCGGTGAAATCTCGGAATCAAATTTTTGGGTGGAATGCAATACTTCCCCTACTTACTATACGTAGTAGAGAAAGTAAAAATAGGTGGCGCAGTCAAGTCAGCTCATATGGCCCATCAGAGAAATGGAATGTCTCCAGTTGCAGAAGTTTCTGGATCAAAACACTTTTATTTCAGTATTAATATTTGATGTAGCTTCCGTTATGGCCGAAAGAAGATTGTTTTCCTGCGCGCTGCCATCTGAATCTTGTTTTCCAGTGAAGGCATAATGGTCTTCCATATCCTCCCCTCGGCATTGCCGGGGTTTCCCGATTAGCTAGGGGGTTGAAACTAGCGTTCACTGGCCCTGAAAATTGGTTCCAGGTCCAACAACTTGCGCCCGCCTGGGTTTCAATTTCACTCCCGTCGCTATTATTACCCCGTTGAGGGGTGTGGGGGTGGCTATCATTGCGTCAAGTCGATTCTCTCGCTGGAAGCTTGTTTGTGCAGGAAGTGTGACATATTTTGTTTGTGTAACGCGCATTTCACACACTAGCTGTCGACATTCACCCTGTGTTACGAGGGCAACAACGATTTTTCAGTAATATATACGTACAGGATGTGTGTGAATAGAGACAAAGGTGCTCTTTCAGCTGCCGACCACGTAACTGTTTCAACATGCACTGCTGTGGCGTCCGCTTCCGTCACGACGTCCCCTTCCCTCATAAACGAGAAAACTATGCACATAATAAAGCTATAACTGAAAGTTTTCGATGTTAGATAATAACCGATGGGTCACTCAATGGCAACACACATTTACAAAATGACATAAGATTGCGTAATAATAAAAAAAATCTGATGTGTTTACACTCACATGACTTTCTCTACTCTTGTGCAAACCATTTTTACAAACGCTTATTCTCCATATGCTTAATGTTAATCGAGATATCGAAGTGTTAATCTTATTGCTAATTTTCTTGTAGATGCAAGGGGAATATGGTAGGTTTTAAGCGACAGTCAAATCTTTTAAGCGCTGGTTACAATGTGGCGCATTCCAATCTCTTTGCATGTCCAGGGCATAAAAAAATGAATAACGAATTTGAGACAAACTATAAGTATTGGAAAATTTAAGGGAATAACAAGCAATATCTCGAAAATGGTTCACTCAACAACAACAAAATGTATACGACTTAAATTGTGTATTTTAACGCGATCTACATTTTTTGTGTAGTAAAATTTTGTCTATCTCTCATAGTTTACCAGTTATGCAAAAGTCAATGAAGAATACTTTTGGAGACATTCCCAAAAAATTCGAGATATACATTTCATTTGTCATGAAAATATTTTAAACATATGATATTTTAATCAAAATCGTTAAGAGCCATTTTTGAGAAAATTAAAATTTTCGAAAAATGTTCCATGTAAAGGGTATTCTGGGGTGGGGGGATTTTCTTGAAAATCTTCGTGTCGCATCTCTGGGGAAGATACTGAACCTAAATATCAAGTTTGGTGTTTATCCGACTGTTCGTTTCTGAGTTATGCTGTTCACAGGCAGACACATACACGGACATGGTTCCAAAAATGCTTTTTTTGGATTCAGGGGGTCTCAAAACATGTAGTTCCGGTGAAATCTCGGTATCGAATTTCTGGGTGGAATGCAATACTTCCCCTACTTACTATACGTAGTAGAGAAAGTAAAAAGGCTGATGTGATACATTCACAAGACTTTATCTACCCATTCTTCAACAAATTATTCTTACAAAAGCACATTCTTGCATCTACTTCATGTTAATCGAGATAAACATTTGTAGAAATGGTTTTATTACATATTTCCTTGTAAGTACAAGGGAATAGGGGAATACAGTAGGCTTCAGCGATAGTCAAACCTTTTTAAGAGCCGGTCACCATGTGATAGCTTTGAAAATCCTCTGCATAACCAAAGAAAAAGAGGGGGGAAGGGGGCATGACGACTTTCCACTTGAGGAAAAGTACGAAGGCAGTCCCAGAAGTACCTGACCTTACGTATAGATAGCGGTTGTTGTTTCAAACAAATGGCTGGTAGAAAGTATCAACTTTATAAAGCTTAAGTTTGACGATGCTACGTTGCTTAGTAATTGTTTGGCAGCCCTTAATAGTGAACTCTCTCAGCGAATTTGTAAACATGGATAAAACTGGCCATCGTTATGTGATACAATACTTTCATTTGAAAGGTCTTAGTCCAACGAATATTAAAGCTGAGCTAGATTCTAATCTAGGAGAGTCTGCCCCTTCGTTTACAACAGTAAAGTATTGCGTGGCAGAGTTTAAGCGAGACTGTACGAGCTGCCAAGACGAACATCGCAGTGGTCGACCAAATGAAGTGACCACGCCAGAAATTGTAAAGAAAATCCACAAAATGGTATTGGATGATCGTTGAGTGAAAGTACGTGAGCTGGTAGACATCATAGGCATTTCAAAAAGTACTGTACATCGCATACTGACTGAAAATTTAGACACGAGAAAGCTGTGCGCAAGATGGGTGCCGCGTTTACTCACACTGGAACAAAAACAGCGTCGTGAGGATGTTTCGCTGCAATAAAGGCGGGTTTTTGTGTCGATTCATAAACATGGATGAAACATGGATCCATCACTTCACACCTGAAGGAACAGTCAAAACAGTGGATTGAAAGGGAAGAGTCAGCTCCAAAGAAGGCAAAAACAGTTCCATCTGCAGGCAAAGTCTGGCGTCAGTTGCTTATCTTTATAAAGGAAAAGCAATTAATGGAGAGTACTATACGAACTTATTGCTGCGTTTGAATGATGGAATCAAGCAAAAACGGCCGCATTTAGCGAAAAAGAAAGTTTTGTTTCATCAAGACAATGCACCGGTTCACACATCCATTATCGCTATCAATGAGCTAAAATTCGAATTGCTTCCTCATGCACCCTATTCGCCAGATTTAGCCACCTCTGATTATTTTCTGCTCTCACTATAAACAGGGTATCGAAGCGATTGAACATCGCTGGGAAAAGTGTATCGAGCTGAAAGGAGATTATGTAGAGATATAAAGATGTTTTTTCCCAAACTTTTTGTTTTCTTTGTTAGGTCGGTACTCCCGGACAGCCCTCGTATATAAGTATTTGAAAATTCAAACTAATAACAAGGAATATCTCGAAAATGGTCAACTGCACTATATATACACCAGGTGGCCCACACAGCCGTTCTTATTGAAGTTAGTTTATACGGGATAGCGCGAATGCCAAAACGTTTGCCTAAGCAGAACCGTGCAAAGGGGATTCCATGCCGACAGACACGAGACCGCTAGACGAAAGACCAATGCTTGAAAACAAACACTAACTGCTATTACTGGCCTCAAGAGTTCCTTAGGTAGAGAAACTGCCTGTTATATGAGGTGTCCGGGGTCCGATTCCCGGATGGGCTCCAGAAAGTTGTCTTTAAACAAAACATTTCACGGTATGCCCAGGGTGTGGTGGTTGAATTTGAGAGTACCCGTATATGTGTGTGTGTGTGTGTGTGTGTGTGGGGGGGGGATATTATCGGTTATTTAATATCCAATTCGCCCATTAACAAGAATTCAGAATTGCCGCTTCACGCAAATCTGAGCACACGTGTTAAGTCATTTAGTTCTATGAAAGTTAATTTACAATCAGTACAACTATATGGCAACGATTGGTGCCGCATAGTAAACAAGATTAAACAAAATTCTATTTTTATAATATTTATGTACCTTTAAAAGTGCGTTAGAATTAAATTATTTTTTATTAAAGCATTATTCATTACAAGCATGTGCAAAAACGTGCCCGCCCCTTGGTGGACGAATTGCTGTAAGGGCCTCTGTGGCCCTTCATTCTACCCGGAGTGTTTCATAATTTGTTAATGCAGAAGACAGTTGCCGCAAGTGAAAATGTTCAGAACACAGCCTTCGAGTCTCAGCTGCATTTTGGTGCATCTCCGCACACATCGAATCATATCCGTGTGCTCGTTATTGGTGAACGTTATCTTTTTTGTTGAATGAACCTTGCTTAAACTGCATGCAGGCGACCACGCGACGCTTATCAGTACGAAACTACCAAGTAAACACATGTAGACAGTAGCACTACCCCAATGTTCTTTCGCTTTGTACCTGCACTGCCCCTTTGAACATCAATGATGCAGCAACTTATTTTGCACCTATGTATGCGAGAAACATAAAACTGCACAGAACGGCTTGCTTGGGCCACCTGGTATATAATGTAAGGATAACTGTAAATAAATGAGGCGGTTGCCTCAGTGAGAAGAAGCACTGTATGTACATACAGGTTGGACCATTTAAGTTCGGACTGTACAATATCTCCAAAACTAAGCATTGTAGAAAGAAATGTCTTGAACAAAAGTTGTTTGATATTATGGGGGAAAGTAAATGTCATTAGTCGTGTTTTATTTGGAGGACGTTATGATGGCAATTTTAAATGGGAACCTAGCTTTTTTTCTATTGTTTTCTCACTCCTCATAAAACATAAGCAACATTTGTATAAATCACCTTGCTATTGTTCATACCAACGTAAGTAACAACGAAACGTTTAGGAATTTTGTTGCACACACATTTTTCAGGTTACCACGTAGATAAAAGTCACTTACAGTTAAAACAGGGGATTGTGAGGGTCCTAATTCTCTACTAATTATCCCATCTTCAAATATTTCCTGAATTGAATTTTAATGATTCATCAGCTGTATGTAACGTAGTAAAATCTTGCTGGAAAAATCCAGACTGACATTCAAAGTCGATCAATTGTTCAGAAAATGGTGTGAGTAAGATATTCCTGTACCTCCCTGCATTTATTGTGGGTCCTTTTATTCTGTATGCATTTACTACACTCCGATTTTCGCGTCATGCAAGGGAATTTCGTGTGTAACCCCGGGCTCCTCCGTGCTCCAATATCTGTTATTTTGCGGAAAAACATAGCCATGTAAATTATATTCTTTATGCTTCAATATATGTTATTTTGGGGACAAACAACCATATAAATTAAACCATACTTCGTCAGAGAAGATTATTAAGTGTGTGTTAATACTCTTTATCATTTCGCAAAACAATTACAGAAATTTAACTGACTCTGATGATCACATAAAAATAAGGTGTATGCAATAAATTACATTGTAAGAACTAAAAGGAAACATCAAGCGAGAAATTCACTCAATTTTGAATATTGAATTCACCAATGTGAATGAAAATTTCGTGAGAAGATAGCAGAAATATGCGGATAAAGAAATACAACATTTCCAACATCTCCTATAATAATATATGTGCTTATTTTCATTGTAATTGTAACTACGAAACGTGTGGCAGTTGCAGTGATATAACTAGTTCGGTGGGAGTCCCAGCTGCAGCGGCCGGCGTGCGAGAAGCCGTGCATGGCTACAGTGTGAAGTAAAAGCACTGAGTATAAGTATACATATAAAATGTTACATGCTGGGGTGAGGGCCAAAAGGATTCCAGAAAATGATTAAATTTAGTTCACCCCAACACGCACATGGGGGCGGCGGCAACTCGCTACAGTAAGAAGACCGGGACCTTGATGTGTAGATTTAGAGGAAGGCGTGGAATTTTACATTACACAAACATTGCATAACACACATTACCTGGAATTTATTAACAAACGTTTGGTGACTACATTATGAACTAAGAAGAGAGGATGGAAGGAGATGCCTTGAAACCGTGGACTGACCACACGCAGCTATATCCCCCTTCCAAGCGTGTCTAGCCATGCCAGCCAGGGTTGTCGTCATACCAGACGAATTTCAAACAGAGCCCTCCCTTTGGCGTGGTCCGCGCCAAAAAGAGGGATCGTTAAGCCGAAAAATCAAAGAAACCCAATAATGCTGTGTCTTGTAACGGCAATGCAATACAACAGTGAGTCTGGTAATGACAATGAACTTACTGATACGCCAGAATATATATATATAATCACTCAGAGTGAAGAAGACTTCACAGGCTATTCCCAGAAACGGCAAGGTATAAATTTCATTTGTCTCGCAAATATCTTAAGCAGATGACATTTTAATCAAAATCATTAGAGCCATTTTCGAGAAAATGAAAAAGAACCAAATTTTTTCTATGTAAATGGCAGTTTGGGGAAGGAAACGTTCGTGTCATATGCTTGGAAGATGCTGAACCTAAGTATGACATTTGGTGTTTAACTGACTTTTCGTTTTTGAGTTATGCTCTCAGACACACATATTTTTCTAAAAATGATTTTTATACAAGGACCTCAAAACGTGTATTTCCAATGAAATCTCTATATAAACGTTTTGAATGGAATGTAATACTTCGTCTATTTGGTATAGTTAAGTAGAAGAGAAAGCAAACATTGTCCGGAACCGGTAGAAATGTCCGGCGTGTGTGACGAGATCTTTAAGATTCTCTCTTCACCCCTTAGACCTGAAGGACGTTTCCTTCCGTGTCCTGTGATATTTGCAGCACCATCCGAGAGCTCGTGCATTATTCAACGGAAGCAATAATCCTGCGGTATGATGACTGTTTGCATAGAGCCTCCCAATACGTATGAGAAAGGAAACACTGTATCAATTTGTACTTACATTATTCAACCCTGCGGGTACAATAATGATGTATACACAAACATTAGCCACTAGCATCATTAATCACTCCTGAGTATCAACGTGTAACCTTTTTGTTGCACTGCTAGGTACCCGAGGACGATCAATAAAATGAGGTGGGAGGGGAGGGGGTTGAAGCAGATAAAGGATAACTATAAACGGAAGCGGAAAGGAGCAACGGAAAGAAGTAAAGAGAACTCTGGTGATGCAAAAAAACCGGAAGAAGCAAGAGGCAGTAGGTGGAGACAGTATGAGAGGACGTACGATAAAGTGAAAAAAACATGGAAATGGGTGGGATGGCAAGAAAAAGCATAAAACGGAATCTCTGATAGGGCAAGAGAGACATGTGGAACTCTTGGATACACACAGATGTGGACGCTAGTGCTGAGAAATACAGTACTGGAGCAAATGTACAGCTAAAAGCAAAAAAATCTTGCTGATCTTTCCTTAGCCAATGGTGTTGTAGGTGCGTACGTTCCTGCGGAGGTGAAATCAGTGCAAAATAATAATTGAAATGTTCTATATTGGTTATACTACGGAGTGGGACACTTCGCGCACTTCGATCTATGTGGCTGCCACCTCTCAGGAGGAATGGATGAAGACACGTGCGGAAGTCCCTAACAGTTCCAGGCTCGAAGACTTCTACCCAAAGAAGGCGATGAACGACCCGTCGAACATGCTACATGCGTCCTCGGGGAGTACTCCTTGGACTGAGCAAGCATCCCCGACATCGCCATACGCCACGAAACCTAGAAGTGCACCTGGAACAGAAGAACGAAAAGATGGAAAGGAAATCGCAGATGAGAAACTATCTCAGCATTCGCCTAACGAGCAAGGAAAACCTCGAAAAACCCAAAGACAGAGTGGCCGACGTAAATCGAACCTGGGACCTCCCGAATGGGAGCCTCACACGTTACCGCAGAGCGATTTCGCTCGGTTTCTATATAAGAGTTTGAAATGTGTCCACATGTATGGACACATTTCAAATTTGGCTGAAAACGGTGCAAAATTAAGGTTAGTTTAGATGGATAGTCGCCAACATATGTTCAAATCTTAAATGAAACACTGCACATATTGAAACTTTATATACAGCAGTTTGAACACAATTTGTCGACACATTTGAACTTTGGTTAATCGGTACAAAATTAAGGTTAGTTACTATGAAGAACTCCTACAAATTTTCAAATTTTATGCGAACCATTGCACTTGCGGAACTAGAATTGCGTGCACAAGAGTTTGAAGAGAATTTGTCTCCACATCCACAATGGAATCCAGGAAACATCTCACTAGATGGTGCGTGGTTTGTGTTCTCGTTTGTCGTGCGAGAAACCAAGTTTCGGATTCTCGCCGTATATTAATAGTTTCAGCTAGGTTATTAATCCTTAAATGGACTAAACGCCATTTTAATTGTCCCCAACTCCTCCAAATGCCATAATTATACTTTTTAATTTAGATTTATCGGCATAAATTGAGCCTTCTTTCTCAGGTACATCGGCATATACTTTGAAATGCCAAATTTACATTGGGAATCTCTTATATTTACAAAACATCATATCACACAACTTAACGCTAAAACTCCACTCATATACCTACAAGCTAAGGATCCGGGACAATTTAGCAAACCAATGTATGTGCAACCTTACTATAGAGTTCCGTAAACAGTACAGTCTAGTGATGGTGGAAAATGAAGTAGGACACACACGAGGGCAGTCCCAGAAGTACCCGAACTACGTATATATAACAGTGGTTGTTTCAAATAAATGACTATGGTAGAAAGTACCACCCTTATAACGCTTAAGTTTGAAGTTTGACGATGCTATGTTGTATAGTAATTGTTTGGCAACCATAAATAGTGAGCACTCTCAGCAAGTTGTAATCATGGATAAAACTGGTCATCGTTATAAAATACTTTCATTTGAAAGGTCTTCTTAGTCCTACTAATATTAAAGCTGAGCTAGATTCTACTTTGGGGGAGTCTGTTCCTTCGTTTACAACAGTAAAATATTGGGTGGCAGAGTTTAAGCGAGGCCGTACGAGCTGCCAAGACGAAGATTGCAGTGGTCGACCAAATGAAGTGACGACGCAAAAATTGTGAAGAAAATCCACAAAATGGTATTGGATGACCGTCGACTGAAAGTGCGCGAGCTAGTAGACACCGTAGGCATTTCAAAAAGTGCTGTACACTGCACACTAACTGAAAATTTAGACATGAGAAAGTTGTGCGCAAGATAGGTGCCGACCGCATTTACTCACAATGGAACAAAAGCAGCGTCGTGAGGATGTTTCAGTCGAGTGTTTGGCTATGTTTCGCTGCAATAAAGTCGAGTTTTTGTGTCAATTCATAACCATGGATGAAACATGGGTTCATCACTTCACACCTGAGACGAAGGAACAGTCAAAACAGTGGATTGAAAGGGGAGAATCGGCTCCAAAGAAGGCGAAGACAGCTCCATCTGCAGGCAAGGTCATGGCATCAGTTTTTTAGGGTGCTAATTTTCATTATCTCCCAAAAGGAAAAGTATTCAATGGCAAGTATTATGCAAACTTATTGCAGCGTTTTAATGATGGAATCAAGCAAAAACGGCTGCATTTAGCGAAAAACAAAGCTCTGTTTCATCAAGACAATGTACCAGTTCACACGTCCATTATCACCATGGTCAAAATCAATGAGTGAAAGCTCGAATTGATTCCTTATGCACCCTATTCGCCAGACTTAGCCTCCTCTGATTATTTTCTGTTTCCAAAGTTGAAGAAATGGCTTGGTGATAAAATATTTGCCAACAATGAAGAGGTGGAGTTTGCAGTTGATGGATATTTTGTAAAACTCGACAGTTCTCACTATAAACAGGGTATCCAAGCTATTGAACTTCGCTAGGAAAAGTGTACCGATCTGAAAGGAGACTATGTAGAGAAATAATGACGTTTTTTCCCAAATTTTTTGTGTCTTCTTTGTTAGGTCGGGTACTTCTGGGACAGCCCTCGTACATCGGAATGACAGCAGTGTATTGCACTTTAGTCGCGAAGCGGGTTGTACACGACCTTACACCCTACTCGATCAGTATACTTCATTTCACTCTTTAAGTTGTCCCGGATGCTTAGCCTGCTCATATAGATGGCTTGTAACATGCAAACTGCACAATGATACATTATATCGTTTATGTTGGTATTTCTTTTTTAAATGACGGGAGAACAAATGTCAAATAAAGAATGTTAGCAAATGCTAAGCTAATATTCTTCTACCTAATTTGTTTGAAACCGATAGAAATTTAACACCAGTATACATGAGAAGCCTGTGTCGTCCTCCGTGGACTAGTGGTACCATTCTAGCCTCTAGCTCCCGAAGTCGCGGGCTCAAACCCGACAGAGGGCGATGGATTTTGTTCGGGCATAAAAACCCTTAGCATGGCTTGCTTCGGAAGGGACGTAAAGTCGGTAGTCATATGTCCTAGATTTACGACACGTAAAAGAACCTCAAGCCTGACAAAGAGGCCTCTGACAAAATTTGTGGTCTTTCACTCCCAATATAGAATGGGACGCAAAGAACCATAGCAGTTAAAGAGCGTCCATAAAAATAACTCAATTTAATTTTTTTTTTTGCTAAAAATGTAGGATATTTAGGGTTAGTTCCTAAAATGTCCACTAACTACCAGAACGTAAGACAAAAAATTGTGAATGCACATCAAGTATAACGTTGTATGCACGTACGATCCTGTCTTCTTTAGAATAACTGCTTTTCTGACGTTTGACCTCAGCCAACACTCATGCTTCTGTATCTGATTGACCCGAGGTAAACCCCACGAAATAAAACAATGAACACAAGCTAACGTGGTGGTGTAGAGGTAGCATTTATGTATGCCTCTCATGTTGAGAGCACGACTTCCAATCCGGATTGGGTCCAGCTGCCTGGCTCAGATATTATTTCTGGATTTTTCCGTAGTCTTTAAAATGTGGAGGAGGATGGAATGGGATGGAAGAGAGGGAAGCCATGGGTTCCCCTTCTATAGTGCACGCGCAGACTATGATATCTTGTGCAAACGAATTTCCTTCCTCGCTGTGGTGCTCGAGGAGGGGTTAAATGACATGTCTGAGGAAGGTACAGTAGTTTTCTAGTTTTATTTATTTACGTTTATTATAAAAGTTAACCCGTCTCTGAGTTGTCCTTATCTGTGCTCATTTTTATGTATAAATGGTTATCGATCTGATTTATCGTCACGTAAATCGTTCAATTTCATTTGGATAACAGAAATGTACATAAAAACATTGGAATCGAGGTTAAATAATAAACTAAAAAACTAAAAATTTAATATTGTAGCGTATACGTGTGCATTGTCGCATCGGACACATTATTGCTGTGTATTACGATATTGTTGAACTAATTATTTCGTTTGTGAGTTGAATTCTTGACGGCGCGGCATATTTCGCTCCAATTCCTAGTCAAGGGGGGTGAAGCCAAGTTAAGGGAAGAGCCTCTTTGTCGGATGTATGTAGCGTGCGTGGTCGTGTGAGTGCGGGGCATCTCCCCCACAGTGTTTGTCTGTAACCTTTTGGAAATAATGTAGCAGCACCAAGGTAACTTTATAATAAACCAGAGTTAAATGTGAATTTACATGTATTGTTTATAAATATCCCACGCCCGCTTTAGATTTGTGCAGCAAGTTCCTGGTGTCTCCCTCGTATGCCTCTATAGTTACGACCCCCCAATGTTTATGCTGGGGTAACTAAATTTAATATTTTAGCTGCAAAACCTCTTGGCCTCACCCCGGTGTATAACATTTTTTTCACCATTTTCATTTTATGTGCTTTATACGTAGAGGAGGTATTGTATTCCACTTAAAACTTCTATACCCAAATTTCACCGGAAATTGTGGCTCCCTGAATACATCCCCTAAGAAAGCATTTTTATAAAAAGGTCACACGTGTGTAAACAGCGTAACTCAAAAACGAACAGTCGGATAAATACCATACTTGATAATTAAGTTCAGTATCCTCCAAAGATACAACATGATGGTTTTCATCTCCGTACCCCAAACTAACTTCTTTTCAAATTTATGTTATCAAAGGTCAAGTTTATTAAAATAAGATATATTTAAGTTAATTTACACGACAAATAAAATAAATTTTCTGGGAATAGCCGTGAAGTCTTCCTTCGAAAGAAATTTTTGTATAATCTTGCATAACGGGTAAAACATGACAGACAGAAAAAGAATTTACCATGCGGAAACTGTAGATCTGTTAAAACACATGTGGTCTCAGCTATTTCCCAAATATTGTTAGTATAGGTTTTAATTGTTTAATACTTGTAAACTTTAAGTGTTGTCGCTATTCCATTGTTTCTCGCGGTCATTGACAGAGTATGGAATTTCAAAGCCAGCATACAACGAGCCGCTTTTAAACATCTGACTACAGATTCGACTCTAACTCTCTTATACCTAGAACGAAATGTGTAATGAAACTATTTCTGCAAATGTTTATCTCCATTAACTAGAAGTAGATAGAAGAATAAGCTTTTGTAATAATTTTTGAAGAATGGGTAGAGAAAGTTATGTGAATGTAACATTTTTTTTCATACAAAGGTGTACAGAATGCGGTTTCTATGGGGATGGAAGTCCGCCACAACCTTGCCACGTCCAACTCGACGGAACATCGCCTGAAATTAAACGCGGGGCACACTTCAAGTTGCCCATTTGGAGAGCGACAGAACACCAGATAACTCAGCCAGGTGCAAGGTGTTACCATTTTTGACACGAAGAGCGTGATTAGCTTAGAAGCAGGAGTCTTTGTCTCCCCCTTCCTTCCATCCTCTTCTTCATCTTCAATTCCTCCTCGCTCTCCCCAACATTTCCTACTATTTTAACGTCGTTAATTTTCCTTGTCCCCGGTGTTGCAATTTTACATGCAACTTTAGAAACTTGTAAATTGAGTTTCCTTATTGAGGGTTTAATATTCCTGGTAATTTTCTTCTACTCTTTATCCGTTCTTCCATTCTCTATCTTCTCGTAATTTATCCCTCTTCTTTATCCCCTGAAAGTCGCGGTAGCGAAGGATTTTCCAGCAAGTATGATATATACGTAAACGTACACGGGTGCAGTTGTCATTAATATTTTGCAAAACTTGACAAATGTGTATTTGTACGTCTATAAATTCACTGTAGAACCTAGTGTCCTAATGAAAATGAGTTACTGTTTTTGACTGTGTTAGAAAGCTTAGTACATTCAAAAATAATATATTACCTTTAGTTCGGTAGGATTTCCAGTTGGGTATACACTACCCGCTATTTATAACTTTCATATTCACTTATTTCTGTGTGATAAATTTATTGCGTGAGAAACATCCGAAACATCTGAAAAATATGTCGAGAAAGGTAGACCAAAACATTCTGCATGATTTAGAACGCCAATAGATAAAATATTTTATATTTTGACCCCTTTGAAAAAGAGAAACAAACTGAACATCGTAAATAGTGATTACTGTAATACAGTTTTACTTTTCCTATAAGAATGCACGATTTGAGACCCTCTAAAATAATACAACATGAAAAAAAAGCTGCGTGTGTCTTATTCAAAGAATCCTCTGCAATCCCTCGAAATGAACCTTGGCATGAAGCAGTTTTTTATTTTTGTATTTTCTATAAAATAGTTACGACTTTGATTAACATATCATGCTCTTAAGGGAAACTGGGAAGTTTAGGAGCATGAATATGCACACCAGTAGTTTACTTAAAAGTTATTCAACACAATGTTTCCATATTTGGCGTTGTACTTCTCAAAAACCTCAGGCAAAAATCTCAACATTTTTGAAAAAATGCTGATGTAACATGTGGATATTCGTGCTCCGTTCCCTTAAGATAATCGCAAAGACAAATAAAATTCATTGTAAATACACGTGAATAGCCTTCATTTTTGTATAACCGAGAAAACAGGACGCATAAGCAGAGTTGCTGCAGGAAAAATGTAAAGCTTATTTTAAATATACATTTTATACAAAATGCCCCTTTTTCCGCAGCATTACCAGTATTTTTCCAAGCTTGAAATTAACTTTGCTGCAGCATCAATCTTATATATTTGAAAACGTGCAATTTTCTATTTTTTGCTTCGGCTTGAACTCATTACTGTTAAAATTGTACTTGTGATATAAATAGTTGCGTTGTTTCCATACACTGCATGTAACCAACGCGGTATTGCACAATTTAGAAATATTTCCAGACAAACAGCGTGCGTGATTAATGCAAAGCGGATAGAAGAAATAGTTTACACATAGTCTCGGGTATAGGACCGTTGCCCACACAGCATCGTGAGGAAAGTGAGGTGCTGCGATAGGCAGCGAACCTTGTCTCGTGAGCCAACTTTCCCGCTGGGGATGCGCAATGCTCGCCACATTGTATGTCACTTGTGTGGTGGCGTGAGGCCGGCAGTCGGGTTGGCAGGCACAGGTATTCGCTGGATGTAGGCGTCACAGTATTAATTTTTTTTATCCCAGTTACGAGTTTATTGATAGATTCGCGAATGCAAAGGAAACTCTAAACTTCGACTATTTTATATGTATCAGATTATATAAATAATTAATTACTTTCTTACTTGTGTTGTTTAAAATCAAATCACTATTGGCTCATCTGTCAGATCCAGAATACTCAATGAATAAACAATTGAATGTGTTACGGAATACTAATCAATGCTCCCAGCAGTGGGAATGAGAAAATAGTTAACTTAGAAATAAGTTAAAGTCAAAACACAATAAAGATATATTGCAAGAACATAATTTACCTGGAAATCGACACTATTGAATGCGCATTGATTAAAAACAAAATTGGATGACGTAGGCTATCATTCACTGTATACTAACACTGTTACTGTTCATCGTCCTCCGTGGTGTAGTGGTTACCTTGCTAGCCTCTAGTTCCCGAGGTCGCGAGTTCAAACACGGCGGAGGGCGATGGATTTGTTCAGGAAGGGAAGTAAAGCCGGTGGTTTCGTGTCGTAGATTTACGGCATGTAAAAGATCCTCAAGCCTGATAAAGACACCTCTGAGCAAAATTACCGGTCTTTCACGCACAATATAGAATGGGACGCTAAGGACCAAAGCAGTTAAAGAGCGTCCATAAATAAAACTCAATTTAATTTAATTTTTACTGTTACAGTGCCTAGCGATATGTACAAACTTTAAACTAAATCATCTAAAAATTACTAAATTCTGCCACAGGGACCCTTAAGGATTGAGAATAAACCACGTTTGAGGCACTGTGAGAAGCAAGAAACCTTACATGGTAGATTTTTAAATTGCTGGAACGTTCTCTGCTCTTAGAAAGCCCTTAACTCTCTTCCGCAGCGCTGCCACGAGCCACCACTGGCCACTAAGCTGGTGAAACCCAAGTGTATTTGTACTCAATAGCCTCCTCAAGGACCCTCCCCACCCATATGTTCAGGAATTAGATTTAAGCCCCAAAAGATGTGTGCAAATATTTGCGACAGGCCGGGCAGGCGGTGCTAAAGCAAACTTCTTCTTCCTCCGCATTCAATAGAAAACATCATCAGCAGCCGCACAGTGACTGAATGGCGTACTAATGGAACCCAATTTTCACCTAACGCCGAGCAATTTCGTCTTGTATGCTCCGCTCAGATTGGACAGATGCACACGTCAAATTAAAGTGGAAACGCTCTGTCTCTCTCTCAGATGCGAATGAAATGGTTTCATCTCTACGCTTTCTGGAACAGACAAGTGCAAATAATGATAAACGTGTAATAAGTGGGACAGCGAAATTATTTACGAAATGGAGGAACATTCTCATTTGAAGAATATAATTACAATAAATATAATAGCAACAGAGGTAGCGAGTGCAATAGAATATATTGATATACAATATCAGAGTGGCCTGATATATATATATATATATATAATTGAAGGTAGATTATCTTTACGTTAATAGAACCACGCTTTGGGCGCCAAACTTGAAGTAGTTACAGCCCCATGTATGGTACAAACTTTCCGGTGGCCTTCGCCCCACGTTTTAAAAAATCAACTTTGTAATCTTAATGTTTATTTAAATATTATATATGCATGCAACGGCTGCGTCAGTATTTTTTTAGAACACGTATCTCTTAGCAGGGGTGGTGTGGCTAAAAAAACAAGGCTTATACAAATTATAATTGTATTGTACTTTGTTTTTATTAATCCTTCACACGATTAAATAACACTTCACTGATATATCCTAATGTAGAGCTGTGAGATTTTTGTTAATTAGACCTTTTTAACACGTGCACTTTATATTATTCTCACCGCAATGAATTTTTATGTCACATTGACCAAGTATCTTACCGATCGGGTACGCAATCTTGTAGCGTCTGTCGCTTGAATTAGCAAATTTACTCTATTTCAAGTCTCTGATTGGCTAATCCTACTTCAATAGAATACATTTATTTAACTTAAGCTTTTTCTAGTTGTTGATTGGCTATTTATAAACTGTTTTAAATATTACATTATTGTTCCAAGAATTATTAGTAGCATTATAAAACTTTCTAATTTATTGTCGTCCCCTTGTTACCTCATTGTTAGCAACTTTCGGCTTCTATTCTCACAGCTCCTACATTATTAAATTACGTAATACATTCACATAGCATTATTATACATGTACATAATAATATAAACGCAATACAATGACTGTTACATACATTTTATATATTATATTATACACATGTTGCTTTAAGGCGGGCTGTTATTTAATTTTATATTATATAATTGGACTGATATCATTTAAGTGTTAAAATACTGCCTCACAATACACAAACAAAACAATATACCAGATAAAATGAGAGCCATAACATTAGTTACGCAAACCCAAAGATACTCAGAAAAAGAATGGCTCCGAATATATACAGATGGGTCCCTCATCAATAATAATAATAATAATAATAATAATAATAATAATAATAATAATAATAAAAACGCCGGTGCAGGAGTATACTGTAAACACTTTGCACAGTATCTAACATTAGATGAAACGTAAACCACTATGATGGAGAATTAACAGTTATAAAAGCAGAACATTCTATATAGACCATACATAAAACAAAAAATAGTCATCCTATCAGACTCAAAATCAGCCATAGACGGGATAGTAATTACAATAATAAAACAACAAGAAATATTAAAGAAATAAGAAGCCTAATTAAAGCAGTTGAAACTAGAAATCATGTGACTACAATGGATCCCAGCTCGTGTTGGACTTTTGGGCAATAAACATGCGGATCAATTAGCAAAGAAAGGTGCGATACAACAAATAAAACTTGTAGGACAAATAGAAATAAATAATCAATTAAATAACATTAAACAACATTTCAAAAGACAGCATAGACTTGATGAAGACGAATTAAAAGATAAAGATAAGAATATTAACGATACAGTTGAAATACAAAAAATGCCACGGAAAACTGCAGTGGCCATATTTAGGATGGCAACTGGCCACGATTACCTCAGAACACCTCTACAACATACGATGCCTACCTACACCCAAGTGCACTCTCTGTGAAGATGTCATCCTGAACAAACAACATCTCGCCGAGTGTAAAGGCCTTAAAAGTGATAACTTACAGACTTTATATTGGGAAGCCAGAGGGGAAAATGATGCAGATCAATTAATCCCCAGTGCCATTGGTAAACATCATTCGCATATGAAGTGTATATTCATTATTTCTTTATTTGTTACTTTATTACACTTCCGTCCATGATATAATACGCTGGAAGTTAAAATTCTTGCACTCTGTGCATTTTGCATTTTACCGCACATATTAATCTTCCAAATATTGATAGTATATTTATTGCTGCAGACATGTAATATAATCATATCTGATAGTTCAATTTTACTTGTAAATCTTGCTGTCCTTGCTTCCCTTTATTTGTTAAATTTGGATACGACTTAATTCATTCAGCATTAAAATATAACTCTTTCGACGCAAGCAGTCATCTCGCCTTCAGTTGTTGACTGGTTTGGTGAACAACCAAGCGTGTCTAATGTCAATAGGTATGGTGATTTTTGACAAATGTGATATAGCGCGAAATGCATATAAAGGCTTGTACTATTGTATTTTTTTAACGAGCTTAAATTGCTCTTTAATGTGTTTAGAAAATGCTATATAAAACGAAAAGTATACCAAAATGCGGTATATATGAAAAATATGTTAGGTACAATTTATGTACTCTTCAAAATATAAAAAGAAAAATGAAAACATGTTTATGGAATGTTTGAGTTAACAGCAACAAAGGTTACAGCAATCGAATGGAAGAAAATGCAAAAACATTTTCTTCCCCTCGAAAGGGGTTGGTAAACTTTTTAAATCCTCTTGCGTTGGTCGAAAATTGTCAACAGATTTAAGTGATAGTAAAATGAAAGAAATCCCATTTTGTTCAGAGTTGGATAGCCTTTTTTTTTAAGTATATAAATATTTTCATGTACAAAAATAAACATGTAGACTGTCTGCAAATGCTATCTACTGTTAAACTCAAATAGCCAGATCTTGCTTAAACAGCCTGCGGTGTTTTCGGGATCCAATCTATAGCGTAGATGCTGAAAAATATTTTAAGTTCAATTAATTGTAATAACGGAGAACAGGAGCTACAGAACAAAACATTCAGGTAGGTTCTGTGGTTTCATTCAACAATGTTACTAATTTATGAGCATGATTTTAGTTAATTTTCCTTTTATTATTCCGGTTTTGCATCAGAATTTCTGCTTCAGCCTGTATGGATTCTCCTTTCTTTGTGTTGCTTTAAAATTATATATATATAAATAATATATTAGCTTTAAAACCATACCAAATTTACTTCATACATTTTTATTTCACTGTTAAACCTCTACAATTAATATGATTTTAAATTTATTAATGCTATATCAAAAGATATCATTTAGCTTAGACGGTACGGGATTCAAACCCACGACCTCCCTGCGAGCCACAAACGCTATTTAAAGATTTGACCCACTTTTAAAAGATTTGACTATCATTTAAAGCCTTCCCCTAAACCCCTTGTGCCAACAAGGAAATAATAGGACAATTTCTGCAAATGTTTATCTGGATTAGCATGAAGTAGATACAAGAACAAGCGTTTGTAAGAATAGTTTGTACAAGAGTAGAGAAAGTCATACGAGTGTAACATACGATAATTTTTTTTTTAGTTTCGTTTACTTGAATGTAATAGAAGAAAATATTTCTTTACCTTATTAAGCTTATCACACTCTGCATGGAAAATACAATAACTCAAAAATTTTGGACTATAAACGTTTTGGTAATAAGCTCCTCAGATCTCGGGCTCATCTGAGCATCATTCATCGTATCTGTGCTATAAGCGGCGGTAAACATTTTCAAACAGAGAGAGAGAGAGAGAGAGAGAGAGAGAGAGAGAGAGTGTGTGAGTAAAATTGATGAAATGAATTCTTAGTGATTCAGGAACCGAGCGGGATGGCTCAGGCGATAACGTCTGCGGCCCGCATTCGGTAGGTCGTGAGTTCGATTCCTGTGATCGACCTTTACGACCCTTGGGTTTTTTCGGGGTTTCCCCGGGTTGCTAGGCGAGTGTTGGGAAGGATCATTATATACCCCGAATTTCCTGTCCCTTCATTCCATCTCCATTCTCATTTCAGTTCACCTTTCATCTGCTTGGTTTCTTTCAGAGTTGCAAGTGTCGGCGAGAGAATGGCAGGGGAAAAGGATGCTATGAGGAAACCTTCGTCCCCCGGATTGCGAGGGATCTCCGGGTTCCGGCCACACAGGGGATGTATAAGCCACGGGAGGGGGGAGGAGAGCCGGCTGCTCCAGCCACCACCCGGGTTCAAATATAAAAATGGTAGGGACCCTGCCCTCTGCCCGTCTGCCTACTCCTTTCCCTCCTCCCTCCCGGGAGCGTCCAATCAGGGGCCTAGGCACAAAATATCTGCATAGGTCGAGGAGCTAATCCTTCTAGTCCTACCCTATCCTAGTGATTCAGGGTCCATAGAGCTGAGAGTCGCTCTACGGAATAAGGGAAAGCGTCAGAGAAATATTACTCAAGACGGTCACCTCAGACTAGGTTAGAACTCAAGCCCTACGGCCATTAGATCCGCTTTTGCTGACCCCGCTTGTTGCTTCATCTCTTCATCTCGTCTATAGACGACGATATAAAACGTTTACCATGAACAATAAAAACGGCCCTTTGTTTACAAGGAGCAAATTACTGAGTTATTTCATAACATAAAAGTTTGTCTTCAGTAGGCAAACTGTAGGTAGGTGGCATGGATGTGTACAAAAACTAAAAAAAAAACAGTGGTAATTAAATTTCTGGAGCACAGAGAAGCGGAAAAAAGCCGATTGTGGTAACGAAGAGCAAATACAAAGCAGCAAATCAGCGTACGATGAAAACAAAAAACACGTTTACACGTTTAGATAATTGTGCTGTGATGCAATCGGCGAGAACAGCTTATCATGAGGTTTTTCAATTCCCAAAAGCTGCAAAGAAATTTACATATAAACACACTAAAGATTTGGGAAAACAACGAAAAATTTACAAACATGAATTTAGGCGCGTAAACAATTAAGGAACGTAATTCCGCTATAAAACAAATCTGACATATTCACATGATTTTCTCTACCCGCTATCGTTTTATATATATTCTGCAAACTTCTCTGCCACGTACATATTAGGTAGAGAAAGTATTACATTCCACGCAAAAAGTCGATACAGAGATTCCACCGGAAATACATGTTTTGAGGACCCCTTAATAAAAAACAAAAACAAAACATAGGTTCAGTACCTTCTGAAAATGCGACACGAAGTTTTTCAAGAAAATCCTCTCATCCCAAACTACCCTTTGCATGGAACGTTTTTCGAATTTTTTTATTTTGTTTAGAATACCATATATTAATGATATTTACATGACAAATAAAATGTATATCTTGAATTTTTTAGGAATACACTTTTAAGTGCTCTTCATTCGGAAGGAATTTTATATAATCTTGTATAACTAGTAAACGTTAAGCGATAGAAGAAAACGTACTACAGAGGAAGTGTAGTTCTCTTTAAAACACAATTTACTCAAAATAATTTTTTGTAGCATCAACCATTTCCGAGATATGCGTTATTAATGGTTGGAATTGTTCGTTACTTGATCATTCTTTAAAGCCTTTTCAACATTCAGTTGTTTCTCGTAATAGCATGTAAACAGTATGGAATTTTAAGGCCAGAATATAGCGCCCAGTTCTTAAACACTTGACTATCGGTGTTCTCTCTCTCTCTCTCTCTCTCTCTCTCTAGTTCCACTTATACACCGCCTTTAACTACATTGATCTTATCGGCGACCTGTCCTTTGGAACTTATTGTCTATTGGCAATGGTGTAAACTCGTGTAACTCCTGTCATTGGGTTGCTTGCAGTTTGTTTTTTAATCATTAGATCATACACACATTCACACTCTCATTCATACTTCAAGACTCTGGGGAGGATGGGGCTAGAGAAAAATTCCCACCCCCAGTCGGGAATCGAACCCGGGACCCCTCGCACAGCAGGTAGTTGCTCTACCGACTGAGCTACGGGGCCAGCCCTGCTATTCTCTTTGTATCCTAACGAAATGTGTAGTGTAACTATTTCTGCAACGGTTTATTTGGATTAAAATAAAGTATGTAGAAAAATAAGCTTTAATGAGAGTAGTCTGTATACCCACTAATAAGCGATAGAGAGTAGAGAAAGCCATGTGAATGTAAAACATCAGATTTCTTTTCTCTGTGCTTCATGTTAATTGATATAAATCTTTTTCGAAATAATACTTAATTGTTCTTCCACACAAGCCGTGGGAAGGCTAAGTTGGAAAGGGAGAAACAGACTAAGAAATTAAATGTCATAACCAGGATTTGAGGCACGGATCTTCGGCTTTCCGTGCTGTTACTCTAACCAGCTGAGCTATCACGGTAACATGCCGGTACATTTAATTCTCCTTTAATCAGCTTAAGTAAATCGCCACTGGAGTAAGTTATCTCAAAATAAATTTGAAAACGCCTTGTGATTTACCGGGAAAGATGCGAGTCAGTTAGAGAATTTAATGTCGTACCGGCACGTTGCCATGGTAACTCATTTAAACAACCCGAGACTCCTGACATTTCAAGCGGAGAAGTGGGAGAGCTGCGTTGCCAGGTTGTGTTAGAGCAAGTGTCAGATGTTTAGCAGGGCGCCAAATTGCAGACAGCTCGCTGGGACGTAACGCTAGTGAGCAGTAGAAACCACGCCAACATGGCAACGTGTTTACCTCTCAGCTTGTAAGCGAAGGGAAAGGAGTGTGGCTAGAGCAGCAGCGGAGGGGATGTTGCCATAGAAACATACCCCTCCAAGAAGTGTCAGAAGTCTCATGTTATTTAAAACTCTACGTAGGTTACATACAAATCCGAAGATCCCTGGTTCAAACCCCGGCTATGTCATTGAATTTTTCAGTATGATTCTACTTCTCCGAATTTGTAAAAATAGTTTCATTACACCTTTCGTTGTAAGTATAAGGGGGATACAGGAAAGCGAGCAGATTTCAGATGTTTAAAGGCGAGTCGCTGTATGCTGGACTTGAAATGTCATACTCTTTGCATGACATCGTGAGAAACAACTGAATAGTGTTTTAAAAATGAAAAAGTATTGAAAAATTTAAACCAACTTCATTGGACTTCCCAGAAAATTCAATATATTCATTTTGTCACGTAAATATCTTAAATATATTTTAATCAAACACTTCGAAAACTTTTCCAACTAAAGGATTGTTTAGGATGAGGGATTTTCTTGAAAATCTTCGTATTGCATTCTTAGAAGACGCTGTTGACGACGATTTCTTGTTTTTAGTCGAGATGTTTACAGACGCAGAGACACAACAAACACACGCGTGCGCAAGAGGAGGGTTAAGGGGACCTCAAAGCATACATTTTCAGTGAAATCTTGGTGTCGAATTTTTGGTTGGAATGTAGAAAGTACTTCCTTTACTTGCTATACGCAATATTAGAATAAACAATAAAGTATTTGCCAACTTTTGCTGTTAGATCTCATGTATCATAGAAAATTCTGTACATTTTACATTATTAAATCCGTGTTATAGACTAACGCAGGTGTGCTTCTGTTACAACCGTACAGCCCAGAACAGCAGAGGGAGCCTGCAACAACTAGTAATGTAATATTATGCCCCTAAACAAGGAAACGCACTTTGCACGGTGCGTGCAGTAGCTAGGGAAGGGCGAGACTTTGGAATGCCCCTTTTCTTATCTGTTATTTATAGTCGTTTTAACTCTTACGGTCATAGATAAGTGCTTAAGGTACAATTTTTTGTCACCTGGTTTATTCTGGATAGGACTTCCACAACATGTGTACCATTTCTATTGACGTTTGGGGCACAGTTTATGAGGTGTGGTCACAGTTATGGAGGTCACCAATTTCGCTTAGATTTCGGAAGGTTAATCTAGGCCATAAACATACATGTGGAGGATTTTTGTCACTGACCCCACATTACATGAAATGAAATTAGCCATTAAAACTAATTTTAAACGCCTTGAACAAGCATAACAAACTGCATATGGGAAGGAGATAAATGCAGAAAACTCGAAATTGAAGAAGCTAGTTTGTTGTATTTATTGTTATTTGCCAAACGTTTTGGAAGCCAATTTAAAGTTCTAAGTTTCTGCCCCACGTATGGACGTCAATTTGAAGTAGAAGTTGTATTGTAGTTCAACTGTTGGGGAGCCGGACTTGAAGTTCGTTGCAACCGCACTATAGTACCCGCTTTCCGGCAGCCTTCGCCCCAAATGTACTTTCCGGTGGCCTTTGCCCCAAGTTTAAAAATATTAACTTTATAATTTTTTCTGTTTCTTTTAAATATTATATATTTATGTTTGCCTCGGCTGCGCCAATATTGTTGTTAGAGACATGGATGTCTTAGCAGGGTTGTGGTGCGACTGAAGAATGTAGGCTGACACAGATTATAATTTTACTTCACTCCTTTTATTAATGCTTGACACGATTTAAATAACACTTCACTGATATGGAAAGAACTGTGAGATTTTTTTAACTAATTACTTGCATTTTTTAACACGTAAACTATTTTCGTCTCACACGAATACGTATTAAACACTTCGAAGACACATCTCGCGTCTGATTAGTAACACTGTCTGCTAGCAACGCGTCCAGTTATGAGCACTGTCTACAAGCGACTAACTTGATTTTTACCGCCTAAATTTGTAAATTTCTGTATTTAAAGTCTCTGATTGGCTAATCCTACTCCAATAGAATACCTTCATTTAACTAAAGCTTTTTCTGGTTGTTGATTGGCTATTTTATAAACTGTCAAAAAAATTGCATTATTGCTTCCAAGAATCACAAGTAGTATTGTTAAACTTACAAATTCATTACTGCCTCAAGGCTACCTCATTGTTACCTCATTGTTAGCAACTTTTAACCTACTATTCTCACAGCTCCTACATTATTAAATTACGTAATGCATTCACATAACATTATTGAACATGTACATATAATATAAACATTTACAATGACTGTAATATACACTATTATATATTGTTACATACACATCTTGCTTTAAGGCGGGCTGTTATTGAATTTACATATTATATAATTTGACTGAAATTATTTAAGTGTTAAAAATACTGCCTCAAAATACTACGTAATTGTAATAAAACAAACAAAACGCACATAAAATTACAGATGAGGTAGTGAACCTTGGGGATACCATAAGTAACAACAAATTATGTGTCAGAGGATAACAAAATAAGCTTTCAACACAAGAAGAGACATCTGTGGGCCCTTCAGAAATAAGGAAAACTTGCCAAGACCAGGCTAAGCTCTATTAAAAGTGTAATTAATTTATATAATAATAATAATAATAATAATAATAATAATAATAATAATAATAATAAAGTAAAACCTTAAAAAAAACACATTTATCCAGCATTGAAGTACTTGCGATAGCAGGTCGCCGCAAAGGTTGTCATCTCGAGTGAGATGCCTTAGTGGTTTATCTGGGAAACAACTTGAGTGAATTGGGGAATTCAATGTTGTCACAGTAGCTCAGTGGTTAGAGCAATCGCACGGAGAGCGGGAGAACCGTGTTCAAATCCCAGCTGTGGCGTTGAATTTTTCAGTTGAGTATATTATAAAGGAAGAGTTTGCTGAACTACTTTGTCTAGAATATAGCATCATTCGGTGAAAAAATTTGAGTGTTGCAACGAAATGAGGAAGAATGATAGGGAGCATTTGAAATGTGAATTTACAGAAGAATACTGAAATGGGTATGATGTAATGGTGTAAAAAAAAATTGAGTTTTATTTATGGACGCTCTTTAACTACTATGGTTCTTAGCGTCCCATTCTATATTGGGCGTGAAACACCTGTAATTTTGCTCAGAGGCCTCTTTATCAGGCTTGAGGTTCTTTTACGTGCCGTAAATCTACGACACGGGACCACCGGCTTTACTTCCCTTCCGAAGGAAGCCGTGCTAACGATTTTTACGCCCGAAAAAATCCATCGCCCTCCGCCGGGTTTGAACCCGCGACCTTGGGAACTAGAGGCTAGCACGGTACCACTAGTCCACGGAGGACGACTGTAATGGTGTAGCGCAACATCTACGTGGATTTCAAGCTCCCTCTCTGGAGCTAGGAAAGGCGTGAGGCGGAAGTGGATACGCGCGTGAACCCAAAGCGCAGAGTACCGAAGAACCTCTAAGGTAGCGACAGAGTCAGCTCGCTATGTACCCGATGTCAAGGCTGATGCTGCAGGACACCAGGGTGTCTACCCAATCACTCCCAGGCTTGTCGGAATCAACACAATCCGACAAGACGGACCAAGATGTCCGTAATACTCCGTCAAGAAAGATAGGGCAACCGTCATAGTCATGTGTTTCCTAGCCAATAAATGTATTTCAGTGTTTTGTAAACTTGCATGCTAATTTACAGTAAAATATAATAATATTAATCGACTCCATTGTGCGGACACTACCCTATTCACAATCTAAAGAAGAATCCAGCGATGAAGTATAAGGCAAGACATTGATGTGGTGCAGTAAATTTGAACACCAAAACATGTTGCACGGTTCGCACCAAACTGCGAGGAAACTGTCTTAACCGTCTACATAGTGACGTCAGAAGTACCACGAGTGCTAAAGTCCGCAGTAAAACTGAAAGATAGGTAATGACAGGCTGTTTTAAAAAGAATAAATGAATAACTCTACTAATAATAATCCGGAAGAACAAAAACAGAATTTGATTGTGACATTGGATGAGAAGAAACGCTTGCTGAAAAATAATGAGTGGGAAAAAGTTTCGAGAAAAGAAAATACCAGATGACAAAAATACTAAAATACATGGTCCAGATGCAGATACGAAGAGAAAAGCGCAAAAGAAGAGGCTGGTTTTGCAATGAAAAACAGAAAAATCTGATGTGTTACACTCACATGACTTTCTCTACTCTTGTACAATCTAATTTTACAAACGCCTATTCTCCATATGCTTCATGTTAATCGAGATATCGAGATGTCAATCTTATTGCTAATTTTCTTGTAGATGCAAGGGGAATATGGTAGCTTTTAAGCGATAGTCAAATATTTTATCGCTGGTTGCTATGTGGCGCATTCCATTCTCTTTGCATGTCCAGGACATAAATAAATGAATAACGAATTTGAGAAAAAGTATAAGTATTGGAAAATTTAAGGAAATAACAAGCAATATCTCGAAAACGGTTCACTCAACAAAAGAAATGTATATGACATAAGTTGTGTATTTTAACGCGATCTACATTTTTTGTGTAGTAAAATTTTGTCTATCTCTTATGGTTTACCAGTTATGCAAAAGTCGTTCACAATGAAGAATACTTTTGGAGACATTCCCAGAAAATTCGAGATATACATTTTATTTGTCATGACAATATCTTAAACATATGATATTTTAATCAAAATCGTTAGAGCCGTTTTTGAGAAAATTAAAATTTTCGAAAAATGTTCCATGTAAACGGTAGTCTGGGGTGGGGGGATTTTCTTGAAAACCTTCGTGTCGCATCTCTGGAAGATACTGAACCTAAATACCAAGTTTGGTGTTTATCCGACTGTTCGTTTTTGAGTTATGCTGTTCACAGACACACAGACACACAGACAGACAGACATACAGACACACAGACAGACACACACACGGACATGTTTCCAAAAATGCTTTTTTTGGATTCAGTGATTCTCAAAACATGTATTTCCGGTGAAATCTCGGTATCGAATTTTTGGGTGGAATGCAATACTTCCCCTACTTACTATACGTAGTAGAGAAAGTAAAAATGTCATTCTCGCCACAACGCTTCAATTGCAACATACCAGAAAACGAAATTGAAGGTTTTTTAAATATCCAATACTAACGAATTTTGCAAAGCGAGCTATAAGCAGCGTCGAAATTGAACTCATTTTCAGAAACAATTCAGATGGAAGGGACAGACTGGCAATTTTATTTTTGTTGGAGAAAAAATAATTTATCTTTTTATTCTTTTAATACAACGAACGATATTCATGAGAGAGAGAAAAAAACATTAATCTCTTTTAATGTCCTCGTCCGGATCTCTTTCTAGTTTTGAAGACTCCACCGTTTATATTTAGACAATGTTGTGGTATTGTCCTCGGGCTCTCCCGTTCCCTTATTGATGTAGACATAAAAACGTGAACGGCGACATAATGGACAAAGGAACCCGACTGATATCGGCGTCCAACAGAAGTGTCCCATATCTAAATTGCATGAGACTGGGGTAATCACTAACATTCTGATTTTCCCGAATACTGCATTGCGCTCACATCACGTCATTTTTCACGTCACGCAAACGTTCATGTTCCTAACGGGCTGCTCCTCCCTTTCTATTGCTAATTTACTTTATTTATTGTGGGTTGCATAACCATTTAGAGCACCTCTAGACGATGAACATGATAAAATGAAACGGACAGTAACGTTGCCACAGGGCTTTCAATTTTATCTAACAAATTAGTTTTTCTTTCTGCAACCTACAGTTATGTATTGCACTCGCATCCAACATTTCCAGAGGCTTCAATGGCAACAGACGTTTTGAGATCACCTGAATTATTTTTTCCCCTCTCTACTTAAAAGTCGTTTTAACTCGTGGTCATACCGAGACGGATCTATTAGCAGATAACCCGCGGCTCGGTGTGTGGCGGACTAGGTCTCATCCTTTACCATAACAACTTGCTTCGTAACGTGTCCACAGAGGCCTTAGTGCTAGGCAACTGTATCTCTGCTTCTGTGACGGGCAGATGACAGCCTGACGCGTGTCCTCAGAGACCTTAGTACCAGGCAACTGCATCTCTGCTTCAACACGTGCCGGACAGATGGCATTAGCGTGCCGTCCAGTCTACCTGCTTTCATTACCTGAGGATAGATGGCACTATTACTATCTATTTTCATTTTTACTATTGTTTTAGACTTACGTTGTAACTTTGGGTCGTGGTATTAAATATCCAGCTCGATATTTACCTAGGCGACTGTGGGAAATCACGAAAAATCTCCAGTCAGATTGGCCGGTCCACGGGATTTGAACCCGAGACCTCCAGAATGCGGGACACAGACGTTACCGCCTGAGCCACCCTGCTCGGTAAATTATTTTTAAAACATGACATTTTAGGAAACGCGCTCTCTCTCTCTCTTTCCCTGCGTAACTATGTCACATTGAAGCAATTCATTCTTCTGGTTCTGTATGGCAGGCACTATCTGAAATGCTTAAAACTCACTATATCATGTCTTATGACATAACTCCTTCTTGCAGCCGACCATGGAGATTAATTGTAAAATGTTGGTTTCATTGAATCATCCTGTATATTATTTGGTATTGTATTATTAAATATGACAATTGCTAATCCGCCATGTTTTTGAAACCTGCTCCAAACGGATAAGGAACAGATAATTTTGGAATTGCGTTTTGATTTCATATTTTCTCAAACTTTTCTTCATATTATGCCTGTCTCTAGTTATAGAAGCACAGATTTTGTGTCGCTCATGAAAATAAATGGTAAAAACTGTGTTTGTCACATATAAGGACTTTATCACCCGATTAATGACCATAACACATTGCGCAGAATGGAAAAGCCTAGCACGCCGCCATGTAGCAGCCGAGACAAGGCAGAAGGCATCAGACATGGTTTCAATACCACTGTGCAAGCTGTTGGGCGGAAAATTCACTCCTCGTTTACTATTGCGAACAATGAGAGGTAGTTATAGACAAATGAACCACGAGAACCTCCAACAAAACGTGACTCCATTGTCCGCAGTCTCTAAAAATGGTTCTTTTTCACCCATCTGGATTTAAAAAGAAAATTAGAGTCGGTGTAGAACGCTTCTCCAATGGCAAACGGAATTAAATGAAAGTACAATTATTTATCTCTGTGTATACGGCACCACAGGAGTTGGACACTGAAGATACATGAAATGAAATAATTGGGAAAGGAAATTTGGGAAGGAAACGTTTCAGGCCTAAGTTTAGAGTACCTCCTCGGCATTTGCCAACTATCAGGACTAAGGAAAACCTGGCAAGAACCTTAGTCTAAGAAGACAATTGAACCGCGAACCTCCCGTTCACGATTCATGCCTTAAGGCAATGTAATTGTGAAAATCCAAAAAAACTACAATTTGCTTCCGATTGCTTTGACTTTTTTACTTTCTCTACTACGTATAGTAAGTAGGGGAAGTATTGTATTCCACCCAAAAATTCGATACTGGGATTTCACCGGAAATACATGTTTGTGACCCCCTGAATCCAAAAAAAGCATTTATGGAAACATGTCTGTGTGTCTGCCTGTCTGTGAACAGCATAACTCAAAAACGAACAGTCGGATAAACACCGAACTTGGTATTTAGGTTCAGTATCTACCAGAGATGCGACACGAAAGTTTTCAAGAAAATCCCCCCACCCCAGATTATCCTTTACATGGAACATTTTTCGAAAATTTTTATTTCGTGTTAATTTCTTCAAATAAACTGCATCAATAACACACAAAATTCACCTATTTACTTGCTCACCATAGCAACGTTTGTTTTATAAAACAATTGATAGCTCATACAATCATGCACAATAATAACATCTTTGAGATGGCATAAAAAATAGGGTCTCATTTTAAAATGTTTCCGATGGTGTCACAACTTGCACAACAACGATATTAAGAATGGTTTGTGTCTGTGAAAAAGTGTCTCAAAATATACTGTTTGACGTGTCCAAGCGTTTTTTGAAAAACAGTCCCATTTAGCCGTAGCAGAAAATATGCGGGACTTTTGAAACGCACCGTATATCATTTAATATAAACTGCCAAAACCAAGCAACATTAGAGGTGCCCATGTGGGCCGCCTAGCACTGGAAAACAAATGATTATATTTCAGCATCAGTTTCGAAGTTCCGGTTCCAAAAAGTGCTAGTTCCAAAATAACAGTCCAGTACGTCCTCGTGTATTTAAGCATAACCATAACAGCAGAATACTCTCTTGCTCAGTGCCGTGGCTTTGGGGAAGTCTTGTCTGCCTCACATTCAAAGGTCCCGAGTTCGAATCTTGGTTAGGGCGTTACCCGGATAAGCTTTTTCCGGGTTTTTCGCTTATCCTGAGAAGACAAATGTTGGCTAACTGTAAGTTCTAAGGACCCAGGACTGTTTGAGAATCATTTCGCCCATTTCATTCATTCATTGTCTGATATGACCTTTCAGGTTAAATAACATTAAACTCAGAGAGTGAGAGCGCTTGGTTCAGTGTTATGCTACTGCCTGGTTCGGCAAGCCCGGCATCGAAAGACTATGTATGCTCCCCTCCCTTCTCTCTTCCACCATGCATATGTGAATTCGTAATGCTGTTAATAACATATTACTGCTAACTTAACTCACGCTAAAGGAATTCAGATCCCAAATCATTCTAGAACCGTCTTGTATCGCTTTCCATGATGCTAATAATTATATGTTCCAAAACGGCATCTCGCGTAATTACATTTCCCATGCATATCGCAAGAGCTCAATTGCATAATTTAACCTAATTGCCGTGAGGATTTCTAATCAGCGTTGCTCTTATTTTTAACTTAGATGCACTAAACAGGAACAGTTCCAAGTTTAACATCACTGGGTGTTCATTTCAAAGTTTACCATGAATGCGCCTGACGTTACTCTAGCCGCTGAGCCTAGAATCCGCCTACTACTTTCGCAGAGGCGTATGACAGGTGTGTCAGAGAAGTTGCCTAGCAAACAAGGCGTTCAGTCTGAATGTGAGACGTAGTAAAGACGCCAGTCTGTACAGTATGTATCCAACCTAAACTTCTTTCGCACTGTGTTTTGTTTGGTTCGTTATCGAAAACTCGTGAAAGCTGCAAGCGGGATACTTGTTATTATCGCTACCGAAGACAACATGAATTGGTCAACGTGTGTTGTGGCTCCTTTCTGCGAATGAAAATAAAAACATTATCTTGTAGAATGTGTAGACGTTGGTAGAAAGATTGACAAGTTTGGTTCTTTGTTTTATGTTACGCTTCTGCGTGTAACACTGCGAGGCACATTATATGTTTTACGAGTAATATACTTGCTGTATTAGTACTCTTCAGATTGAACGCCGCGCTTGCTAGGCAGTTCATCCGCCGTATGTGTACTACGTTACTTCCTTCTCCTAGAGCTTGACACTCGCTTAGAACATTTGACGCAAAACAATGAGGTCATGACAAACCTTAAAATGAACAGTCAGTATACTGGTAACACATAGATACATACATACTGTAACGCAAAGTACTCTCTACAATCAGAACCATAATTTTGGAACTGGTTATATAGAATACTAGCGTGACTGCATTAATGCGAAGTTGGAACTGTATAAGTGGACCTATGGCTATATTTTGGAACAGTTGCATTCTTAGAACTACTCCAGCATAACGGTTATGAGAATTATGACAAGTAAGAAAAGCAGTATTCCAATGCCCTTAAGCTGATTGGTTCTGCTTGCCTTTTGCTAAGAACGCATATAACCCAACCGTTTTGTTTACACGAAAATAATCCTCAGTACAACAGCTAGGTACATCGCAGAACATAGATTAAGCACTGCTGTTATTAATGCATGTGACCGCAGTGTGATGAAGATAAGAGGTGTCTACGACGTGACCTAGAATGAGAGATTATGTGAAAGCTTTAAACCCCGGGAAGGGAGTCTTAAAGGGAATATTAAATGCAGAGGTGGAGAAAACATCTTGTAGCTCGACTAAACCTGTTCTGTGTAACCGAATAAGTACCTTACCTTCGCGTCAACAGAAAATGGGGATGGGTGGTTCAGGTTCTATAATATGCAATCCTTTTTTTCAATTTCTTTTTTCGATGTTTTCTGATCCAGTTCTCGTTTATACTGCCATTGTGGAATGTTGAATTTCCTGCTTTCAGTGCCGGTAACCTAACCTACCTGCATGTTTTGTCTATTTTACTAGTGTATGTGCATCGACTATATTAAACCCTCTAACCGTTGTAAAATTTATTATTGCAGACAAGGAATATAACCATATTTGATAGTCGAATTTTGCCATTTAAATCTTACCAGGGTCTTTACTCCATTTTTATTTGTTAATATTTACGATTTTATTCGTGTAGCAGCTTAGTATGAGCTCCAAGTTGTTGAAGCTCAACAACCAGGCGCGATTTGCCGAACCACCGTGTTTAACAGCTGTTAGTAATTAATTTGCAATACACATGTGTTGAGTGCATTGGAGAATCTTGGAAGTAGATTCCAATGATCACTTCGTCTCGTATTTTTAAACTCTTTCTCGTTTTCCAATGATGTACTTCGTATTTGTATCGCAATATACCATTAACGTTCAGTGATTCTTCACATGCATGTAGTTCCAAGGCTACCCATTGAAACCTTCATTAGGCATTTCGTGACTCCAAAAAACACTCGCCAGTTGAAAAAAATCTGTTACATTCATATGACATTCTCTAGCCTCTATCGGTTATTTTATACAGCTTCTACAGACTATTGTAACAAAAGTAGTTTGCTCACTACTTCATGTTGATTGAAATAAACGTTTGTTACAACACTTTCATTACACATTTCGATGCAAGTACAAGAGGGATACAGGAGACCGAAGTGACAGTCAAATGTTGCTATATGCTAGCCTTGAAATTCCACTCCTTTCAACATCGCGAGAAACAAATGAATGGAGACACCACTGTAAAAAACAAAACAAACAAAAATAAAAAAATCATCGTAAAATTCAAACCAATAACGGATATCTCGGAAATAAATGTCACAAAAAAGTTGTGAGCTCTATATTTTATGTAGTAAACTTTTGCCTATCCCTTATGATTTACAAATTATACAAAATTAATTCCGAATGAGGACTTCACATGGAAATAACAGAATAGATATGTAAGAATGGACCGTAGAAGCTATATGAAGATAAAAGGTGTTAGGGAAAGTCATGAATATAGCACATCATATTGTTTTTAATATGCAGAAAGGACAAACGATATTATGGTTTACGTGTTCTCGCATTTTTAAAATTTCTCATTTTATTCATACTTGGCAACTTCCTGAAATTGAAACTTCCTCCCGTCCAGTAGAGTGTAATAATTTTGTAATGACATGAATTTATAATACGTAAAATGTTCAGTGCAGTAAACGTACAAAAACTAAATCTAAAATAAATGGGAATTCCGTTTTACCAGAATCCATGAAGGCTTAGTAGTACTACTTACTGATGCTAAATTTTTCCTGGTACCACAATAAATGCTGATACCGTAATTATTGACGAAAATATATAATTAAATAAAGAAATAATAGTAAAATGAGAAATAATTGCAATACATAATTTCCGTATATTAAATCAATGGATAACGTAACAAGCTTGGGTTGAAGGATTTTGCCCGGAAAGATGGAGGTAATCAGACAGTCAGGTTAGCCAGAGTCATTAGTAAGCCGAGGAGGAGCGAGCACATTAGCTTAAGGATTTCTGGGAACGCAGTGTAGAGTTAAGTTCAGTACGTTACACAGGCACTTAGGCCAATTCTGGGAATTAGAGAAGCGACGAAATTTTAAGAAAAGCGACCCACTGCCTAGTAACAGTTCACATTCGTATACTAAGAGTGTTGAGATTTGGCAACGTATAAAGTAGAATGCTAGTAGGAATAATATGTAGGCGGAGCTAAAATTAATAAATGTTCGTGCATCTAGATCTGAGGATTACTCTCTCCTCTTGTACCATAACTGGTACGCATCGATGTTAGTGCACACATTAGCTACTCTCTCTGATACCGGCAGCGGTACTAACATATGTGATTAAGATTTCGTGACTGCCGCGAGGGATCCTGCCGGTCAACATCTTAGCGACTCACATCTAGTTTCTTTTATTGTGGATGCAGTCAGTTCAAACCGTAAAGTTGATCCTGCAAAATTAGCAGGTATGATAATTCAAGTTTTATAGTTTCAAGTGCTACAATTCAGAATCAGTCTGTTTCTTTATTTCAAACGGTCGGCAACTCGCTCCAAGAACTCCAATATTAGTTCACAATAAATTTCTCAGTCAACTTAGATAAACGCCATGCACACGCGTGCCCTGAGGGAAAATACTCACAGCTCAACCATTGGTGCAGCCGGCAGCAGAATCAACAGCAGATATTGGAGACAACGGGAAAAGGTGGCATAGCGACATCATATAAACAGCTTCAACGCGTATTAGACAAAGAACACCACTTCCATATTTTACGGTTTAAATCTTGAACAATAAACAAAAACTGTCACAAAAACGGAAAACTTATATACCACGCATAGAATGCGAATAAAATAAACAATTTATGCGAGGGAGTTGTCTTTACAGTTCACGTCGTCCATTAGTGAATGTTCGCGCCCATTTACTCCTGATCACTATACTGGATCTAGAAAACACACTTTTGTATTACTCCGCGCAACACATTTGCAATCAGTATGCGATAACTGCACGGTTTCAGTAAACTGGTGTGTTTATATTTCCGAATAACTGAAAATTTAACATATTGCAATGAAACCATTAAACGCACCCATTAGCGCATTTTAAAAGTAATAACATAACGAAAAGATGAGATCTAGTTTCTATTGTTAGGCTGAATGATGCGGTCAGGAAGCCAATGAAAGCGTCTAAGTCCTTGGGGCTGCCACCTTTGTTTATACTTCAACTGTGTTGCTTTCTTATTTCGGGAAGAGTATAGTGACGTAATCAAATTTTAAATCCACAAGTTATGCATTTAGTTGCAGCCCAGTGAAGGAGGACCATGATCGTGATGAAGAATAGCCATACAGATAAGCTCTGGCCTGTCATAGACTGTATGCAAATTACTGCGGTACATTCAGTCTGTATTCTTAAGCTACAGCGTAATGCAATATAGTTTAATGGTTTGTCATTTCCGTGGTGAAAATCTTTAACGCTCTGAACCTTCCCGGAAAGCCGTAAAAACGCTTCCTTTTCCGTAAAGTCGTAAAAAGGCAGTAAACGTTGGGAACTGTTTTGAAAATTGCACCGATCGCTTGTCTTGTAAAACGAAATACAAGCATATTGTGTTAATCCTGGATAAGAAATGGCAACGATGATTTTAGGTTACATAAAATAAAACTTAACGGTACGATGGGTCACCTGATACATTTCGTTCGACCACGGCCCGTTCCTGTTATATTACAATGGGATAGGAGCGCTCTACGGTTTGGACAACGTCTGTCCTCAACGCATTAAAGCTGTAATCGCCAGCTATCTAAAAATGGAACAAAACTCTGCGCGTAGAATCCAAACTGCTGACAAGCAGGCAGAGGTAGACTTTCTCAGTGCAGGAAGACAAAAGGTATTTTGGAGATTTCACGAAGAAAGAAAGGGGAAAAAAAACACTAAAAGGTATTGTTTCCCGCTATTAAAAGAAACAAACAACGCAGTCTAATGCTACCTGGAAATGACCGCTAGAAACTTCAGGCGCCAAGGCTAGATCTCATGGTTTGATAATTCTCCTTCGAAGACAACGGAAACGCCGAAATCTGTTGTAGTACTTACAAGGGATGGCCCCTCGCTGAACGCCTGATGTCCAGTACTAAGTTATTTTAGGCGTGTTCGTTACTGGCGTAGCATCGCTTTTGTTGAAACAGCTCATTAGTTGAAATTCATATACAAAAGTTTGAGAAACAATTGCTATTAGATTGAAACTGCACTAAATTAAGAGTGGTTTATACAGATTTATTTAGTGTGGCAGACCTACGGTCATTTGACCTCTTTCGTTCAACCACATACAAGAAATCCTGAACACAATCGGAACACAATGATGTTACATGTAAATCATGTTCAAAGGAACAGAGATAACACAATTATTAGACGAAGAATACACCTAAGATGATTGAAAATATATAGACGTTAAAAGTAACAACTTTAAAGGTACATGTATATAACCATGTTTACAATGAACGCGGGATATTGCCTCTAAATTAACAATTATTACTTTATGTACTACGTATAGTAAGTAGGGGAAGTATTGTATTCCACCCAAAAATTTGATACCGAGATTTCACCGGAAATATATGTTTTGAGACCCCCCTGAACAAAAAAAAAGCATTTTTGGAAACATGTCCGTGTGTGTGTGTTTGTGTGTGTGTGTGTGTGTGTGTGTGTGTGTTTGTCTGTGAACAGCATAACTCAGAAACGAACAGTCGGATAAACACCAAACTTAGTATTTAGGTTCAGTATATTCCAGAGATGCGACACGAAGGTTTTCAAGAAAATCCCCCCACCCCAGATTACTCTTTACATGGAACATTTTTCGAAAATTTTAATTTTCCCAAAAATGACTCCAACGATTTTGATTAAAATATCATATGTTTAAGATATTTTCATGACAAATGAAATGTATATCTCGAATTTTCTGGGAATGTCTTCAAAAGCATTCTTCATTGTGAACGACTTTTGCATAACTGGTAAATCATAAGAGATAGACAAAATTTTACTACACAAAAAATGTAGATCGCGTTAAAATAGACAATTTATGTCATATACATTGTTTTTGTTGAGTTAACCATTTTCGAGATATTGCTTGTTATTCCCTTAAATTTTCCAATACTTATACTGTTTCTCAAATTCGTTATTCATTTTTTTTGTCCTGGTAATGCAAAGAGAATGGAATACTCCACATAGCAACCAGCTCTTAAAATATTTGACTATAGTTTAAAGCCTACCAATTCCCCTTGCATCTACAAGAAAATTAGCAATAAGATTAACATCTCGATATCTCGATTAACATGAAGCATATGGAGAATAAGCGTTTGTAAAAATAGTTTGTACAAGAGTAGAGAAAGTCATGTGAGTGTAACACATCAGATTTTTTTTTAAATACAATGTGCAAGCTACTACGACGAAATGCATTTAAGTTTGACGTCCTGTGAAAATGGCCTAACAACCTTCACAGCATTTATGACCCAAAGCCTTCTACAATGTTTTTCCTTCACACTGTGGCCACCGCAAGGCTGGCCGCCGCAGCTCGGACTTCCGCCGAAACAGTTTTAACATCCCCGCACCCACTTCACAATTACATGCTAATAAGTACATACTTTATCAAAAGAGCTTTTCGAAATGTTGTCCTCTATCCGCATATTTCTGGCATCCTCTCAGGAAATTTTCATTCACACCCAAGGGTTCACTATCACAAATGATGTTCTCTTTTAGTTCCTCCCATGTATGGGTTTGTTGCATACGTCTTATGTTTCAAGTTCCCCTATAGATAAAACATCACATATGTGCAGTTAAATCAGAGGGTCATAACGGCCATAAGCCTTTACCAATTACACTATATTAAAAAATGTCCTGAATTAAATTAAATGACTTATCAGCTGTAGGCGCAAAGTCTTGTTTGGAAAACTCCAGACTGACTTCAACATCGGTCAGCTCTTCAACAAATGGTGTAAGTCATTGTTGCACCTCTCTGCATTTATTGTTTGTTCAAAACATTAGCTCCTATTATTGTGTGTATTTACTGCATACCAATCTTCGCTCATGCAAGGGAGTCTCGTGTGTAAAACTGGGTTTCTCTGTCCTCCAATATCTGTTATTTTGCGAGAAAGTAAGCCACATGCTTCGTAAGAGAAGAATATTAAGTGAGGATCAATTACTGTATCGCGAGGCTGTCTGGCTCAAATGCCCAATGAGTAGCTCTTATCTGAAGGGTAACCAGGTTTACCACGTTGGAATGAAGACTACGATTTTCGTTGATTCACAGTTTATTGATGATTCATTTTACAGGCAAGAATGTTCTCGGAGCAAAGGCTAACTGAGAGCTTTACGGGAATATTGGCGTAAACTTATTTTCCCGTTCACTAAATAAAAGCAAAACTCGTTCCCAATTATCACGGCAATATTAAAATACTTAAATGCTCCCGGAATATTAGTATCTTTAACTTATGCTCACATCTCGAACACGTGCTCGTGGTAGCGTCGATGAATATATGTATACTCGCCGAAGTCAACAAAATACTAGCGAACGAGCCTCACGTTTCTCCTCAATTTATACAAATTTTTACCCACGCGCTACGGGGTTTACAGTTAGACTCGAACCCAGCCAGTAGACGCTATACAGGGCTTGGCTCTCTTTTGTATAGGGGGTGATGACCTCGCCAAGGGTGCCCAAGAGCTTGCCTTACGCCTTCCGAATTCACGGAAACCTGCAGTTAGCCTCGCTCAGAATCTAAATTATATTATAAGCGATGAAATACTGCTTCAATCGTTTCCCAAAAAAAAATTTCCCCGGCTCTGATAATTACATGAAAAATAAAAGTGAGCAAAACATTGTAAGAACTAAAATAAAACATCAGGCGAAAAGCTCCCTGAATTTCTATATTGATCTCTCGAATTGAATGAAACTTTCCTGAGAAGATGCCAGAAATATGTGCTTAAAGAAGGACATTTCTAATATTTCTTACGATATTATATGTGCTAATTATTGTCACTGCAATTGTTAACTACGAGAATTTGTTGCTAGCCTCTAGCTCCCGAGGCCGCGGGTCCAAACCCGGCAGAGGGCGATGGATTTTTTCCGGCGTAAAAATCCTTAGCATGGCTTCCTTCGGAAGGGAAGTAAAGCCGATGGTCCCGTGTCGTAGATTTACGGCACGTAAAAGAACCTCAAGCCTGATAAAGCAGCCTCTGAGCAAAAGTTCTGATATTTCACTCCAATACAGAATTGGACGCTAGGAACCACAGTAATTAAAGAACGTCCATAAATAAAACTCAATTTTTAATTTATGAGAACATGTGCCGGTAGTGGGGATATTATAACTGTTTCGGCGGTAGTCCAAACTGCGGCGACCGCCGTACGGTGCCATAATGTAAAGGAAAAGCACTGTATAAAAAACGTTATTTAAGTCATTCATCCATCGAAAATGCAAAACGAATATTTTCAGGTAATTGCGTCCACCAAAAGTTATTGTGCATTTTTTCAACAGAAAAAAATTTGAGATTACGAAATTGTGGCATTCATAATTTCCAAAACAGAAACTGTGCAGTATGAAATAGTGTTTTGTTCAAAATATGTAATTTTACTCTCATGTTCCAAGAACGTCATTAAAGCAACTGCAGGAATAAAACGTATATACATATCAATCTGCAAATTAATAATAATAATAATAATAATAATAATAGTAATAATATGCATGTTACAATATTATGCAACGTGAAGGAAGAACATCTTCCTCTAACGTTTCAACTTCGTTTATCGCCACCTAGTCCAGCTAAGCGAAAGATCACACTTTATTAACACAGTAGATATTGAATATGAAAGGTGCCTGTATATTCCGCATAGCAACAGAGTCCCAAAATAGACTTGTTACTTTCTCTACTACGTATAGTAAGTAGGGAAAGTATTGTATTCCACCCAAAAATTCAATACTGAGATTTCACCGGAAATATATGTTTTAAGACCCCCTGAATCCAAAAAAAGCATTTTTGGAAACATGTCTGTGTGTGTGTCTGTGAACAGCATAACTCAGAAACGAACAGTCGGATAAATACCAAACTTGGTATTTAGGATCAGTATCTTCCAGAGATGCGACACGAAGGTTTTCAAGAAAATCCCCCCACCCCAGATTACCCTTTACATGGAACATTTTTGGAAAATTTTAATTTTCTCAAAAATGGCTCTAACGATTTTGATTAGAATATAATATGTTTAAGATATTATCATGACAAATAAAATGCATATCATGAATTTTCTGGGAATGTCTTCAAAAGTATTCTTCATTGTGAACGACTTTTGCATAACTGGTAAACCATAAGAGATAGACAAAATTTTACTGCACAAAAGATGTAGATCGCGTTAAAATACACAATTTATGTCACATGCATTTTTTTTTGTTGAGTGAACCACTTTCGAGATATTGCTTGTTATTCCTTTAAATTTTTCAATACTTATTTTCTCAAATGGGAATTCGTTAATCATTCTTTTGTCTTGGATATTCAAAGAGTATTAATCTGTGGCAAAGAGAATGGTGCTGCACATAGCAACCAGCTATTAAGATATATGTCGATGCTTAAAGGCTACTGTATTTCTATATTGCCCTTGCAATTACAAAACAAGGGGAACATAGTACGCCTTAAGCGATAATCAAATATTTTTAGAACTGATCGCTATGTGTAAAATGTAATTCTCTTTGCGTGTCAAAAGATCGTTTCTGCAAATGTTTATCTCGATTAATATGAAACAGATGGAGAATAAGAGCTTGTAAGAATAGTTTGCACAAGAGTAGAGAAAGTCATGTGAGTGTAACACATCAGATTTTTGGTATTCGTACATAGCAAGGAAACATATTTAACCAAACAGTGCTACATGTTTCAACTCAAATAGTGGATCAGATCTCGATATGGAAGGAATTTTTCCACGAATGAACGCTCTAAAAGGGCGAGTTTGCTCTTTGTTAATACTGTATCATTTAATCCTTCAAACCCTTCATTTGCATGTGTCAGGCTGTCATTTGCATGTACATGGTTTTGTCATTCGCAATCCTTTCCAGTGCTAGGCAGGGCACATCCTATGACGTGAAAAGCTTCAGCCATACAGAAGAAAGGAACGCGGAAGAACAAGAGTTCGCTATGTACACATACAGACTAAGGTTAGAGAAACATGGTTTAAACAGCACATTTTACATTTCTTTGTGCTTACCTATGATAGCAGCAGAAAATGTTGCATTCCACCCAAAAAAAAGATACTAAGATTTCACTGCAAGCACAAGTTTTGAAATGCCTGAATAAAAAGTACTGCTAGAAAAATCTTATATTATAAACTCATATGATCTTTTCTACCTCGGAGAAATACTTCGTTATATATTATAGTTTTGGAATGAGAAGTATATCTTTTATTCACGTAATATTTCTGCCTAGAAATGCTTTCAAATTAACCAACAAGTGCTAACAAATAGAATGTGCGGAAATAGCATTCAAATGTTTAGTCGTGATAACGAGCTCTTGCGATGAAAAGAAAAAAGAAGAATCGTAAACTTTTATAGTTTGTCCCAGACGATGTGCTCTGCGAAAAAAAGGTACTGAAGACAAACGATTTACTGTTTTAGACAGCATGGCCTAAAATTAAAACTTTTAACACAGAGCACACGAGCTAAAAGCTCTCAGTGTGACCAACTTTGATTTCAAGTTCAATCACATGGCAATTATCCTTTATATGTGCACATGTTTAATAACTCGACTTGGTTTGATTAGTCTTTACTTTTTATTATGCCGTTTTACATGATTTATTTCTCATGGCACTCGCAATATCTGTTGCCAATACAAATCGTCATACTTCAATTTATCGCAATTGTTGTAGAGCTAACTTATACGTTATATTGGCAGCTTTCTTTGATCTAAAACGTTACTCATTCATCTAATCTATGTAAAGATTAAATGGCGGAAATTGCGAATTCAGAAGCTACTGAAATGGAACAGAAATTACAGAAGCAGCAGAAAGGATAACAGTATAAGTACTTTAAAAACTCTGATGTGTTACATTCACATAACTTTCTCTACTCTTGTACAAACTATTTTTACAAACGCTTATTCTCCATATGCTTCATGTTAATCGAGATATCGAGATGTTAATCTTATTGCTAATTTTCTTGTAGGTACAAGGGAATTGGTAGGATTTAAGCGATAGTCAAATATTTTAAGAGGTGGTTGCTATGTGGAGTATTCCATTCTCTTTGCATTACCAGGACAAAAAAAATGAAATACGAATTTGAGAAAAAGTATTAAGTATTAGAAAATTTAAGGGAATAACAAGCAATATTTCGAGAAAAAAATGTATATGACTTAATTGTGTATTTTAACGCGATCTACATTTTTTGTGTAGTAAAATTTTGTCTATCTCTTATGGTTTCCAAGTTATGCAAAAGTCGTTCACAATGAAGAATACTTTTGGAGACATTCCCAGAAAATTCGAGATATACATTTCATTTGTCATGAAATTCCTAGGAGTCATTTTTGAGAAAATAAACATTTTCGAAAAATGTTCCATGTAAAGGGTAATCTGGGGTGGGGGGATTTTCTTCAAAACCTTCGTGCAGCATCTCTGGAAGATACTGAAACTAAATACCAAGTTTGTTGTTTATCCGAATGTTCGTTTCTGAGTTATGCTGTTCACAGACACAGACACACACGGACATGTTTCCAAAAATGCTTTTTATTTTTGATTCAGAGGGTTTCAAAACATATATTTCTGGTGAAATTTCGGTATCGAATTTTTGGGTGGAATACAATTACTTCCCTTACTTACTATACGTAGTATAGAAGTGTGTATATATATATATATATATATATATATATATATATATATATATGGTATAGCATTTAGTCGCTTCGTTGCCTGGTGTAGGCAAAACATGGTAAAAATAATTTCACTGAAAATGACTGCTAGCGAATCAACAAAGCATCATATGACATCTCTCATTTATAATACCATTTCTCTTGTTTCAAGAACGCGTTTTAGAAAATTGAAGTTATACATTTTATTTATTACGTAATTATCTTTAATATATAGCATTTTAATCAAAATCCTTAAGATCCAGTTTTGAGAAAATAAGCAATTTTGAGAAATGTTGGATGTAAAAGGTAGTTAGGATTTTCTTGAAAATCTTCATATAGCAACTTTGGAAGATACTGAACTTAAATACAAGTTCGGTATTTATCCGACTTTCGTTTTTGAGTTATGCAGTTCGCAGACACACGGACCATTTTTCTAAAAACGCTTTCTTTGGATTCAGGGGGGGGCCTCAAAACATGTTCTTAGAGTGAAATCTTGGTATCGAATTTTTTGGTGGAATGCAATACCTTCTCTCCCTACTATGTATGTGGTAGGGAACGTAAAAATCATAGCAATCAGAAAATAACTGTGAATTTTTGGATTTTCATATACACATTCCCTTAGGTTATTTTGTTGCGGAAAATCAGAAGAGTTCCTAATAGAATTCCCATATGCGTAGTTACACTTGCAGGGACATGAGACACTCTTGACCTAATATATCAGCCAGACATCTGCCAGCCATACATATCCTTGCCAAGCACAGAGAAGGCGCCTTGTGTCGATCACCTTCCTCCTCCTCCAGTAACCACCGGAAGTCGCTGTACCGTGCCTCATGTCTGCTGACCCCAGCTACAGATAGATCTTGTTTTTGCTACAGTAAACGCACGGTGGTAATACCCTTCCACTTCCTACTTTTTTTCTTTCCTTACGTCGAAAGACAAACTCCATTAGCTTCATGAATGAAGCAGACATCAGATAGCGGTGTGTAAAACCTTCCGCCATACGGCCATTGCTCTCTTCATTATTATTTTTACTCTGGAGTTTAACTTATCTACGTGCTCTATAAGAAAACAACTAATGTTGCATTCACATGACTTTCTACCCACTGTGGTTTATTTTTATAGAACTGCTACAAATTACTCTTACGAAAGTTTACACTTACCGAGCGGGATGGCTCAGGCCGTAACGTCTGTGCCCCGCATTCGGGATGTCGTAAGTTCGATTTCCGTGGCCGAACTCCTGTTCTATGGTTTTTTTTCGGGGATTTTCCCGGGTCGCCAAGCGAATGCTGAGAAGGATCCTTACATCTCCCGAATTTCCTGTCCCTCCATTTAATCTCCATTCTCATTTCGCTTCACCTTTCATCTGCTTGGTCCCTTTCAGGGTTGCAAGTCTTTGCGGGGGGTCTCGATGTGTATGGGAGGGAAAAGGATGCCATGAAAAAGGCTCCGTCCCCAGGACTGCGAGCGGTCTCCGGGTCCCGGGCCCCACAGGGGGAAGGGAACCACGGTACCGGGACTGACTACTTAGTTTCGCACCTATTTTCTATTCTGCTCCCCCCCTCCCGCGTGGCCGAGATTGGGTCAGCACACCAGCTTCCCCTCGTCTCCCGCCACATAGGGACAGAAGTGGGTGGAATCACCACTTACGTTAGTCAGCCCAATAGGGAAAACCCTATCAAGGAAGACTACCGAAGAACCTCGGTGGGGCCGTCTACCAACTCTCACTCATGGTTGGTGCCGGAGATCATCTGGGCGTCTTATAACCAGCCAGACGTACCGAATCTCCCATGGGAATCGGGAATCACTGGCCGCCGAGTCCAACCCAATCCGAACAACTCTCTTACGGGAGGGGCTCGAATGTTCGGCCCGGCGTACTTCTAGTAACGTCAGAAGTGCCACGAGTGCTAGGGGTCCGCAGCGCCCGCAACACGGCAGCTGAGGGGGTCGGAACTCCCCCTACGGGGAGGGGAGCCGACAGCATCAGTCACCACACGGGGAGTTGAAATCTGTAAACGGTAGGGACCCTGCTCCTGATCCGGCCGCCCCGTCTCCTCTCACCTCATCCCTCCCTCGGGCACCCCGTCGGGGGCCTAGGTATAAAAGATCTGCGTAGCTTCAGTTGCTAAGTCCCGCTCCACTTCTAGTCCTATGCTATCCCTAATACTTGCCTAGATAGCATTATATTCCACGCAAAAGGTCGAGGTCGAGATTTCACCGCCAATATATGCTTTGCGGCTCCCTAAATCAAAAGACAGAAAGGGGGGAAATGATCTTTAGAAAAGGTGCGTGTGCGTGTCAGTGTGAAAAGCATAACTCAAAAACGAAAAGTCGGTTAAATACCAAACTTGATATTTAGGTTTAGCACTTTCTAAGGATGATGCGACGCAAAGATTTTAAAGAAAATCCCCCACCCCAAATTACCCTTTAAATGAAAAATTATCGAAAACTTTTTATTTTCTCAAAAATGGCTGTATCGATTTTTATTAAAATACCATATATGTAGTAAAGAAATTTTCTGGGAATAGTGTGTGAAGTACTCTTCAAACTGAATGTTTTTTTTTTGTTTTTTTTTTTAAAGTTAATCTTTCCAAGATACTCCTTGTTATTGGTTTGAATTTTCTAACACTTATACAAATGGAAAGACCTTATTCGTTCTCTCTCTCTTTCTCCTGGCCATACAAAGAGAACGGAATTTCAAAGCCACCACATACCGACCAGTTCTTAAAAATTCAACTATCGCTTTAAGCCCATTCCCCTTGTACCTGTAAGAAAATATGAAATAAAACCATTTCTACGAATGTTTATCTCGATTAACACGAAGAACATAGAAGAATACGCTTTTGTAAGAATAGTTTGCTGTAGAATGGGTAGAGAAAGTCATGCGAATATAACATATAAGCTTTTTTTTTAAGCATTTGCTTTGACTGATCTATTTCGTATCGTTTCTAGCCAAGATTTATGATTACAATTATAATTAATTAATTATGCACGAGTTTACTATCTTAATAGGTTTACAACACTAGGATATTATTATTATTAAAACTAAATCTTTAACACTGATTTAAAATTTTGCTACTCGTATTTTGTGATCACTCATTCTGCAGCACATCACCCCACCTTTTGCATTGCCACCCATTCTGTCCTACGTTATCCACCCAACCTTTTTCCAGTGCACAATACGATTCCTGCTGACATCTGAAAATGACATCAGTGCTCTTTCACATTATTTTCTCTCCCTGATGCGAGGCACTGCACGACGTATGACAATGAGTACAACGAATGTATTATATATTGTCTTCTCCCAGCACGAAATCGATGTCGAACACACACTGCAATATTTATTCAAGTTTCTACTGCTGTAACGAGGTAAGCCTGCGGTTTCCACAAGTCCTTCGTGAGATTCACTCTCTGGATTAGTATAGGTCTTCAATTTTACTTTCATAGTAAGTAGGGGAAGTATTGTATTCCACCCAAAAATTCGAAACCGAGATTTCACCGGAAATATATGTTTTGAGACCCCCTGAATCCAAAAAAAGCATTTTTGGAAACATGTCCGTGTGTGTGTGTGTGTGTGTGTCTGTGAACAACATAACTCGGAAACGAACACTCGGATAAACACCAAACTTGGTATTTAGGTTCAGCATCTTCCAGAGATGCGACACGAAGGTTTTCAAGAAAATCCCCCCACCCCAGATTACCCTTTACATGGAACATTTTTCGAAAATTTTAATTTTCTCAAAAATGGCTCTAACGATTTTGATTAAAATATCATATGTTTAAGATATTTTCATGACAAATAAAATGTATATCTCGAATTTTCTGGGAATGTCTCCAAAATTATTCTTCATTGTGAACGACTTTTGCATAACTGGTAAACCATAAGAGATAGACAAAATTATACTACACAAAAAATGTAGATCGCGTTAAAATACACAATTTATGTCATATACATTTTCTTTGTTGAGTGAACCATTTTCGAGATATTGCTAGTTATTCCCTTAAATTTTTCAATACTTATTGGATATGCAAAGAGTGTTAATCTGTGACAAAGAGAATGGTGCTGCATATAGCAACCAGCTATTAAGAGATATGTCTGTGCTTATATTGCCCTTGCAAATACAAAACAAAGGGAACAGAGTATGCCTTAAGCGATAGTCAAATATTTTAAGAACTGGTCGCTATGTGTAAAATGTAATTCTCTTTGCATGTCAAAAGATCGTTTCTGCAAATGTTTATCTCGATTAATATGAAATAGATGGAGAATAAGAGTTTGTAAAAATAGTTTGTACAAGAGTAGAGAAAGTCATGAGAGTGTAACACATCAGATTTTTTTTGAAGGACACACGAAACTTACAAACTTTTTACGTTTTTTTTTACCAGACCAAATGAAATATCTTAGATTTGACAAATATCTCGTGAAATGTGAACTAAATTACTCCAACACATCAAGTTTGTAGCGATATTTCCGCCTGATTACAGATACACAAAAAAGAACTCTGTTATGATTATAATTTAGGAACTATTGATAGTTAACTTGCAATTTGATAATTTCCCATAATTTTACAGCAATATGATTCAAATCCGTATTAATCAAAAGCCCTTCAGAAGCTGTAAATATGTTTTAAGTTTCAATAATAGTGTTAAATAAATAAAGGCGTAATTGCGTAAGAAAGGGCTGCAAGATTTAGGCAAAATAAAAGTAGCTTCGTTTTAGACTGTACATTATGTTTTCCGAGCGTGGGGGCCATAAAATTCTAGATTCTTTTGTACTTCGTGGGAACGAGACAAGTTTTAAGAGTAAACGGACTTTTCTTACAGTTAGACTTTGAATTTTCAACTGAGGAACCAATAAACGTAGGGAACAAGTGTTGGAACCAATGGAAACTTAGGAAGACGCAGCGAGATGTACAAAATTTCAAGGCGAGCAGTCGTTGTTATATGTGAATGCGAGCGTAGTTTTAGGACAGTTTGTCATGATTCTTCGTTGAGGTAACACGTAACACTCCGGGTCAGACGCTAAGTTCCGAAAGTGATGCAGGTAGAAAAATTTAGATAATGTGCTAACTGTATTCTTCGATATAATTATATCCAAGCTCATAAACGAGTTAGTCAAGTGACTATTTCAAGTTCGCGCGAATCTAAAGAACGGTGATCAGAGCACCGAGATATTAAATAACTAGCCGGAGCAAACTTTAGTGTTCTAAGAGACAACAGTGGAAAGACATTGCTAAAAGAATCACACATGTTAGAGAATATCAATGAATCTTGCAGGATTTCTAGCATAAAGAGTGAGAAAAGTGAAATAGTGTTTCTTTCAAGGCAATATCCTGGTGTCACCCTCTCGCAATCCTACCCTGAGCACAACTGTAGGGAATTTCAGGCCGATTCGCCGACAGTTGACCCTGAGATCGACGAGAAGTGCTTCCTGACTGATATCGGCGATTATGAATCCTTAAGACTACCCATAAAACGACGCAGGTGAGATACCCACAACGAAGTAGCGGGCAAAACGCTACAAGTTCTAGAAATATAATTAAAATGTGTAATGTGCCACATTCGCAAGAATTCACTATCCTTTACATTTCTCTCTCTTCTATAAATCAGTCTTAAAAGGCATACTACTTTCTCCTCCAACTACCTACGAGGTAGAGCAGGTATTGCATTCCACCCATAAATTCGATACCGAGATTTCACCGGAAACACATGTTTTGAAACTCCCTGAATTAAAAAAAGCACTTTTAGAAATGGTCTCTGTGTGTGAACAGCATAACTCAAAAACCAAACGTGGATAACAACAACTTGGTACCTATTTGGGTTCAGTACCTTGAGGCAGTATTTATAACACTTAAATAATTTCAGTCAAATTATATAATATGTAAATTCAATAACAGCCCGCTTTGAAGCAATATGTGTATGTAATAATTTGTAAAATGTATGTAAGCATGTTCAATGATGTTATGTGAATGCATTACATAATTTAATAATGTAGGAGCTGTGAGAAAAATAGGTTTAAAGTTGCTAACAATGAGCTAACCTTGGGGCAATAATGAGTAAGGAAGTTTAAATGCTACTAGTCATTGTTACAGCAGCAATAATGTAAATTTTTGAGACAGTTTAAAAATAGCCAATCATCAACCAGAAAAAGCTTGAGTTAAATGAAGGTATTCTATTGGACTAGGATTAGCCAATCAGAGACTTGAAATACAGAAATTTACAAGTTTAGACGGTTGAAACCTTTTTAGTAGCCTGCAGACAGTGCTCATAACTGGATGCGTTGCTTGTGCGTCCTCGAGAGAAATATAATATGTATTCGTGAGAAACGAAAAATAAGTTTGCGTGTTAAAAAGTGTAATTAATTAAATAAAAAGAATCTCACAGCTCTCTATATCAGTGAAGTGTTATTTTAATCGTATCAAGTATTAATAAAAGGAGTGAGGTAAAAATGATAATCTCTGTAAGCCTATTTTCTTAGTCGTATCACAACTCTGCTAAGAGAAAAGTGTCTCCAACAATTATACTGACGCAGCCGAGGCAAACAAATATATAATATCTAAAGAAACAGTCAAATTACAAAGCTAATATTTTTAAACTTGGGGCCAAAGCTACCAGAAACTGTTTACTATACGTGCGGTTGCAACTACTACAAGTTCGGCTCCCCAAAAGCTGAAATATAATAAACTCCTTCAATACAAACTAATTCAAATTGACGCCGAAAGCGTGGTGCAAATACGTGGGTCAAATAACAATAACGTAACATAACAGCTACTTCAAATTGGCTTCCCAAACGTGGGGCTAACATCAATAAAATACAACTTCAACCTTCCAAAGACACGACACGGAGATTTTTCCAAACTACCCTTTACATGGAATATTTTTCGAAATGTTTGATTTTCTAAAAAAGGGGTAGTTTCTCTTCTACCACGATTTCCTTTCCATCATTTCCCTTTCATTCCGTTTCCTTCTCATGTTTCAGGTGTACTTCTAGGTTTGGTGGCGTATAGCAATGCTGCACAAATTGCATGAATGCTTGCCCCAAGAAAGGCGTGCTTCCCTGGACAGTATAAATAAATAATCTTTCCTTATTGTACTAAGCCATGTACAAGTAAGATACAAGTAATGTGACCGACATTCAGCCCTGGCTCTTTACCAGTCATATTCATATTACAATATTTACTTTTATCTACTTATTTTACTTCCCATTTCCTTAATCCTATTTAACCATACTTGCTGATCTGTTCACTGACCAAATCCATTTGTTTTTAACTTTACTCAAGTATTGCCCTATACTCTTTATCATCTTTTTGAATCATTTCAATTATAGCAATATTTCTATTTACCTTAAACCATTTCTTTTTAATAGTCTCTTTTCTCCAAATTTCTGTACCTTTGCACTTAAATAGTATTAGTTGGACATCTTCATTTCCACCACATATGGGAAATTGGTTTTGAGGTATAACCTTCCTTAAACCTCTTAGCCTCCATACTCCTGTTATTACCCATGCAATGCTTTCTGGCTCGTCCTTATTTGCTTTACCTACATATTTTTCTCTTCCCCATGTGTTTTTAATAGGTATGTAAAAAACTAAGTATCATGCTAACTATGTTTTTAATTGTATGTCTCTTTCTTACCACTTTCCAAAAATTATTCACATTATTTCCCCTTCTTCTCCATATCTCTCCTAATTGCTCTCCAAATTGTACCTCACACTATTTATCCATCCGCTATTCCCTAATTTTTTTTCTTGGTATTGTAAGCATTGTCTTAACACATTCTCTTTATCCAAATTGAAGATCCTAAACTGCCCATTTCTATTTGAGCTACCTGTCTTGCAACTGTGTTTGGTAGCCCTAGCATTTCTCTACAAAACATACTATGCACCTCATCTATACTTTCCCATCCTCCATCTGAACCCCATATTTCAGCACCGTACAACATTTTTGCCTCTAACACCAAACATTGCTGACATAGCCCCTTTACCTTTAGCCAGTGCAAACTTCCTTTGTTTCTCCCATTTACCTCCTCCATCTATTTTTACTCCTACATAAATACAATCTCGTACTACCCTGTAAGTATAGGGCTGCTTGGTCAACGGGGCATTCGTCGCCCTCAGTAGGCAGCTCCAATAGTGGGACGGATCTTCGAGCCTGGAACTGTTAGGGACTTCCACGCGTCTCGGTGGCCTGCGGCCTGTAACCTCCCGTGGTTCCTTCACTCCATCCCTTCTTCCTGGGGTGGCAGACACAACAAGTCGAAGTGCGTGAGATGTACCCCTCTGTTGTATAACATACTATACGTACGTAGTAGGGAAAGCATTGTACTCTTGTAAGAATAGTTTGAGATATAAAACAAACGACAATGGGTGGAATGTAACACATCATACTTTTTAAAGTCCAGTTTTCTCTACCTACACAAAGTTCTCTATCTAGTTCATATGAAACAATCGGTTCTGCTGGCACCTGCATTGGAATACGACAAGCAAAAAATGGAACACCCTGAGAGTTCTCCATCATCACTAACAGCTACAAACAAACTAAATCCTCAGAAAAAACAAAAAATACAAATGTTTCAATGATTGATATAACATCAAAACGTATTTTAATGCGCATTAGAGGATGGTTAAAATCACTAACACGAGCAGTTCCAACCAACAGTCCTAACCGGTTTTACTACGAGTGCTGCGGGGTCCACAGCTGTTAGAGGTTATTATGAAACAAGCAAAGCGAACCCAATCAAATAATTTTCACATTATATATCATAATGGAGAAGTAATCCATGTTAACTGACTGCGCTCTGCTGACTGGTGTGACTGCTAGCGTGACGTGGCAGTGACCATTGCAGATGCACTCGTGTGTCCAGATCCGAAAACCCGAGAGGGATTTTCACAGACCTCGGAAGAGAATGCCAGTTGGCTACAACTTCGTCGGTGCCAAAAATAAATCGTTTCATTAATCACAGTTCCATCATCTCGAATATTTCTCAGCAGACAGCATGGGACTTGAACAAGCTATAAATATGTTTAAAAGAAACCTTTGATACAGCATTCCATTTTATGAATAGAAGTGTTTTATGGAAAATAATGGACAAGCGGGGATACCCTGGCACATTTTAGATATAATATAAAAAATATGTATATATACAGGGTGATTTATGCAGAACGGACACACTCCTTTCTTTTATTATACTGTTCGATATTCGCTCAATGCCCCAATTTTAGCACCAAATTAAGCAGAATGTTCTGGAGTTTCGATTGCCTGTCACTAGATACGCAGATGTTTATGTTTTATTCGTAATTGTTAGTTTTATTGTGGGCAACTGTTTTTGAGATTTTGTTCTGGTCAACGTGAAAATAGAGTACACATTAAATGAACGACTCTTCCTTGTAAAACAATACTGGATTACGAATTCAATTACAGCTACTCAAAGGGCGTACCAAAGAAAATTTGGTGTTCGGAATCCTCCCCAAAGAAACACAATACTGGGATTGGTATACAAATTAGAAACAACTGGATCTCTGGTGAGTGTAAAAGGCAAAACTCGTTACTCTAGGCTTCCCACGGTGGTTGTTGACGTAAGAACACGACTGGATCAGTCCCCCAAAAAATCATTAAGACGTTTGTCGCAGGAGACAGGGTACAGCTACTCAATGTGTCAAGAGAGCTGTGAAAAGTGCAGGCCTAAAGCCGTATAGGATTGCGGTTGTCCATCAGTTACAGGAACCAGATAAGGATAGACGACTGAATTATTGTCGTTGGTTTCAGGCGTTCATTGTGCAAAATCTTGCCCATATTGTCCATCACATGGTCCACAGATGAAGCATGGTTCCATTTATCTGGATATGTTAACTCACATATGCACCCGTTTAAAATCGGAGTTTGGTGCGCAATATCCGCACAGAGAATACTGGGACCAATTTTTTTTTTAATACGATGTGAACACTGCAGAGTACCGACGGATTTTCATGGAGTTTACTGAGCAACTAGACGATGTAGATCTGAATCAAGGATAATTTCAGCAGCAGGGCGCCACATGCCATACATCAAATGAATCCATGGCACTAATTGCAAGTTTCTTTGACGACCGGGTAATTTCCAAGAACCTGTGGCCACCGAGATCTCCGGATTTGACTTCGCCGTACTTCTTTCTATGGGGTTACTTAAAAGACAGGGTTTATGGCACATGTCCTCAGGCATTGGACGATTTGAAGCATAACATTAAACAGGAGATTCAAGCTATTGACAACAGAGTCCTCCAACGAGTGGCCAGTAACATGGAACGACGTGTTGAGTTGGAGGATGGATGGAGGACATTTTCAACATTTGCTATGGAGGTAAATAATCTCCCAAAATTCCTCTGCATTTCAGGTAAAATAGGTTGTCGCTAGCATAACTCGTTTTGTAACAATTAAGTAAATAAATGTGTCAGTTCTTCATAAATCACTCTGAATATATATACTAAAGTCCTTGTAAATTTAGGCATATCAACCATGGGCAAAAAAGTGCATCCAGGAACACAATCGAGTGCGAATTCATATTTAAACATAATGTTGTGGCAGTTTATAAAATAGCCAATCAACAACCAGAAAAAGCTTTAGTTAAATGAAGGTATTCTATTGGAGTAGGATTAGCCAATCAGAGACTTGAAATACAGGAATTTACAAAGTTTAGGCGCTTGAAATCAGTTCAGTTGCCTGCAGACAGTGTTTGTAACCGGATGCAAGATGGGTCCTCGAGAGATTTAATACGTATTCGTGTGAGACGAAAAATAAGTTTACGTGTTAAAAAGTGCAAATAATTTATAAAAGAATCTCACAGCTCTCTATCAGTGAAGTGTTATATAAATCGTATCAAACATTAATAAAAGAAGCGAAGTAAAATTATAATCTGTGTAAGCCTACATTCTTGTCGCATCACAACCCTACTAAGCGAAACGTGTCTCTAACAATAATACTGACGCAGCCGAGGCAAACAAATATTTAATATTTAAAGAAAGTATATTTGGGACAAAGGCTACCGGGTACCATACGTACGGTTGCAACTACTTCAAGTTCGGCTTCCCAACAGTTGAAATATAATACAACTCCTTCAATACAAACTTCTTCAAATTGACGCCCAAAGCGTGGTGCAAATAACGTAACAAACAAACCATCTTCTTATATTGGCGTCCATACGTGGAGCTAATTTAAATACTACTTCTTCACACACCAAGGAAAATAACCCAGTGAGAACAAAAATTTGTATTGGAAACAAAGCCTGGAACAAATTGTAAATTTTAATTACTTGGGCTGTGACGTAAATTTTGATGTAGATAGAGATATAGAAAATAAGACAAATTTCAATAAATATGTAGAACCATAGCACGAATTCTACAGAATAAAGCAAGGAAAGAAACGAAATTGAAGACGAGACCATAGGATCCCTGTGCTCATGCTGGCAGCGAATCCCGAATAAAGGAAAAAGACAAAAGTGAAATTCAGACAGCGGAGATCAGATTCTTATATAGAACTAAAGAGTGCACTAGATTAGACAATAAGTAATGAAACGATTAGAAAAAAAATATAAATTACATGACAAAATTAAAGAAAATAAACATAATTGGAAAGCGAATGAGTGAAGAAACGATACCATTATTAATTATTATACCCGTTTAGGAAAAAGACATCGGACGCTCAAGAAGTAGATGGGGGAGTAAAGTGAAGAATGCGAGGGCGGAGCAGGAGAATTACTTCATTCTTTAAGTATATGATGTTCGGTGTACAATGTATTATACCTATTTTAGGAAATGTGAAACCCAACTTTACTGCATAATGCAGCAGACCAGGATAAAATACAGTTGGCTAGAATAGATTTTTCTTTCTAAGCAGAATACTGTTTATCGCAAATAAACCTTTTAATGGGGAATCTAGTGTTATCTTTCATTTTCTGAAAAATGGCTATCACCATTTTACCGTGTGTGTGTGTGTGTGTGTGTGTGCGCGCGCACGTATATTTGTATTGTATTTGAATTTAATTGAAAAAATTGAGTTTTAATTATGGGCGCTCTTTAACTGATGTGGTCCTTAGCGTCCCATCTATGGGCTAGAAAGGCCGGTAATTTTGCTCAGAGGCCTCATTATCAGGCTTGAGGTTCTTTTACGTGCCGTAAATCTACGACACGGGACCACCGGCTTTACTTCCCTTCCGAAGAATTTTTACGCCCGAAAAAAATCATCGCCCTCCGCCGGATTTGAACCCGCGACCTCGGGAACTAAAGGCTAGCAATGTAACTATTACACTACGGAGGAGGACAATTTAATTGAATGGAATACATATATATATATATATATATATATATATAGGAATTAACATAAGCACCAGCCAGTCAGGAACAGTGCAAGACTTGAAACATGTGGTAATTGTTGACATTACAAACAAGCTACATTTACTGGTTGAACGGTTGCTTTCTGGCTAAAGAATCTATATAACAAAATTCACTTTAAAACTTAAAATTAAAGTTATGTCTTGCTACTTTTAGCTCACAAATGCTAATTTACATTATTATTATTATTATTATTATTATTATTATAATTATTATATATTTGAGAAGAAATCCGCCTTCCTGAGCACGAGATTTTCTTATTCAGGGGTGGTGCTAGCAATTAGCTATTATTGTTTAAATTTTTGTAAAATTGCTCTAGAAAATAAAGAATAAGCACGAGTTAGCCCATTATATTTAATTGACATAGGGGCAGGTCCGTTATATTTACTATGTTTACACTTATCATTTCCGGAATACTCGTTGGTGGTGTTTAAAATTTTATCAAATGGAAGTTAATTTTGATACATCACCTACGTTTTCTACAAGTGCTCCTTACTAACGAAAATCAACAAACCAAGTCCACATTGTCCAACAAGCTATTTTGGGCGAGAAATGATAGTATTAAAGTGGATAAACGATTCACCTTTTTACTTTCACTACAACGTAGATAGATTTTTTTAGTTACATCATAACTAAATAATGAAAAGTTGGTTAAACATCATACTTGATATTTAAGTTCAGCATCTTCTAAGGATGCTTACACGAAGGTTTTCAAGAAAATCTCCCTACGCTTTACATGAAAACATTTTCGTTATTTTTTATTTTTTCGAAAATTATCACTAACGATTCTGATTAAAATACCATATATTTAGGATTGACTAATAAAACATATATATTGAATTTTTCGAGAATATCTATGAAGTGCTCTTTATCTGAATGACTTTTGTGTAATTGGTAAACATTAAGAGATAGACAAAATGCTAATAAAAATGAAATCTCGTTAAAAGATACAATTTATGTCAAATAAAAAGTGGCAAGTCGCTATTTGTTTTTTCTCGTGGTCATGCAAAGAGGATGAAATTTCAAAGCCAATCACTTAGCAAACCGCTTTTTAAAATCTGATTATAGCTTTAGCCTATTGTAATATTCTTATACAACGAGGTGAGTAACAAATAGAAAATAGAAGCATAAACTTTTGGAATGAGAAATGGAGGGGATTCGGCACTGATCTAGGGAGTCCGGACATCGTACCGTCGTCCCATAAGGTGGGCACCCCTGGGCGGAAGAGATGAGGTGAAGCGAGACACGGGGCAGCCAGAACCAGGAGTAACGGCACAGCAATTACAGGATCCCTAAAGTTTCAAGGGGTCCAACGCCCCCGCCGGGGGCGGTCCTTAAACCCCGGCAACAAGCTGAAGGTCGAGGGACAGAGAAGGTTCAAAGAGCATCCTTTTACCCTGCCACGCCGCACCGAAACTCCATCGCCGACATTTCCAACCCTGAAACGGGGTGAGGATGAAGAAATGATTAATGGAACGAATGGGAGGGATAGGAAATTCGGAGGATGCGATGACCCTTCCCAGCATTCGCCTGGTGATCCGGGGAAACCTCCGAAAAAAACCAATGGGTCAGGAAGGTCGGCCACGGGAATCGAACCCAGGGCCTCCCGAATGCGGGCCACATACGCAACCGCCTGAACCATCCCGCTCGGTAGAATAAGCTTTTGTAGGAATAGTTTGTAGAAGAGTCAATGTTTTATAAATAATATGACATACCTATATGGAATACTTGTGAATTGCTAATTAGTAGCTAAGTATTTACTCAGGCATCAAGTACCAGATAGTGCAGGTTACTTATTGGACTCGCAACCTGTTGCCTTCTATGTAGATCGAAATTTCAACGCCATCTTTGTCCTGCCGCGTGTCCCTAGCAGCCCAACACTTCCTGACATACCTGTTAGAACGTTGCTCTTCTGTTAATATCGTGACGATGCTATAATGTTGAGAAAGGGGCGGTGGCAGCAATAGAGGGAAACTCCGCATAATTTCTCCATTCCGCCGTTTATAGTCGGTGTTTCTTTTTTCGCAGGCTTCTTATCGACAGAGCGCCGGTGCCTAACTGCCTCATTATCATCTTGGCTACAGCAATGCTGAATTAATGAAATTGGTGCAGATTTAGACGCAACTGCTTTTATACAGACCACATTTTCTGCCTTCTCTTTCGTTTCTGCTTTGCTTATTTCGTGCTGATTTGCCTCGACTAAATGCTTTTACAGATTATTCATATATACGACTTTAAGTATTTTAATTAAGACAGAATAGTAATTACTTAATTACGTTGTTCAGCGCGAAAACAAACTTAGTAGAGCAAAACAAATGCGCATCGCAGTTAAAGAAATGAATATTGTCACTCCAAAAAGTATTCCTCTCCACTTTAAAACATTCTGGCAGCCAAATAAAATTAATGGAGGGATAGTGTGTATCTGAGTGTCTGTGATCATCAAAATTCAAAAACAAAAAGTCGGATAAATTATCTACCAAACTTGGTATTTAGGTTCAGTACCTTCCAAGTTGCAACACGAAAATTTTCAAGAAATCCCCCACTCCAAACTTCCTTTACATGCAACAATTTTAGAAATGTTTATTTTCTAAAAAATGGCACTAACGATTTTGATTAAAATAGCATATATTAAAAACATTTACATGACAAATAAAAATGTATATCTTGAATTTTCTGAGCATAGTCTGCGAAGTTTTCATTCGGGAGGAATTTTGTACAAAGTTGTATGACTGGTAAACGTTAAGCGAAAGACGAAAACGTACTACACAAAAAGGTAGGCCTCTTTTAAAACATACAATTTACTTCAAATAACTTTTTTGTTGCATTAGCTATTCTGAGATATCCGTTATTAATGATTCGAATTGTTCAATACTTTTGGCATTTTTTTCATACCCTATCGACATTCAGTTTTTCCTCCGATTGCACGGAAAGTCAGGCCAGTATATAGCGTTCAGTTCTTAAATATTTGAGTATCGCTATTCCCTTTGCATTTATAACGAAATACATAATGTAGCCATTTCTGCAAAGATTCACCTGGATTAAAATGAAGTAGAGAGAAAAATAAGCTTTTGTAAGAATAGATTCTATACCTATTAATAAATGACAGAGGGTAGAGAAAGTCATGTGAATGTAACATATCAGATTCATTCTAACACTTTTCATTTTATTAGTACCCCTTTTTTGACTTTTACTGATTTTTTAAACTTGCTTCGTGTGTAGAGCTTAAAATTTTATTTTAAATGAATTTAGTACAGCGGTTTTATGGGAAAATACCTGAAATTGTGGTCAAAATGGGTTTTGATCTGACACAGAGAGAAAAATATTTTAGTCAGGAATTATCAAACCATCACTGGTTATTTGCGTTCTACATACTTTCTTACAAAATCTTTTTCTTCGATCTACTTCATATTATTCGAGATAAACATTTGCAAAAATAGCTTTGGTATAGGTACATTTCGTCCTAAGTACAAGGGAGACATAGGACGCTGAAGCGATTGCCAGATCTTTAAAAAGAGGATCGCTACATGCTTGCTTCATACTTGAAATTTCATTTCAACGAAATTTATTTCGTTATAAATGCAAAGAGAATAGCGATAGTAAAATATTTAAGAACTGAACGCTATATACTGGTATGGCTTTCCGTGCAGTTGGAGGAACAACTGAATGTCGATAGTGCATGAAAAGAATGCCAAAAGTATTGAACAACTCGAATCATTAATAACGGATATCTTAGAATGGCTATGATATATAGGATTTGTATGACATTTCAAGAAACAAATGATAATTTTAGCACTAAAATATACGTAATAAAGCATTGAAAATTTCTGACCAATGGCAACGAATGTATCGAAAATGGATAATGAACATAAAAAACAATATCTTGCTTAAGTTGTGTGATTTAAAAAATTTACATTTTTATGCGGTACGATTATGTCTCTCTTATGCGAAGAGAGCTGCAAAGAATTATACAAAATCCATCCCGAATATAGAGGAATACACAAGCTATTCGCAGAGAATTCAAGATGTACATTTTGTCATCTAAATATTTTAAAACATATGGTATTTTAAGCAACATCGTTTGCGCCGAAGATAACGAAAATTTTCCGCGTAAAAGGTAGTTTGGGCTAGAGGAGTTTCTAGAAAATCTTCATGTTGTATCTTCAGAAGATGAACTTAAATATCAAGTTAGGTATCCTACCTTTGGTTTTTAAATTAGGCGAGCATCTCCCACCCCACACACGAACATAGAATTTTATGGTGGAATGCACAGATTTGAGTTGTTTATTCTGGTTATTTTAGAGCGCAATGAGCCATATTTATGTACATCCTTAAATTCTCAACATAATTTCTTTATTAAGAAAATGCCAAGTAGGTTCGTATGCAAACATCTAGCTAATAACGAAAATCATAACTTTCTTTATGCTCGACCATGCCAAAATGTAGTATTTATACGACTGGTAGCAGTACTTTAATTGGCCTCATTAAAGTACACCTGTTCATTAAAGTATTGGTATTCGACCAATCAGAAGTGGCCACGTAACATTGTGAAAGCGCAAGTATCGATTATTCTGCGTAGTACGTCTCACAACGCTAGCAACTTTGTTTGACACAGGTGCTACAAGGTCATTGTATTGTAACCATAGATAAAGGAATAACGATTGTAACATATCACTCAAACCAGAAACGAATACTTATGAAACCTTTAATTTAGATACATGGTCGAGCATAAGTAGTCGTATGAAACTTAACTATAATGGTGATTAAAACGCTCGTATGATAATTATCATTATTATTATAATAATACTCGCGTTTTAATTACTACCATTATAGTCTCGTTGCATAATATACTATTTTATCAGTGCAAGATTACCATTGTTGGGAAGGTACACTGATATTTAATGGCATTTACACACCGCCTCATCTCCCGAACATGTTATGTTTGCGAACTGTCAATGTAACTATATGTAAGCAGATGCAGCTGTTTCAAACCGCAATTATGTTTGCTCTGACCTGTACACAATTGATTACATAGTGGTCAGCCATAATAAAAGTTGACGTTTAATAATCCCAAAACGTCCCTTATTCATTACACTGGTCTGCATGATATCGGATGATTGAAAACTAATAAGTGATTCTGACTCACTTTTTTATGCTGATTTCAGAACTGCTTTTAGTTTTTTTTCTATCAGGTACAGTTTTTTCACAATTTCACTTCAAAAATATAGCGATATAAAGATATTGCTTCCGCCACTACACATAAAATTGGGCTTGATGAAGCAATTTGTAAGGGCTCTACCACAGGATGGACCCTGCTTCAAGAAATTTCCCTTCATTACACAAGACAAATTAAAGGCTGGAATTTTTGTTGGTCCTCAAATAAAGAAACTGATGTAGGATGAAGATTTTGAGAAGACAATGGATGAGAGAGAAATAGAAGCATGGACCGCCTTCCGATCAGTTACTGAAAACTTCTTAGGCAATAACAAAGAACCTAATTACAAGGCCATTGTCGAAACAATGTTGGAAAATTTCAAGAAGATGGGTTGTAACATGAGTGTAAAGGTGCATCTTCTGCATTCACATATCGACTACTTTCCAGAAAATCTGGAACATTATAGCGGAGAGCAGGGTGAACGTTTTCACCAAGATATTAAGGAAATGGAGAGGAGGTACCAGGGGAGTTGGAATGAAACTATAATGGCCGACTAATGTTGGATGTTGAGGAGGGACAGTCATCTTCAAGGATCTCAAGGAAGTCAAAGAAGAGAAAGCTTGAAAAAAGTTAAATGAAACACTTTGGCTTCTTGTTTTGTTAAAATGTGGTCATGAAATAAATTAGGGGAGTTGTTGAGAGTATTCTTAAAATGCTTCTTGAATAAAAACTTACCTTGTGTGAAATGGTATTTGAATACTTTTCTACGCTCATTAGTAAAATTGTCAAAACATTATTTGTGTAAAAACCTGACGTGATAGAAAAAAAAACCGAAGTTATTTCTGGAATCAGCATAAAAACTTGAATCTAGAACACCTACTTCTAAGAAATCATCTGACAAAAAGTTTGAAAATGCAGACTAGTGTTTCTCGAAGTTCACAGATGAGAAGAATGCAACTACAACGAGGGGCAAGTAGTCTGCAACGACTGCTCACGTTAAAAATCTGTTTACTACTGCGTGTTGTGCTGCTAACAGTAGAATTCAAATGGAATCGAGACCAGTTAAACTGCTCGCGTTAATAATTGGTTTACTACTGTGTAAATACCGTCGTCTCAAGGAGCTCTGGCTTATTTGTCTGGCAACCCTGCACGAAGCGAATAGGAAAACGTTTACATGACACATTCCTGTCATCTGCGGACTGTACCAGATTCTGCGTTACACACAGATGAGACGACAGTCAGCTATTTGCCATTAACAAGCTACAAACTTAACAGCAGACCTCGGATTTTAGCCTAAATACCTATTACTTTCTCTACTACGTAACATCTCGATATCTCGATTAACATGAAGTATTGGAAAATTTATGGGAATAACAAGCAATATCTGGAAAATGGTTCACTCAACAACAAAAATGTATATGACATAAATTGTGTATTTTAACGCGATCTACATTTTTTGTGTAATAAAATTTTGTCTATCTCTTATGGTTTACCAGTTATGCAAAAGTCGCTCACAATGAACAATACTTTTGGGGACATTCCCAGAAAATTCGAAATATGCATTTCATTTGTCATGAAAATATCTTAAATATACGATATTTTAATCAAAGTCGTTAAGAGCCATTTTTGAGAAAATTAAAATTTTCGAAAAATGTTCCATGTAAAGGATAATCTGGGGTGGGGGGATTTTCTTGAAAACCTTCGTGTCGCATCTCTGGAATATACTGAACCTAAATACCAAGTTTGGTGTTTATCCGACTTCGTTTCTGAGTTATGCTGTTCACAGATACACACACACACACACACACACACACACACAAACACACACACACACACGGACATTTTCGAAAAATGCTTTTTTTGGATTCAGGGGGTCTCGAAACCTGTATTTCCGGTGAAATCTCGGTATCGAATTTTTGGGTGGAATACAATACTTCCCCTAATTACTATACGTAGTAGAGAAAGTAAATATAGGTGGTAATAGCGAATGCCATCTGCAGGGCACGAAGCAGAATATACAGTTGCTATGCACTAGGGTCTCTGTGGCCAGGTCGAAGCGGGTGGTTATAGGGATGAGAGGCTAACTGACCGCCACACATCGCTCTAGGAGTTACCCACTAACTGATCCATCGCGATATGACCATGTAGTTAAAGCGACGTAAAATAAATAGAGTAATAATACTTGCCTCTCTAAGTCTCTCTCATTCTTTGATATTGGTGGGCGACTGCAGAGCGGCGAAAATCCCTTCAAACGCTCTTCGTTCACTCAGAAAGAGTTTTCCAACAAACTAATCCTATCTTTTAAACTACCCATATCCAAATAAAACTGCTGATATATTCGCAAGATTTCTCCAGTTTTTCTCTATCACCTTCTTAAATGTATTTGAAACAGTTCTTTAACATCGCGTCCTTAACGCTATGTTGTGTTTTACAAACATAATATTGAGTGGTGGATTCACATCAGCTCTAGAGTGTTTAGGTCAAAATGATATATCGCTATATGGTGCATTTTCACTGTGATGTATTCAGTAAGTTTAGACTGTATTCTGTTTCAACTTTCTAAGCCAGTTTGTGTATTAGCAAACTTAAATTAATAATCAAAGATATAATAAAAATATTACGTCGAATAATAATTTAGTAAATTTATGTTTGTGTAATTTTTAACGCTCCCTAATAAGTTCAATTTTAAAGGTATTGTCGAAAAACATTTTAGGTACATAAAATCAGAAATTTATCCTGTGGCAAGTGTATTTTAGATGCCTGCAACTGTATCCTTAGTGCCTATTTTGATCACTGTAAAGCTATTTTGCGTACCTAAAAAGTGGCTTTTATGGGCCTAAAAGTTTTCCTATCAGAATTCTGGATGAGCGATCTCGAAAATAATACATTAAATGAGATAGCATGACGCCTGGCTATATCGGAATCCACCAAACCTACTGCAAGTATTACCATTACGCAATTGCATTAAAGGATCCGGCCGAATGCGTTTGTGTACGAACTTCTCTGCGTAAAATGTTTTTCTTCAGGATTTCTGCATGTTTATTACTTTTTTTGATATTTACCTATAGTAAGTAGAAGAAATACGAGTATTGTATTCCACCCGAAAATTTGATATCGAGATTTCAGCGGACATACAGATTTGCACGCGTATTATAGTATTTGTCTATGAACAGCATTATTCAAAAATAAAACGTCGGTTAAAAACAATATTTGGTATTTAAGTTCAGCATCTTCCTCCAAGAATGCGAAAAGAAAATGTTGAAGAAATCCCCCCAATATAAAGTACGCTTCACATTAAATATATTTCGTTATTTTTAACTTTCACAAAAATGGCTATAATAATGTTGATTAAAATACCAAATGATGTCAAATAAAACGAATAGCCTTCCTCTGAATGGCCCATTTTATGTAACTGGTAAGCCATAAGATGTTTTTAGTGATTTCAATTTTCAAATAATTTAAATTTTCAAGGAATTTCAAGACCAGCTATCAGCGTTTACGCATTTGACTATCGCTTCCGTTTCCTTGAACCTGAAAGAAATAGGTAATGAAACCATTTCTGCAAACGTTTAACTCGATTAATAACAGGAGATAGAAGAAAAAGCTTTTGTAATAGTTTGTAAAGAAGAGTAGAGAACGTTCATGTGAATGTAGCACGTCAAGTTTTTAATTTCTTTATCGCTTACCTAGGTAGGTAAGGCAGAGGACGTGTGGCATTCGAACCAAAAATTCAGTACAGAGATATCGAGGGAAATGCACGGTTTCATTTAAAATCTTACAATTTTTCTTTCTACTGGGTGGAAGAAATCATCTTATTGTTATAAATTAGATGTTATTTCAAGGAAAAACAGATTTAATTTATTTAGCGTTGGTAAGTATAATTCTTCTGAAATTCAAGTTAATCAATTTTTTTCTTTTTTTACTTTCTCTACCACGTACCTAGTAGGTAGAGAAGGTATTTCATTCCATCCAAAAATTCGATGTCGAGATTTCACCGGAAATACATGTTTTGAGTCACTCTGAATAAAAAAAAAGCATTTTTAGAAAAAAGATGCGTGCCCCTCCTTACTCTTACTCTCACTCTCTCTCTCTCTCTCTCTCTCTCTCTCCCTGTGCGTTTAAAAAGCATAACTCAAAAACGAAAAGTCGGATCAACACCAACTTGAAATTTCAGCTCAGAATGTTCTAAAGAAGATTTTCAAGAAAATCCCCCACGCCAAACCACCCTTTACATGGAGCATTTTTGGAAATTTTATTTTGTAAAAAATTGCTCTAAACGATTTTGATTAAAATGCCATATATTAAAGATACTTACATGACAAATAAAATTTATATCTTGAATTTTCTGGGAATAGTTATGAAGTTCTCTTCATTTGGGCGGAATTTTGTATAATCTTGTATATCTGGTATAGGGGGTAAAGGGGTATAAGAAAACGACTACACAAGAAATGTATATCTCTTTAAAACACACATTTAATTTGAAATAACTTTTTTATGGCTTCGGCCATTTTCGAGATATCCGTTACTAATGGTTCGAATTGTTCAATATCTTGTCATTCTTTTAAAGTCCTATCAACATTCAGTTGTTTCTCGCGATTCCTTTGAAACAGTATGGAATTTTAAGGTCAGCATATAGCAACCAGTTCTTAAACATTTGACTATCGCTGTTCCCTTTGTATTTATAACGATATGTGCAATGTAGTGTATCTGCAAAAGTTTATTTGGATCAAAATGAAGTAAATATAAAAATATGCTTTAGTAAGACTATAGTATAACAACTTAGTAAAATTCCACTGCGCGAGTATTCATCAGGGATAAATCGCCCCTACTTTGCTTGTCTTTTGCCTTAATTACTGAGTTATCCAATGAGGTGTCTTAAAGAGGAAGTGGGCTGATACGCGGGAAACAAGCGTAACGTAACTTGTGAACACAGCAATTTTATAGTGCAGAAAGACTTAATAGCATCTTGTTTACATCGTGAATACTCAAAAACTAAAATCCCTATTCCAGTTCTGTAAGAGGTATGTTAAAGAACACAGTTTCGAGATGATGATGATGATGCTGATGATGTGTGATTGGTCTCCTTGTAAAAAAAAATTACAGCCGCTAGCTTTCTTTGTAAAACTTCAATTGAAACAATTTGTATTATAAAAATCAACCCGTCAGGAACTTTTTCCTTGAAGAGATAGATGGGGAGTGAAAGCTATGAAATGCCCTAAAAAGTGTGCATTAACTTTTGGAAGATACCCCATGATTATACCGCATGTATGTGAAATACTATCGCTAGTTATATGCAAACACTTGCTTTCACACCCGCTACACCTTGCTCTTTGGGTGACCTGCCACAGCAATCTATAGACACAGCATTTTTGTTCCAATGTTCTTGTGTCTTTAGTCCTATCTCTACAGTTGGATAGTTGCAACAGTGGTGTAATTAAGTGATAAACGATTTTGTGGGAATAAAACACAACACGGGCTAGGCGGGCGCTGCTTAAGCAGCGACTCAGAGGCATGCCTGCTCAAGGCAGTTGGAGAGTGGGAATACATGACCAGGTAAGTTACCTCCTCCCAAAGGTTTTTTCTAAGTTGCTGAACTATAGTTTGTATACCCACTAATACACGACAAAGGGTCGAAAAAGCCAGTGAATATGTCACATTAGATTTTTCAGTTTAACGACCTTTAAATTAGTAGGTTAGCTCTGACGATGAATGAACGAAATGGTTGAAACCATGCTGAAATGGGTTCGAAGTCCCTAGAGCTTAGTTACCAGATATTCTCCTTTTAAGGATAAGAAGAAACCTTATGCAGGTAACTTAGCCTAACAGAGACTCAAACTCCGGATCTCTTGAATGCGAGGCAGACAGGCTACCCCCACACCACGCAGGTGGATAATTAAAAGCTTTGTATAGCCTCTTTTCTAGCCATGATTAAACCCACAGCCATTACGGCAAATAAAACACAGTGCTACAAATTCCCTCTCTAAGTTGGACCCAGTTGTAAGCTGGAAACGTCGGTTTCCGACCAAGCTAGCGACGATACAGACCCAGGTAGACAGCAATTAAATCTCCAGCGTTCCTCGCAGTTCACCTTGCTAGATAAACATTCCGCTGACAAAGCGGCAGAGCTATGGAGAACGTTTCTAATGAATAATGTGGATTCTGTAAAATGAATGTTTGCAGAGGAAAAGAAGGAAATTATAATTAATAATGGAGGCGCTAACTGCTCCCGAGGAAGGTCGGTATATCGCCGTAATGGAACCTCGACATCTCCAAGTAAGCTTTTAACGAGACGCAACACCTGAACAAAGTACGACACAAAGACACGTTTTTGCATTTCTCTTCTCTGTCTTGCCACGCACTGCACAGTCAAGTTTCTGAAATAAAGGCATTACAGTTTCTCTAAAAAATTGTTCCTTTCCTTTTTCCATTCTTCTTCAGCGATTTCGTTTTCCTTGCACCTATTAATTTTGCTTCCTCTACTACGTACCTATAGTAAGGGAAGTATTGTATTCTACCAAAATATTTGATGTTAGTTTTCCCAGGAAATGTATGTTTTGAGGCCTATATCCAAAAAGCATCTTTAGAAAAAGGTCCCTATGTGTGTGCCTGTGTACAGCATAAATCAAGAACTTGATATTTAGGTTCAGTATCCTCCAAAGATGCGACAAAGATACCCTCCACCCACCCCAACATTCACTTTACATGGAACATTTTTCAAACTTTTTGATTTTCTGAAAAATGGCTAATGATTTTTATTAAAATACCATGATATTTAAGATATTTACATAAAAAATAAAACGTATAGCTCAATTTTCTGAGAACAGTCTGTGAGTCTTCATTCGGAAGGAATTTTATATAACCTTGTATAACTGGTAAACGTTGAACAATAGATGAAAACGTACTAAACAAAACATCTGATGTGTTATACTCACATGACTTTCTTACTCTTGTACAAATTATTTTTACAAACGCTTATTCTCCATACGCTTCATATTAATCGAGATATCAAGATGTTAATCTTATTGCTAATTTTCTTGTAGATGCAAGGCAAATTGTAGGCTTTAAGCGATAGTCAAATATTTTAAGAGCTGGTTGCTATGTGGCGCATTCCATTCTCTTTGCATGTCCAGGACAAAAAAAAAAACTGAATAACGAATTTGAGAAAAAGTATAAGTATTGGAAAATTTAAAGGAATAACAAGCAATGTCTCGAAAATTGTTCACTCAACAAAAAAGATGTATATGACATAAATTGTGCATTTTAACGCGATCTGCATTTTTTGTGTAGTAAAATTTTGTCTATCTCTTATGGTTTAGCAGTTATGCAAAAGTCGTTCACAATGAAGAATACTTTTGGAGACATTTCCAGAAAACTCGAGATAACATTTCATTGTCATGACAATATCTTAAACATATGATATTTTAATCAAAATCGTTAGAGCCATTTCTGAGAAAATTAAAATTTTCGAAAAATGTTCCATGTAAAGGGTAATCAGGGGTGGGGGATTTTCTTGAAAACCTTCGTGTCGCATCTCTGGAAGATACTGAATCTAAATACCAAGTTTTGTGTTTATCCGACTGTTCGTTTCTGAGTTATGCTGTTCACAGACACACACACACACACACACAGACATGTTTCCAAAAATGCAGGGGGTCTCAAAACATATATTTCCGGTGAAATCTCAGTATCGAATTTTTGAGTGGAATACAATACTTCCCCTACTTACTATACGTAGTAGAGAAAGTAAAAAAACGTATTCCACAAATTACAATTTTGCCAACACGGGGGAAAAATAAAAAAGGTGTATTTTTCTTCAATAAGGATTAGTCCTACTGGACCTGTTCGAAGGCAAATCTTCAAATTACTCTCCCCACCTCCTAAGGGATCTGTTGGTCCCAAAGCTTTATAAGATAATGCTTCCCTAGGGGATCTCGAAGATTCCAAGGACCTTTGAACATGCTCTTTCCACTTACGTTGATATCTTCTTTGAAATTGTCTTCTTCTAGTTGTTTCATTATGCCTATATTCAAGGGTCGATCTCGTCTTGCCATACCGAGCAACAATATCAAAAAATACCAAGCCGAATTTGATAATTCTTTCCTGTTCTTTACAACATTTCCAGAATTCTTGATACTGTTAGAAGTAATTCCACGAGTGAGTTTGATTTGTCTATAGTTGTCCGACTAATATCGAACTCACGAGTTGCTAAGACCATTTACTGAATGAAACGTTTAATAATATTATGATACAAGGGATAAAACCACTTTTAACACGTGTGGCATATACTATTTTTCAGTGATCACTGGAATTTGTAAAATATCAATAATATTATATTGATTCTGGAACTAACAGAAGTCATGTTTAGAACGTGGTTCTTGAAACAAGACGAGAAATGGCGTTAACAAAGCGAGATGTCATATTTTGCTGATTCTCTAGCAGTCATTTTCAGTGAAATTATTTTCAACATGTTTTGCCAGTCAATGAACCCATTAAATGCTATATCATATTACTTACTGGGGTAAGTCGTCTAGTGTTATTCTTTCTGCTGCTTCAGTAATTTCACCTGGCTCTTCCATTTCAGTTTCTTCTGAATTCATAATTTCTGTCATTTAATCTTTATGTAGGTTATACTAGATAAAAGGATGTTTTATATCAAAGAAATCAGAAAGCTGCCAATATAACGTATAGGTTATCTCTACAACGAATTGAAGTATGACGATTTGTATTGCGAACAGATAATGCGAGCGCCATGAGAAATTAATCATGTAAAAAGACATAATGAAAAGTAAAACTTAATCAAACTAAATCGAGTTATTAAACATGTGCAAATACAAAGGCTAATTGCTAAGTGATTGGACTTGAAAATAAAGTTTTCACTATCGCACTAGTGCAATAATCTAAAGCTTTCAGCTAGTGTTAGAAGTCCTACTTTTAGTGCATGCTGTTAAAAACAATATTGTGGCATATTAATAATTTGGGGGGTTGCATTGTCATTGCCTATTATTTTACATTGTAATTACCACACACATTGTTGTTTACGTCACTCTTGGCTGGTAGCCACGACTATTGGGGGATTATAGCGTCTGTCTCAGGATCCCGTGAGAAACGGACCGCGTGTGTAAGTCGAGCTTTGGATCGGTGGACATCTCCTCCCACTTTCCATTTTTAATAATGTAGGAACCCCAAACGTTTGGGAAATAAATCTAGGAATGCGTGAGTGGATTTGTGTTATGGATTTTGTAGAGTTAAAACCCACGCCTTCCTCTTAACCTCCACACCACGTTTCGTCCTCCGCAGCCAAGTAAGTATATGTCCCTTTAATGTACGTGCTGGGTACTCAAAATTAATTTAATTTTCATGTGAACTTTTAAGCATATAACAATATTAATAAAATGAAAATAACAAGTGTTTCATACAATATTATTTGAATTCACCGCATAGCAATTATGTAGCACGGCCTTCTATGTTCTTTAAGAAAGCTTCTTCGTTTGTTTAACTTAGACATCAGAAACAATTGCGAATCATTTGCGACAATCTCATTGAAAAGATTTCAGTGACAATTACACGCGAGCGCCTTTGAGCCAATTCACGGTTTCATTGATGCCTTACTTAACAATCAAAATCGAACTTAGTGGATCGTTTTAAAGCATGGTGCTCAAAAAATAATAAAATAGTTCTTTCTCCTACATTCGTCCCTTTATTCCTATAATTTTACTTCGATTCGACTAGGATTTTTGGAAGCCTTTTCTCATGCAGTTTCCTATTCACCATTGGCTGTTGGCACAAACTGTAAAAATGGCCAAATTTGATGATTTGCGAATTCAAAATATAAAAGAAGCGGTACAAGATCTATGAATCAGATAGGGCACTTCAATGATTATACGAAAAGTACAAAAAATGGCATCGTTGTTGCTTGTAATTTTTCTTAGAGTGACCTTTCAAATTCATACTTGTCATTACACAATAATTATTAACAAGCATCCGTTAACTTCAATTAGATTAGCGAACACCTATCAGTAGTCGTGGTATTACTGAAGATAGTCTACCATGATTGGTCTAAACTGGCACGGGCTGTAAATTATATTGGTCAATATTGAATGGCTGGCTCATGAAGTAAATACTAGGTTAAGAAGTTCAGAAATTCAAACATTCGCCGATATTTTACTCTTATTTCTGTGAATAGCATGGGATATTTGGTTCATTACTATGGATGTCGAAATTACCGATCTAAGGGCTATAAAAAATAAAAACGTCTTCTAAATCATTGCACAAAAAGTTCATAGAATGCCTGGGGGAGGGGGATTCATATGATTTTAATCATAATTCTGGATTTAAAATGTCACACGCTGGGTAAGCCAGCTATTCTCACATAACTATTCTTCTTTAATGGATTACCCTCCTCTTTGTAGGATTTACACCCCCAAGGACTTACAAGCCAGTGCCTTGGGTCAATAGTCTATCGAGGAGCAAGCGAGCTCTGTCAAAGCATATCCAGGATGGGTGATCAGCCCAATGCCTGGTATGGGGGTGAAGAAGAAGAAATGAAATGTGCTGAAAGAGGTGATAGGAAAATTCGCAGATCAAATTATCCTACGTGGCATTCGCCTAGCGACCCAGGAAAACTGCGAAAAAAGACCTTCGGTCAGATTGGTTTAAACGCGGGACCTCCCGTATTCAAGCCGCGCATGTTGACCTTGGCACCACCTGATAGGTCTTAAGGGAAAAGTCGAGATATTTAAAATATTTTGAGGTGTATGCATATTAGTATGATTGCTATGAAGTTAAAAACAAACTAGGGTATTAATAACTATGATCTCAAAACTTAAAGAATTTGGCGGTATTACAGTCTATTTAGAGGCATCTTTGTGTAATCGATAGTTGCGGAAAATAACCTTATCCGGATAACTCACCTAACCGAGATTCGAACTCGGTGACCTCTTGAATGTGAGGCAGACACGCTACCCCCTACCACAGAGGCGGGCTATTCCCACATAAATTTGACGTAAAATTAATGCTTTACATGACCGCCGTTGATCATTTATATTAAAGTAACCCCTTTTATTATGTACACTCTATTTTTATAAATACAGAAATGCCGAAGCTTATTTAGTACTGTTTGTATATTATTTCGATAAAAAAGCACTCGAATTTACATTTCAATAGCTCAGCTTCGGTCATTATGAACAATGTAACAAAAACAATAGCTATTCAAGTCATTCTAAGGGACTTTCGCCTCGCAAATACATAATATTAATATTCCGGGACACAATGGCTAAATTCCCACAATGACTTCATTTGATGCTCTGAGCGTGGCGATGCGATGGGAAGCTGGATTATATTGGATCCACGTGTCTCCTTAATTATGTTTTGTTATGGAGAGATTACATAAGAGGTGATCAATAATTCAGATTCCAGTCTCTCTCTCTCTCTCTCTCTCTCTCTCTCTCTCTCTCTCTCTCTCTCACACACACACACACACACACAGAGACATTTTTCTAAACAAAGTTCCTTCTCATTCAGGGGGCATCAAAACACATTTCTGATGAAATCTCGATGTTATATTTTTTGATGGAATGCAATACCTCCTCTACCTACTATATATACACGAGAAAAAAATCAGATGCCATACATCCTATAACTTTCTCTCCCCTCTGTCGTTTAGTAGTAGGTATAGAAACTAGTCTTACTAAAGCTTATTTTTATATCTAATTCATTTTAAACCAAATAAAATATTGCAGAAATGGCTATATTACACATTTCGTTATAGATACAAAGGGAACAGCGATAGCCAAATGTTTAAAAACTGGACACCATATGCTGGTCTTAAAATTCCATACTGTTTCCATGCAAACGCAAGAAACAACTGAATGTTGACAGGACTTTAAAAGAATAGCTAAGTATTGAATAATTCGAACCATTAATAACGGATATCTCGGAAATGCCTGATGGCACAAAAAAAGTTATTTGAAATAAATTATGTGCTTTAAAGAGATCTATATTTCTTGAGCAGTACGTTTTCGTCTATCGCTTAATGCTTACCAGTTATACAAGATTATACAAAATTAACTGTAAATGAAGACTTCAAAGGCTATTCCCAGAAAATTCAAGATACACTTTATTTCTCAGAAAAATGTCTTTAATATTTCATAAAATAAAAAAATTCAAAAATGTTCTATGTAAAGGGTAGTTTCGGGTAGGGGAATTTTCCTCAAAATCTTCGTGTTGCATCCTTAGGTGTTGAAGTTAAGTACCAAGTTTGGTATTGATCTCACTTTTCGTTTTTGAGTTATGCTCCTCATAGAAAAACACAAACACGGGCCTTTTTCTAAAAATACTTTTTTTATTCAGGAACCTCAAAACATGTATTTCCGGTGAAATCTCGATATCGAACTTTTGGGTGGAATACAATCCTTCCCCTGCTAGCTATAAGTAATAGAGAAAGTAAATATTATTCAGTGCAAGAGGCTGAAATTTCAGCAGTATTTTGATTTAATATGTAGCTATATTGAGAGCAGGTTGATTTCAAGACCAATAACGGATTTTTTCAGAAAAAAAATGATGTGTTACATTCACATGACTTTCTTTAGGCACTATCGTTTATTTTTATAGGTTCTAAGAAATCTTCTTAGGAAAGCGTATTTTGCTATTACTTCATGTTGTTTAAAATAATTATTTCCAAAAAATAGTTTCATTACATGTTTCGCTGTAGGCACAAGGAGGAAAGAAATGGGGTAGAGTTACCATAGTAACGGCAGAAGTAGTGTTAGCAAGTTTGAATCAATTAATTTATTAAAAAGTCGAGAAACTGAGGCATTATAGACCTTTAAACTTTAAAGTTAGGCACAGTTGTTCCACAGTTAAGTTGACAAACTAATTACCATTTTATTAATTACAGTAAACAAGACACTTGCAACTGACATAAAAATAGGAGCCAAAAAGGAACTTCTAGCAATAAACCTTTACAATCTCATTTATTTTCGACTAAAACTGTTTTCTCAAACCAAACGCCATATTGTAACACTTGTTATTCTAAAACTGATTTTAGCTGTTCTCAGTTTTTAGCTCAGCTAGAACACTGAACATCGGTGGCTATTAATTTCAATGCTAGAGGTTAGTTAATTTCGCATCTTCGCTGCGGAACTTTCAAGCCTATAGTGAAGGATGGCGTGAGCCCACTTTAAACAAACGGTGACTGGCTTCCGTGGAGGTTGACGAGGCATTTGTTTTAGGTTTCGACTGTCTTTCAATTTTTTTATAATTTATTTAAAATATGTTAATATCTACATACCTTAATTATCTACATATGCGACTGTAAAGAAAAAGTTCATCCAACGTTAAAATGTTCTGTATTTAGTTTTACAGGGACTGTCATAAATGACTGAAAATTAAAATCCATAGAGAAACTGAAATACTTCGTAATATTCAACCACGCCGATCTTGTTTGCTCTTTGGCGTTGCTTTCCGCGCGCTTACAATACTTGTTTTCACTAGTTCTATTAACATGACTCCCTTTGAATTTCTGTGAATGCATGGCGATACAATGAAGACCTGTTATCAGTGACACTATTTTCGTAATGCATAGACTGCAACGAGTGTAAATGCGTAAACAAACTATAAAATGTAATCTACTAATGTAAGCCAAAAAATGGTATAAAAATATGAGGCACAAAAGTCAATCTTCATTTTACAACAACAACAACAACAATAATAATAATAATAATAATAATAATAATAATAATAATAATAATAATAATAATATCTTACGGGCATTGGGCGCAGAATATTCCATAACATTCACATTCTTAAAATGTGGTTGTAAAAAATCCTGGTACTATAGAATCAACCTCCAATTGCAGTTTTTCTTCTGGTGGCTTTGACCATTTAATGGAAAATGTACAGGTGTGAGCCAACAGCGTGAAATGTTAAAACTTCATTTTCTATTAATATTGCTTTCTTACATTTCTGCTGCTTTAAAATATTCCCCAATATGCAATTTCTTAAACATTTTCAAAATACGTTCTTTGAAGGTAAATGAAAAGATTTACAAATACTTTTCTTGACAACAAACATAGTTCTGGGTGGAGTTTTCATTAATTTAATACATGATTGATTTTTAAACTTAAAATGTTATGTATTTTATTATTTTTTGCCAGGAAACGTTTTAATGTTACACACACAATTAAATTAACCGTAAACAAATATATTCCATAGCAATATGTAAAATTTAAAACTTTATTTCATCACTGGAGACTGGATCTTCTTTTTTTAAAAAATTATTTATGTAGAACGTTTGGTACATAGGACGTCAGAATTCAGTTTTCTGCTACATTTATGTTGAAAAAACTGTGTTAACAAGTTTATATTTATATTGGTTGAATTTTGTACAAAATAGCTTAATTAGCGGTACCCTTAAATTTTCACTCAAAAATAATATTTGTTAAAATCTCAAATATGATAAAAATATTCATAGTATCTATTCTTTCCAAGATGAAAATATTTGCATGAAGAAATTTTAGCCTTTATGTAAATTACACACATACGTTTGCATTGTATAAACGGACTAAATTGAAGATGGTTTATTTTAGGTGTTGTATTGTATTTCCGTTGTTGAGGAGCCAACTTGAAGTAGTTGCAACCAGTACGGTACAAAGTTCCGGTGGCCTTCGCTCCAACTTTACTTTCAACTTTATATTTTAATGTTTCTTTAATATTTAGGTTTGCCTCGGCTGCGTCAGTATTAATTTGTAGAAACATGTATCTCTGAACAAGGTGTGATGCGGCTAAAGGATGTAAGACTTACACAAATTATAATGTTTACTTCCCTCCATTATTAATCCTTCACACGATTAAATAACACTTCACTGATATAGAGAGCTGTGAGATTATTTATTAACTACTTGCACTTTTTAACACGTAAACTTTATAATATTCGCCGTAATGAATTTTCGTTTCACACTGAATACGTATGAAACTTTTCTAGGACGCGTCTCGCGTCCAGTTAGGAACGCTGTCTACTAGCAACTGACTTCTGAATTTGTACAATTTGCTCTATTTCAAGTCTCTGATTGGCTAATCCTACTCCAATAGAAAACTTGTATTTAACTTAAACTTTTTCTGGTTGTTGATTGGCTATTAATAAACTGTTTTAAAAATTACATTATTGTTGCCTCAGGAATTACCAGTAGCATTATTAAACTTTCCAATTCATTATTGCCTCAAGGTTACCTCATTGTTAGCAATTTTTTACCTATATTCTCACAGCTCCTACATTATTAAATTACGTAGTACATTCACATAACATTATTAAACATGTACATAATAATATAAACATAAAAACAATGACTGTTACATACATTTTTTATATTTTTTTTATATAATTTGACTGAAATCATTAAGTGTTAAAAATACTGCCTCAAAATAGAACTATTTTATAAATATTTTAACTTTAACGTTTCGTAAAATATCATTTATCACGTTTGAAAGTGCAATAAAATTGATAAAAACTTGGTCTTTCATATTAAAGGTAAAGAAATGCAGCTAAACTCCTAAATATTGCGGGCTGGATCGATTTGTATGTTCTTAATGTTGGGAAAGTTAGAACTGGTTTCTTTGTAAGATAGAAACTTTCTTATATTTAGTAAAGTGCTTGCTTACTTACTCGATATGCTTTTCTCTTCGCAGAGTTATGGACCACCATCTTACCTGTAAAGAAAAGAGAGAAGTATTTCATTAGTCTCAGGCTCAGAATCCTTAAAACACTGCAACCACAACTGTACCAAGTACTGATTAAATACAGAACTCCGATATAGTGTTTGGTATACCAAAAAGTAGTGCAGTTTCCAGTCATCAAGCATAATTGTATTCGACATTTTATATACCTACAGCATTTTATACTCAACTTACGTCACTTAAGGCGTCCACCCAAAGGAAAACCACATTCCTATTCGATGACAGGAATAATTGTAAGTCTTCTTTTTTATGTCTACTTCAGAAGCATGTGGCTCCGTACATTTGAATGCTACATATAATTAATTTCTCATCTACCTCTCCTATTGCAAGACTGTCTTCAATGATATTACATTGGGTTACGCCACCTCCAGTTGTTTACACCAATCACAGCAGATTATTAAGATGCGATTTTTCTGACCTGCCCTTCTCTCACATCGAACATAACATTGATGTTCCGTTAATTTTTACTTTCCCTACTATGTAGGTATAGTAAGTATGGGAGGTATTGCATTCCACCCAAAAATTCGATATCGAGATTTCACCGGAAATACAGGTTTTGAGGCACCTTGAATAAAAAATATCATTGTATGTGTGGCTGTAAACAACATAACTCAAAAACGAAAAGACGGAGAAATACGAAATTTGCCATTAGGTTCAGTATTTTCAAAGATGCGACACGAAGATTTTCAAGAACCACCCCCCAGACTACCCTTTACATAGAACATAGTAGTCCTTCGTAGTGTAGTGGTTACCATGCTAGCCTCTAGTTCCCGAGATCGCGGGTTCAAACCCGGGGAGGGCGATGGATTTTTTTCGGGTGTAAAAATCCTTAGCATGGCTTTCTTCGGAAGGGAAGTAAGGCCGGTGGTCCCGTGTCGTGGATTTACAACGTGTAAAAGAGCCTCAAGCCTGATAAAGAGGCCTCTTACTGGCCTTTCACACCCAATATAGAATGGACGCTAAGGACCACAGCAGCTCCATAAACAAAACTCAATTTAATCTAATTTTAATTTACATGAAACATTTTTCAAAAATTTTGATTTTCTCAAAAATGGTATTAACGATTTTGGCTAAAGTATCAGATTTGTAAGATATATTAATGGCAAAGGAAATGCATATCTTGAATTTTCTGGGAATGTCGCCAAAAGTTCTCTTTATTCTGAATGACTTTTGCATAGCTGGTAAACCGTAAGAAGTAGACAAAATGTTGTTACACAAACTATACAGATCTCGTTAAAATACAGAATTTATGTCACATATGCTTTTTCTGTCAAGTGAACCATTTCCGATACGTTGTTATTTGTTTGAATTTTCCAATACTTTTTCTCAAATGGGAATTCCTTATTCTTTCTTTTTTTTTATGTCCTGACATACAAACAGAATGGAATGTTCCGCATAGCAACCAGCTCTTAAAACATTTGACTATCGCTTAAAGCCTACCATATTCCCCTTGCATATACAAGAAAATTAGCAATAAGACAGTTTCTGCAAGTGTTTATCTCGATTAACATGAAGTAGATGGAGAACAAGCATTTGTAAAACAGTAGAGAAAGTCATGTGAGTGCAACACATCAGATTTTTATTTCTTCAAACGGAGTCCTACAGAGAAGTGATACGGGCTGAGTGGAGTCGTGGAAAGCTATGGAAGAAAAAAATGCCGTTATGATCTGGAGGAAAAGGTCGCTTTGCAGAACCCAAATACAGAACATTCTTCATGCTCGTGAAGATAAACTTCAATTCCATTCGCGAATAATATAATGCATACATTTGTGCAAAATGCACTCGGCTTAACGAATGCACCGATAAGTGTCACATGCTTCATCTTGAATCGTTTGCATTCATAATGTGCAATTCATGGTATTATATTTCACAGCGGAAGGAGAAAGATTAAGGATGAACAATGCTGAATGAAATTGGGGGAACGTCTTCAAGAATTGAGAGGAACTATTCAGACAGGCAAAATAATTCACGGTCTAAAAATTACATATTTGATCAAATTTTCTCCACATTTTGCACAATTATGCTTTCCTTAAAACGAGGGACAGACACGAGTCAGCGCGTAGTCTACCAGTTGTCCCCGTACTCCAGTCACCTTGGTCCAGGCTGGTGCTGGGGAACATCAGGTCTGCACGGGCGAATTTCTCAGACCCAGCCCGGTCTGAACCGAGTCCGAGTAGAGTTTTGCTGTAACAAACGGCCCAGACTGGATGGTCTAATTTTGTTTTAAATAAAAACAGTGCGAAGGAACTCGAGTACAACTTCTGGTACCGGAATATGGATTTCTTTTCTCTGCTCGAAGCGTGGTAAGGGATGGACTTAGGTCCTTGAGACCACTGAGGAGCAATTTAATAGAAATAGTGGTGGCTGAGGTCCTAGAACCCGCAGTAGTAAGCAGCCTTACTGACCAAATGCCGCCCCTATTACTGCACTCTGCCCAGGATGTCCTAGGTGTGGGTGAACGGAGGGAGCGGGTTTGCAAATCCTTTGCTGTTGTAACGTCATTCGTAATTGGTCGAAGCAAGAATTAATTTGTTATTACTAGTGTCACTATGTACTACATTCTGTGGTAATTGTGTTATGCCGGGCATTTCAACATCAGAGACCAAAACAATGTGATAAAGCAATATTCTTTGGTCTTTACTTTTCTTTTACATGTAGGAGTTTTCGTTATTTTTTGTTTTATTAAAAATCTTATGTGTTACACTCACACGACTTGGTCTACTCTTGTACAAACTATTTTACAAACGTTTATTCTCCATATGCTTCATGTTAATCGAGATATCGAGATGTTAATCTTATTGCTAATTTTCTTGTAGATGCAAGGGGAATTGGTAGGTTTTAAGCGATAGTCAAATATTTTAAAAAGTGGTTGCTTGGCGCATTCCATTCTTTTGCATGTCCAGGATATTAAAAAAAATGAATAACGAATTCCCATTTGAGAAAAAGCATAAGCATTGGAAAATTAAGGGAATAACAAGCAATATCTCGGAAATGGTTCACATAATAAAAAAAATGTATATGACATAAATTGTGTATTTTAACGCGATCTACATTTTTTGTGTAGTAAAATTTTGTCTATCTCTTAAGGTTTACCAGTTATGCCAAAATCGTTCACAATGAAGAATACTTTTGGAGACATTCCCAGAAAATTCAAGATATACATTTTATTTGTCATGAAAATATCTTAAATATATTATTTTTAATCAAAATCGTTAGAGCCTTTTTTGAGAAAATTAACATTTTCGAAAAATGTTCCATGTAAAGGGTAATCTGGGGTGCGGGGATTTTCTTGTAAACCTTGGTGTCGCATCTCTGGAAGATACTGAACCTAAATACCAAGTTTGGTGTTTATCCGACTGTTCGTTTCTGAGTTATGCTGTTCACAGACAGACACACACACACACACACACACACACACACGTACATGTTTCCCAAAATGCTTTTTTTTGGATTCAGGGGGGTCTCAAAACATGTATTTCCGATGAAATCTCGGTATCGAATTTTTGGGTGGAATACAATACTTCCCCTGCTTACTATACGTAGTAGAGAAAGTAAAAATGGCGGTACAATTTTTATTAAAATCATGTGTTTATGATATATTTACCTGACAAAATGAATATGTTGAACATGATAAATGTTTTCTTGTTTGTCTTCAAGTCCAAGCATTTTTCAACTAAGCCCGAACCAGCAGGGGGGCAACCCAATACGAACACGAACAGCTCCCCTACGGGAAGGTCTCTAATAACGTCTGAAGTACCGGAGTGCTGCGCACGCACCACGGCAGCTGAGGGGGTCCTAAGCCCTACCCTACGGAAGGTAATGGAGCAGTGCAGATTTACTTAATTAATATTACGTATCCTTGTGAGCTGTTTAACAGATCAAAATGAGGATTAGTTTAGCTTATGCTTATTTATAAGTCTCTTTATTAGCGCTAAAGGGATTTTAATTTCATTTCGATTTTTATAAAACATGTCAACTGTATACAATAGCAGCTCTGGCGGTCGTAAATTTTGCGACTATAGCCGATGTATATATAGAAGCAGAGAGATGAGGATGCATGTCACAAAGGCAGGCAACAACTGAATTGGGGAATCGAAAAAGTATCAACCACAAACTTAACTTTTACTTTCTCTATCACGTACATAGTACGCAAAGCAGGTAGGTGCTACATTACATCCAAAAACTCGATATCGAGATTTCACCGAGATTTCACCCTGATAAAAAAAATATTTAGTTTCAAAATACGACACGAAGGTTTTCAAGAAACTCCTCAAACCAAAATTATATTTACTTGAAACATTCTTCGAAAATGTTTATTTTCTCAAAATCAACGATTTTGATTTGATTGACACACACTAAAGGTATTTACGTGACAAATAAAATGTATCTAGAATTTCCTGGGAATAGCTTGTAAAATCCTCTTCATTCAGAAGGAACTTTGTGTAATCTTGAATAAATGGTAAACGTTAAGCGATAGATGAAAACGTACTACACGAAAAATCTAATGTGTTACACTCACATGACTTTCTCTACTCTGGTACAAACTATTTTTACAAACGCTTATTCTGCATATGCTTCATGTTAATCGAGATGTTAATCTTATTGCTAATTTTCTTGTAGATGCAAGGGGAATATGGTAGGCTTTAAGCTATAGTCAAATATTTTAAGACCTGGCTGCTATGTGGAGTATTCCATTCTCTTTGCATTGCCAGGACAAAAAAAAATGAATAACGAATTTGAGAAAAAGTATAAGTATTGGAAAATTTAAGGAATAACAAGCAATATCTCGAAAATGGTTCACTCAACAAAAAATGTATGACATAAATTGTGTATTTTAACGCGATTTACATTTTTTGTGTAGTAAAATTTTGTCTACCTCTTATGGTTTACCAGTTATGCAAAAGTCGTTCATGATGAAGAACACTTTTGGGAGACATTCCCAGAAAATTCGAGATATACATTTCATTTGTCATGAAAATATCTTAAACATATGATATTTTAATCAAAATCGTTAGACCCATTTTTGAGAAAATTAAAATTTTCGAAAAATGTTCCATGTAAAGGGTAATCTGGGGTGGGGGATTTTCTTGAAAACCTTCGTGTCGCCTCTCTGGAAGATACTGAACCTAAATATCAAGTTTGGTGTTTATCGGACTGTTTGTTTCTGAGTTATGCTGTTCACAGACACACACACGGACATGTTTCCAAAAAAGCTTTTTTTGGATTCAGGGGGTCACAAAACATATATTTCCGGTGAAATCTCGGTATCGAATTTTTGGGTGGAATTCAATACTTCCCCTACTTACTATACGTAGTAGAGAAAGTAAAACTGTAGATCTGTTTAAAGCATACAAATTATTCCAAATGATCTTTTTTGTAGCATAAGCTGTTTCCGAGATATCCTTAATTAATGGTTCTAAGTGTTCCATGCTTTGTTATTCTTTTTGAGTCCTGTTGATAAACAGATGTTTTTCGCGATTGCATGGAAAAAGCGTGGACATTTAAGGCTAGCATATAGTGTCCAGTTCTTTAACACCTGATGATACGGTAATTTGTATCACAAATTACTGAAATGTAAATAATGATTGTAATATGAATATGCATTTTTATGTGACATTGATTTCAGATGTTTATTAATTGTAATTATTATTGGAAAGTAAATTTATACGGCTTTACTGAAAATGTCAATAATAGCGCAATAATGCAGCGAGGGGGTGAGCTGTTTATCATTATTGGAAACGAGGAAGTTACGTAATGTTGGCGCGTTTTTGGTAGAACCTTCTGGAATGTTTCCCTAAAAGCAATATGTATTCGTGGTTTTCATTGGATATTAAAATAGACGCTAATGTTGGCGCGTTTTATTAGCCAATAGTAGTTCATTTATAATCTTTAGGCGTATCTTGATGCAGGCGTATAAATAGGGTAGGTTCAAGGTAGATCGCCCACAGTTCATCAAAATTTCTAGCACATTACACGTCGTCTTCAGTCAGTCAGTTCGTCACAAGTTACGCGCAGCAAAATTATTAAAGATCTAAAGTATTATACAGTTAAATATACACAAAGTTGAAGTACGTGAGTTAAAAGTGATAAGTAAGAAGTTATTACAAACAGTTTCAGTTTGGCGAGTATCCAGATCAATATGTAAAAGTGTTAGTGAACGTGTTCGACAATAAAAATTATAAAACAAATTTCTTCATTAAGTGTAATTTTTGAATAAAAGATTCCTTTCCGCTTCACAACCTGTATAGAGATACATGTTCGACCCAAACAGCTAGCCGGAGGACATTTAAAATGAATTATTTCAAAAACTGATGCAAATTGCTACGCCAGATGGAGCTACAAACCAAACAAATGAATGACGTCACAAGAGGGCTTCCACTCACATGAAGTAAAAACAATATAAGATCTCCAAGTCCTAATAACTTACGCTACACAAATTACGTAAAAAAAACTTTAGCTCGCAAATTGGCTCCCATACGTGGGGCTCAAAACATATACAATTTGTTCTCTCACACTGACTGTCACTGTTACCTTTGTATCCATAACGAAATGTGTAATGAAGCTATTTCGGCAAAGGCTTATTTCGATTAAAGTTGAGCAGGTAGCAAAATAATCTTTGGTAAGAATAGTTTCTATACCCAGTAACAAACGATACAGGGTAGAATAACACATGTTGTAAACGTTATGGTTAACTATGACAGCCTACTGTTTTCACTGAGGAAGAAAAGAAGGCTTTTGTTGATCACGTGATGAAAATGTCCAAGTATGGATTCTGGATAGACGAATTGGATTTACGAAATACAGCGTATTGCTGTGTCACATACATATTCACTGTGGAATAAAGTGAGGCAACAACAAAACTGAGGTATGTGTTTGTGACACGAGCTTTTGTAATATTGAAATGGGTGCAAAACAAATATCCAGAGATCGGCTGTGACAGAGCGCATGGAGAGAAAATCAAGAAATTCTGAAGTCGCCCTAATACAAAGGACACTTCATTTTATCAATGGAATAAACGTTGAAGATTCACCCTCCTGTATCAATTAGAGATGTTTACTTTTCAGTGACAAAATCTCTTTACTTTAATTCTACAGGACCCCAATTTTTACTTTCTCTACTACGTATAGTAAGTAGGGGAAGTATTGTATTCCACCCAAAAATTCGATACCGAGATTTCACCGAAAATACATGTTTTGAGACCCCCTGAATCTAAAACAAGCATTTTTGGAAACATGTCCGTGTGTGTCTGTGTCTGTGTGTGTGTGTGTGTGTGTGTGTGTGTGTGTGTGTGTGTGTGTGTGTGTGTGTGTGTCTGTGAACAGCATAACTCAGAAACGAACAGTCGGATAAATACCAAACTTGGTATTTAGGTTCAGTATCTTCCAGAGATGCGACACGAAGGTTTTCAAGAAAATCCCCCCATCCCAGACTACGTTTTACATGGAACATTTTTCGAAAATTTTAGTTTTCTCAAAAATGGCTCTAACGATTTTGATTCAAATATCATATGTTTAAGATATTGTCATGAGAAATGAATGTATATCTCGAATTTTCTGGGAATGTCTCCAAAAGTATTCTTCATTATGAACGACTTTTGCATAACTGGTAAACCATACGAGATAGACAAAATTTTACTACACAAAAAATGTAGATCGCGTTGAAATACACAATTTATGTCATATACATTTCTTTTGTTGAGTGAACCGTTTTCGAGATATTGCTTGTTATTCCCTTAAATTTTCCAATACTTATACTTTTTCTCAAATTCATTATTCATTTTTCTATGTCCTGGACATGCAAAGAGAATGGAATGCGCCACATAGCAACCAGCGTTAAAAGATTTGACTATCGCTTAAAACCTACCATATTCCCCTTGCATCTACAAGAAAATTAGCAATAAGATTGACATCTCGATATCTCGATTAACATGAAGTATATGGAGAATAAGCGCTTGTAAAAATAGTTTGTACAAGAGTAGAGAAAGTCATGTGAGTGTAACACATCAGATTTTTCATTTAATTTTCATCAGAAACGTTTCACAAATAATACTGTAAAGGGTTGGGCACAATAAACGGACCGTCTTATCTCATTTGACTTGAACCAAACTGTCTCCAAAATAAATGCGATGAAGTAAACAATACATGTTGGAAACGCCCTCCAGCAACATCCAAACAGTTTTCTGTTCATGTAAACACGCGACAGTAACTATGGTTATATATACCTGTATATAATAATGTAAAATAATATTAAGAAGCAAAATACTAGTTATATAAATATATGTTAAGGCGTAAGTTTTATGTATGTGCAAGCGTTGACCTGGAGCTGTGGAACCTTTGTTAAAAGCCGACAAACATATTTTTGTATTAGAATTAAGGCCCAGGCAAAAAGGACTTGTACGGGAAAGTCATAAAAGCCAGACCTCGAGTCTTTGTGAAATAGAAAAGGCGAAAAGCGAACACAACATATTTTTGTAGAAACGTCACATGTTTGCAAACAACGAACAATAACCATGTAAGTCTTCTAGAAGGTTCCAAGCTGAACGATGACAGACAATGAGATTTTAAGGAAGAATATGTTTAAAATGTTTAAGTGCAGCAAAGTTAGTTGTAGCGTCCCCATCAGCCAAGGCGGTTGCGTATAAAGTGCTGAGATGTGAATAACATACATGTAAGCTCTCTGAAGCAGGCGTTATTAGTTACTTCTCATAATGTAGTAGGAACGTTGAAATGTTATTAATTTAAAAAGTGCATAGAAACGTGTGATAAATACTACAATTATTTCTAGTGCACGTATAAAATACTTGATTGCTCAGCGACCGCAAGTTTGGCGCCCGAACGTGGTGGGACTCGACCGTTCTACAGCTCCAACTAACTAAAGTAACTGTGTAGCTTCTTACTAAAACAGTAAATACGTGTGCCATTAAATCATCGTGTTCTTCATTGACTTAATCTATTGTTAGAGTTGTTACTTATTACCTTCATTCCCGTATCACACCCTGCAAAGTTAAACAAGGTCTACCAAAATCCCAAATAACAGCAGTCGTGGCAAGAAATAAAAGTAACACTTTAAGAGTAACAACTAAAACACAAGATAATTATCAGTATCACCATAGTTCATATATTAATTCATATATTAATATATCGGACATACTGCGAGTTATGCTCTCCCAGTAAAACCCAGTAATTTTGCTCCGATGCGCTTTTGTGCGGGAGGGGATATTGCAGCTTACTTAAAAAAGCTACAAATATAGCAGTAAAATAACCATAGTTCCAGTTCCAAAATAAAAATTTGCACAAACGCGGATTGTTCCGAATATTTTGTAAAAGTAACGCTCTGTCATACATAGTATTGTTTGTTTAGTGACGTTTTAACTAAGGGGTGGCTATCTCTCAGTTAAAGATTTAGCTGATGGGAGAGGTACACGGCATGCTGAAGTCCTGCCGCGCGTGACGCGCACAATGGAAAACAGCACACAGTCTTCACACCCCACTTGCCTCATACCAATTAAACACTACCTCCTTCCATTGGCTTGTGTCCACGAGATGCAAACTCCGTGATATAATATCGAATTTTTTGACACATCTTCCCAGTAATTCTCTTTCCAGACAAGATCAGGTTTTAATATCCCGATTGAGAATGGGCCATACCAAGATCACGCACAGTTATCTTCTTTCAAAGGAGCAATCACCCATCTGCCACCAGTGTAACATACTGTTAACGACGAAACACACAATCCAGGAATGTCCACAATACGATCAATGGAGACAACACTACCAGATACCCAATGATTTACAAACAGCACTCAAGTATTCGATGTATCCTAAGATAGTTGAATTTTTTAAGAGCATAAATTTATATAAAAGTATATAATGTTCAATCAATTTGATTAGTTATAGTGTCACAATTTTATACTAGTTCATTGTAATGGTTCAAAACTGCCAGTATGTTAAATAACCTCATTGTATTATTGTTAAATATTTATTTTATAAAAAGTTGTAAAGTCACGATATGACTAATATGTTAAACCGACTATAAACTTTCAAAATATAAACAAACTACTCCTTCCAGTAGCTAAAATATCGCTAAACAGTCAGTACGTTGCGTTCCAATACAACAGCTCCAAATATGTATATTTGCAACGTCCCTGCTTCCAAGTTCCAATAGAGGACAAAGTCCTTTAGAAATCTTTCGGAAACTAAGATTTTATTATCTTTCCTGCGATATAAATACGGAAGCTAATCGAGAAGTCATTTTGGAACTTATAAGCATTCACATCATGTGAACTGATACAAGTTACTGCCATGATGAAAAAGATGAATGTGAATTCCTTTAACGGAGTTATATTTTACAATGCACACGTAACGCGGCATACATATTGTTAAAAGTGTGTTATGAAATTGTGTGTGCATGGCTGAATGGAGAGGGAAGAGAGGAGGGGAGCATCGTCTTACTACTTAGCCATGTTTATAATAGAACGAAGCATCACGACTTGATGCGAAAGAACGCGAGTCAGTCAAGTAGACCAAGAGTATGTTGCTGTTGCGTCGCCCACCCTTCTTTTCTTTCTTGAAAGGTCGAAACTGCAACTTTAAAACAACTTTTCCTACCTGTAATCCTAAGTATCCAAACGCCAAAATATGTAGTATTGCCAAAAATGACAGAGCGTAATGTTTGGGGTATCCGTCAAGAACGAAGGCAGTTGCACAGTAGCAAAACTCTACGACGACACAGTTGCTTTCTAACCAATCAGCGGTAGTCTGTTTCAGTGTGTGTTTGTGTGTATTTTCTTACTATTTAACGGTGAAATTGGATAATGTCGAGCTATGAATCGACTCCATTGTGGGAACGCCCGGGATTTCAACTCTGAAGAATAATCGAGTGACGAAGCATAAGCTAAGATGCATAGTACTCGTATGTTGTGCATTAACGTTTTAAGATAAAATAGTGTGTCGCCCGGTTCACGCCAAATCACCATGTTCTTGCGACCACTCCTATTCCGCCTTCCTGTAATTGTCTGCGCGGCAACTGTCTTACCGCCTTTGTTCCTGATGAAGACAAAAGTCATGGGTAGAAGTGTTATGATTGCCCCTACAAACATTTTCAGTATACTTTTAAGGTTTCATATCATTTACTGTAGTCGTCCTCCGTGGTGTAATGGTTACCATGCTAGCCTCTAGTTCCCGAGGTCGCGGGTGTAAAAATCCTTAGCATGGCTTCCTTCGGAAGGGAAGTAAAGCCGGTGGTCTCGTGTCGTAGATTTACGTCACGTAAAAGAACCTCAAGCCTGATAAACACGCCTCTAAGCAAAATTTCCAGTCTGAATGGGACGCTAAGGACCACAGCAGTTAAGAGTGTCCAAACACATTTAATTTAATTTCCTTTACTGTAAACTGCGTTTGCTAGTCCATTGTCTACATTTTGGAAACAAGGACACAAGTGAAACGGATGAACATGCTCCTCACTTCTAATATAATTGTCAAAATACCGGAGAGACTGAGCTAGAAGAACAATGACAGTCGAATCTAAATGAGTTGTGAATGTTTTGGAGTGCGAGAACTCTTTAAGTATAGAACTACAATTTGATTCAGAATAATTGGTTATTTCACAAGAGAGAAGCGTTAAATTTAAATGATACATTCAAAGAGATAGCCCGCCGCTGTCCAGGTTAGTGTTTAACACCCATTCTTAATCCATACGGCACTAGACGGTGAGCACTGATGATTAAAACATCAAATGTGCATGCAAATGCATATTTAGTTTGTTATTACTTGTGATAGGGAACTGAGTTTTGCAATATGTTTAATGTTCTTCTGTGCTTGTATGTAAAGTGCATATAATTGCATATTCCCGATGTTGCTAGGTATTTCAACTTTTTTTCGTGTATCGAGCATATAATACGTGTATTTTTAATTTTAAAAGTAATATTTAAACACATCATTGACAAAATAATGAAGTCCTTATTATGGAGGTTCCAGAGTAAACTTGAGAATTCTCCTTTAAAGTATGCAGGGAAATTAAGCAGCATACTGTGCACTGATTTAGAGAGAAATCCTGAAATAAGTTTTATGGATAAATATCTTCAAAGTGAAAACGTAGTGCTTCCTGAAGAAATTTTCCCAGACTGTTTTCAAATTTTACCCAACAAAATCCGTATAACATTAACCATTTTAGTGCATGATTAATTTATATTTTCGAAATTATAGAACATATTTTACACTTTTTGAACAGCATAAATGCATGTATATTTTATATATTTTTTAGTGCATACGCAGCAGCTATGGCTCAAGATTATCGGGAGGTCGGCGCTGGACAGTCGGGATAAACAAGGATAAGTAGCGCTCGCCAGCATTAACACCGGAAGCGCTAACATCGGATAACCAGAATCTTCTTGATGTTTCTCTTTCTCGAGCTTCTAGAACCCTGTGGAAGTTTCGAATGACTATATAAGCGAATGCTCTCGCAACACAGTAAGCAAGTTAGCCAGTTCAAGTGTGGTTCTACGGTAGAATTTAAATAACATGAGATTTTTGACGCTTCTTGGAGGGGTATGTTTCTCTGGCAACGTCCCCTCCGCTGTTACTCTAGCCAGTAAGGTGCCACCACTCTTCTTTCGCTTTCTCAACAAGCTGAACTTTGAGGGGTAACACGTTGCCATGTTGGCGTGGTTTGCTACTGCTCACTAGCGTTACGTCCCAACGAGCTGTTTGCTATTTCGCGCTGCTAAACAGCTGTCACATGCTACGCAGCTCTCCCACTTCTCCGCTTAAGATTGAAATGACAGGAGTCTCAGGTTGTTTAAATGGCACTGTACGAGTGAGCTTGTGACACCTGTGATGTGCAGCGAGTGCTTCTGCAGGAGAGATTGGAGAAGTCTTGTGTTCAACTCCCCAGCGAGTGCACCTCCGGAAGAAGTGGCTATGTCTGCATATTTCCTTAGCCGCTATGTCATGAAGGAACGTGAAGTGACGGAAAAACTGAAGTAGTTCACCTTAGTGAAGTGACTGTGAACTAAGTGAATTACCGTAAAAATTGAACTAGATCAAAACAGTGACACTGAGAACTGGGTGAAATGACGGTTACAAACTGGAAAAAGTCACAATACAAATCCGATGTCTATGCTGATACATGACGTAAAATGATAACTGGGAAAGGAAAGGTTACAGGTCTAAGCTTAGGGTACCTCCCAAACATTTTCCAGCTTAAGTACTGAAGAAAACCTGGAAGAAACCTCAGTCAGGGAGGGCGGACCTGTAGGGATATGAACCTCAGGACTCCTGTTCGCGAGTCCGTGCCTTAACGACCTCGGCTACCCGTGTCGGTGCTCTGCAGTACTTTGACTTTTCGAGACCCTAAAGCGGAGTAACATAAAGGTACTATCTCTACATTACGGCTTTTGACTCAAGCACACCTTCTGGTATTAACAGTTTTGGACATTATTCTCTCCATCAACTACTGTACTTAAAACGATATCTGAGTTGGGGGGGGGATAAAATATTGGGCACAACGCCCCTTGATGTAATAAGCAAGCGGAACTGAAATAAGATTAAAAATGACTTGAGCACTCAGCCGCTCTTATCTTCCGTCTTTATTTTATTATATTTTTTACTGCTGACATCGGCACAAATATAATCCTCGATCACGATGTAGAATGGATGCCGAACCAGTTTTAAAAGCTCTTAAATTAACTTCTACTAATACAGTACGGCGTTTAATGAAATTTCCCCGGAAGGGGTTCCATAACCAGATTAAAGTCATAAAACCCAAGCTAATGAACAGCGTGTGTCAGTGGCAGAACTAAATGTGACAGAGATATGGGTTTTGCAAACCTGCTGCAATCTACTTACTCCAAATCCCCACCGCCCACAGTAAACACTGCTCCCTATGTAAACAGAGAAAGCTCAAGTTTCGGATACAAAGGCAACTTCCGACTTTGAGGACGAAATAAACGGAATCTATAATGCAGCAGCGCTTCGATAGCCTTCCAGTTTAAGATAAGGAGTTTGCTTACAGAGCCAGGCTCTCAGTGGATAAAGCGGGATGTTTGTTGCCAACAGTTAGAGTTTACAAACATGACTAGGAAAATGCGTTTAGGAGAGTAACTTTCTCAAGTAATGGGTGCTGCATTCATTTAGGCTTAAAGTCAGTATTTTTCGAACGCTTTACAGGAAAAATACAATGTGATACACTTACATAACTTTCTCTACCATCAATGGTTATTACTGGGTACAAAAACTGTTCTTGCTAAAACTTTTATTTCTCTATCTACCTCATTTTAATCCAAATAAACCGTTGCAGAGATAGCTACATTACACATTTCGTTATAGATACAGAGGGAACAGCGATAGTCAAAGGTTTTGAACGATATACGCTGGCCTTAAAATTCCACGTTGTTTCAATGACATCGCGAGAAACAACTGAAAATTGACAGAGCTTTAAAAGAATGGCTAAGCACTGAACAATTCGAACCATTAATAATAGATACCTCAAAAATAGCTTATGCACCGAGCAGGATGGCTCGGTGGTTTCGTCTGTGGCCGCGCATTCGGGAGGTCGTGGGTTCGATTCCCATGGCTGACCTTCCTGAACCTGATTTTTTCGGGGGTTTTCCCGGGTCACCAGCCGAATACTGGAAAGGATTCTCACATCCCCCGAATTTCCTGTCCCTCCATTTCATCTCCATTCTCATTTCACTTTATCTTTTATCCGTTGGTCTCTTTCAGGGTTGAAAGTGTCGGCGATGGTGTTTCGGTGCAGTGTGACAGGGGACTCTCCGCCCCTCGGCTTTCGGCTGGCTGTCGGGAGTATTCGAATCCCCTTGAGAGGCGTTGGACTCTCTCTGTGCGGAGTGGGGCCCCCGTCGTCTGCCAGTCCGTCTGTCGGGGAGTCTCCATCTGGAAAACTTGAGGACCGTGCCATTCTTCAGCCGCCATCCCTGGTTCCGGCCGCCCGGTGTCTCCTCTTGCCTCATCCTTCCTCCCGGGGTAGGTACAATATCCGCTATGTGGATCAGCGCCGAGTTCCCTCCGTAGCCAATTCAATCTAGTGGCTTATGCTATAAAAACTTATTTTAATATAAATTGTGTGTTTTAAAGAGATCTAAATGTTTTGTATAGTACATTTTCATTTGCCGCTTATAATTTACCTACCAGTTATACAAGATTATAAAAAATTCCTTGTGAATGAAGTGGACTTAACAGGCTATTCCCGGAAAAATTTAAGATGTGCATTTTATTCACGTAAATATCTTTAATATAAAGCAGTTTAATCCACATCTTTAGAGCCATTTTTTAGGAAATCAAAGACTCCGAAAAATGTTCCATGTTACGAGTAGTTTTTGGTGAGGGGGGATTTTCTTGAACATCCTCGTGGCGCATCTTTGGAAGTTACTGAACCTAAATACCAAGTTTGGTATTTATCCGACTTTTCATTTTTGAGTTATACTGTTCACGGACATACACGCACGGACTATTCAAAGCTTTTTTACTTATTCAGGGACCTCAAAACATGTATTTCCGGTGAAATCTCCGTATCGAATTTTTGGACGGAATACAATATTTTCTCTACCCACTACCTGTGGACGTAGTAGAGAAAGTAAAAATTGTTTATGATACAAATTACAAAAGTGTAGCTTCGATAATGAGTGCAGTCAATTTAAAACACAACTGAAGAAGATCCACGAGTTTCTGAAGATTATTTTGTAATCAGTTTACTGCAGCATTTTATCTAAGTTTCCTGGGGAATAAAATGAAGTTTCGTCAATCAGGGTACCTCCTATAAATAAATGTTCAGAATTGCAGTTCAGCCCATTTATTCATCGTTTTCAGGGGGCAAAACCTAATCGTTATTTTCTTATAAAGAGCAAAACGCATCTTTATAAAACGTAAAACACACTTTGAAGACAAGTGATGTACTGTGGTCTGCTGGTTAGCATGCTAACCTCCAAATCCAGAGGTCCTGGGTTTGATTCCCGGCTGGAGGATGGTAATTTTTCCTTAACCACATTATTATCCATCCTCAGTCTGGAAGTATGAATGACAGTGTGAATGCAATAGTCAAAAGTAAACACCATCCCAAAACCACTGTAATCGAGTGAACATCATTGATGAAGAGCAGTTGTTCCAAAGTCAAAAATCCACCGATATGACCTTAGATGTTAAAGGCGTCATATAAATACAACACTAAAACAATTAGAAATAATGATTAGCTTTTGTACCCTGGACGCGTTCAACTAATGTGCACTTTCGTAACAATATTAGATAATTTGTAGGAAATAATTCGGCATCTATAGTTGACACACGTGAAAGCATCTTAATATGTTATGAGCAGGCAGAGGGGTTTTAGTAAGTAAACCATCAAGTTAGGAAAACACCGAAGGTTGGTGGCAAGGGAAGGTGGATGCGACTGCAACCTTGCAGTGTTCACTGTAAACAAATATGAACAGTTGAAGGCACTACACCCTGATTCGAAATCAGGTAGATAAAGATTGAGAATCGGAAAAAAACAATGTGGATATATTTAGCTATTAGTAGTGTACAATAATGCATTTTCGATTTTTTTTATTTACAGGTTTTCCACTTTACAGCAGTTCCCTTTGGATTCCCGCTTTTCAAAGAATTCTATCTTCCCATTGTCCCTCTTCATTATGTCACCATATATTCCCTCATACATGTCCATACCATTGTAGAGTTCTGAAGAAAGTTTGTTGCCGCTATTTATGGAAAGGCAATTTTAAGAAGATATATTATATTTTCGACTGTTATGGAGCCGAACTTGAAGTTCGTTGCAACCGCAGTATGGTAAAAAGTTTCCGGCAGCCTTCGCCCCAAATGTTTAAAAAATATTAACTTTGTATTTTTGACTGTTTCTTTAAATATTATTTATATATTTATGTTTGCCTCGGCTGCGTCAGTATTTTTATTTTTTTAGAGACATGAATGTCTTTACAAGGCGTGATGCGGGTAAGAATGTAGGCTTAAACAGATTATAATTTTTACTTCACTCCTTTTATTAATGCTTGATACAATTTAAATAACACTTCACTAATTTAGAGAGCTGTGAGATTCTTTTATTAAATACTTGCACGTTTTAAACACTTAAACTATTTTCGTCTCACACTGAATACATATTAAACTTCTCGAGGACACATCTCGGGTCCGGTTAGGAACACTGTCTACAACCAACGCGTCCAATTATGAGCGCTGTCTACAAGCAACTGACTTGATTTCTACCGCCTAAAGTTGTAAATTTCTGCATTTCAAGTCTCTGATTGGCTATTCCTAATCCAATAGAATACTTTTATTAAACTTGTTAGCCTTTCTAGTTGTTGATTGGCTATTTACAAACTGTCTCAAAAATTACATTATTGTTGCTCTAATAGTGACTAGTAGTATTGTTAAACTTTAAAATTCATTACTGCCTCAAGGCTACCTCATTGTTAGCAACTTTTAACCTATTATTCTCACAGCTTATACATTATTAAATTATGTAATACATTCACATAATATTATTGAACATGTATACAATAATATAAACATCTACAATGACTGTTACATACTTTTTTATATATTGTTACATACACATATTGCTTTAAGGCGGGCTGTTATTAAATTTATATATTGTGAAGTAGAATACTTGTTAGCTAGTTGTAAGATGCTTCATGTTTATCTGCACAACATTTGGAAGCCAATTTGTCGCGGTAACTTCGTGTTATCTTATTTCTGGGCGCCTGTTATTGTTTTACTACTTTGAATGTTGGGTTCATTGTCCTCCGGCTAGCTATTATTTCTCGGTCGAGCAAATCTCTTAAACAAGGTGTGTAAACGGAAAGGACTTGTTACTCAAAGATAACACTGATAAAAGAATTTGTTTTTACACTTTTATTACCGTCACAAGTAATTAATTTCACATATTGACTCGTGATACACGCCAGACTGAAACTGTTAATTTTCTAATATCACTATAATCACTTATTTACTGCACATTATTAATTCGCGTGTTTCACATTTATAACAAACTTTAAGACGCGAGAGATTCTGTAGAATTGCGTAACGTGTACTTTATGTGTGCTTCCGTTGAACTACGCGACGTATAACTCACGAATACTTATGTTGAACTGATCGACGTATTACACACGAATGCTTCTGTTGGACTGACGAAATCTCCAGCAATCCAGCAATCGAGAACAGGTCGCCCAGGTTTACCTGGGCGGAATATAATCGCCACAGTACCTAGCCGCGTATGCGGCTTTACCTGTGCGATAAAGAAGGTTTAAAAGAATATACACAAGCTTTTGATATTTGTCAATCTGTCATGGGCGGGGTTTAGCTTTGTGCACTACCATTTGGCTGGGTCTTGGTGTTTCCTCATGGGCGGACTAGCGACCACGTGGTGACCAAGCCCAATGCTGCTTAACTTGGGCGACCGCTTGTGTGGTCGTCAAGTTAAGCAGGCCGGCATGGCATCAAAGCAAGATGGGAATGCAGGTAATGGGATGGGGGTACTCAAGTTCTCTGACTTTAGCTTTTTATACTCCCACACCCCGATATGCCTAAAGATTATAACCGAGCTGCTATTGGTTAATAAAAACGCGCCAACCTTAGCGTCTATTTTATATCCAATCAAAATTACGAAAACATATGCTCTAAGGAAGATATTCCCTCCATTTCTACAGAAAAGCGCGCCAATATGACGTCATTTGTTTGTCTCTTCTAATTAATATTCAACTCACTCCCTCGCTCATTGTTATCCATTCCTATTGTCAGTTTCAGTGAGGCCGTGTAAACTTATTTCCTAACAATGCTTATAATTAACAAACATCTCAAATCAATGTCATACAATAATGCTTATGTACACTACAATCACTCTGGCTTTTACATTGTTGTGATACAAATTACTGCCACAATTGTATAATTACACTGAAATTATTTAAGTGTTAAAAATACTGCCTCAGTTCTTTTTTATACTCTGCCTTTAACAGTTTATTGTGCATCGCGTGCAGGTGTTCCTAACATCTGGATATTCTCATACTTCTTCGAAGTCTGTGCATTTCTGTCGCTAAAACTCTTTTCTGCGTTCTTGCTCTTCCCCGCTTTCCTCTACCTGGCACCCTACAATTTAAGACTCGTTTAGGCCACCGCTCTTCCGACATCCGTTGTATATGATATTTTAATCAAAATCGTTCAGCCATTTTTGAGAAAATAAGAAAAAAACTCTCCAAGTAAAGTGTAGTTTGGGGTAGATGGATTTACTTGAAAATCATCGTGTCGGATACTTGGAAGACACTGAACTTATATACAAGGATAGGTGTTTAGCCGACTTTTCATTTTCGGGTTATGCCGTTCATATACACACACACAAACAATTTTTCTAAAAATGCTTTTTATTTCTTTTCAAAACTTCAATTTCCAGTGAAACTTCGATATAATTTTTTTGGGTGGAATGCACTACTTCCTCTACCTACTACAGGTGCGTAGTACAGAAACATAAATCAGAACACGCTTCTAATCTAAATAATTGCCAGCAGCTGCCGAAATAAGAGCTTGCTATACTTCCACGAACGCCCCTAAGGCACACACATCACAAAGTTATGTGCGTGAGATCGGGGCCGCTCACTGTTGATATTAACTCATCGCGTGCACATCCCCGGACAGATGTTCCAACAATGAGATACAATGGGAACGGCACACAGCTGGCGAAGACTGGCCCATTCTTCATTGCTTTACACTCCAAGCGCCCTTAAAGGGGCCAGCGATGTCGTGCAAGATACACGAAACCATTACATCTACCAGGCGCATGTTCGGATGTCAACATTTTCGTGTAGTGGAGACGCTAACTGCCTCAATTTGTTCCTGCATTTAGTGACATCTTCGGTGTGCCGCTGCACCTGGGACTAAAAATAAACACGCTTTTTATTCTGTGTTCCTAATTGGAATATTTTCTGGTACCTACAAACAGAATAGCCTGCAGAATAGAAAGTCGGAGTTAAGAGGAACTAAATTGCCAAAAAATCACATTTTCAGTTTTTTTAGTATAGTCTTACAAATTTGAACTTCCACTTTAATTTGATATGTGTTTTAACCCATCGAGATGACTCCGCGGTAATATGGTGAAGACCGCATTCGGGAGGTCCCGAGTTCGATTCCAGTTGGATCGGCCACTCTTACCTTTGGGCTTTTCGTGGTTTTCTCAGTTCTATAGGTGAATGCTATAGTGGTTCCTCTTCTATCACGAATTTTATTTCCTTTCAGCCTTTTATGTTTCAGGGCTGTACCATCAGGTGACGGCGATTGGTGCGTTACGGCGGGGCGGTGTAGTTTGCGCTGTGTAAACATTCCACCCCAGCAATTGGCTGGTCGGCTGGTTTCCGGGGTCCTTCCGGTTGGTGGCACAGATAGGCTCGCACCGGTGTCAGGGTTTGTGTAATTCTGCAACCGTTAGGGGCCCCGTCCTTGCTTGCGATGTACGCTTTTTTCTAAAGGTGAGGAAGAGTGATTCAATGGGGCATGAAGTGAAAAAATTTGTGTTACATTCACATGGCTTTCTCTACCCTCCTTTATTAGTGGGTATACAAACTATTCTTACTATAGGTTTTTTTTTCTATCTATTAAATTTTAATCCAAAATAAAAGCTCCACTCCTTACAAAAAATCTGATGTGCTACACTCACATGGCTTTCTCTACTCTTGTACAAACTATTTTTACAAACGCTTATTCTCCATATGCCTCATGTTAATCGAGATATCGAGATGTTAATTTAATTGCTAATTTTCTTGTAGTTGCAAGGGGAATTGGTAGGCTTTAATCGATAGTCAAATATTTTAAGAGCTGGTTGCTATGTGGAGTATTCCATTCTCTTTGCATTACCAGGACAAAAAAAATTCTGTGTTACACTCACATGACCTTCTCTACTCTTGTACAAACTATTTTTACAAACGCTTATTCTCCATATGCTTCATGTTAATCGAGATGTTAATCTTATTGCTGATTTTCTTGTAGATGCAAGGGGAATTGGCAGGCTTTAAGCGATAGTCAAATATTTTAAGAGCTGGTTGCTATGTGAAGTATTCCATTTTCTTTGCATTACCAGGACAAAAAAAAATTTAATAACGAATTTGAGAAAAAGTATAAGTATTGGAAAATTTAAGGGAATAACAAGCAATATCTCGAAAATGGTTCACTCAACAAAAAAAGTATATGACATAGATTGTGTATTTTAACGCGATCTACATTTTTTGTGTAGTAAAATTTTGTCTATCTCTTATGGTTTACCAGTTATGCAAAAGTCGTTCACAATGAAGAATACTTTTGGAGACATTCCCAGAAAATTCGAGATATACATTTCATTTGTCATGAAAATATCTTAAACATATGATATTTTAATCAAAATCGTAAGTCATTTTTGAAAAAATTAAAATTTTCGAAAAATGCTCCATGTAAACGGTAATCTGGTGTGGGGGTATTTTCTTGAAAACCTTCATGTCGCATCTCTGGAAGATACTGAACCTAAATACCAAGTTTGGTGTTTATCCGACTGTTCGTTTCTGAGTTATGCTGTTCACAGACATACACACGGACATGTTTCCAAAAATGCTTTTTTTGGATTTAGGGGGTCTCAAAACATGTATTTCCGGTGAAATCTTTCTATCGAATTTTTGGGTGGAATGCAATACTTCCCCTACTTACTATACGTAGTAGGGAAAGTAATAAATAAATGCTTATTTAGACGGAGAAAGTTTGAAATGAAAGAACACTGAAGCTGTGAATAATGAATGCTAGGAAAGCATTTTCCCCGTTAAACAAAAGAAGACGCATGCGTTGTACCAAACTTTCATGAGAGCATACACCCGCATGACGAATTACTGGAGTGCGCGCCACAAAATTTCTGTCTGCGGTCGTGTTTGTGGCGTCTGTGCAATATAGCGCACTTAAAACTAATGACGCGAGAAACAAACCAACTTATGTTCACTACTTTAGGAGGTAGTCAACAATACAATAACATCTTTGTTGTATTTTCTGTATCCATTTCCTTTCGAAAGAGCATTAGCGCGTATTGAACCGCTTAGAGAACTGACGTTAAAAGGTACAGGCATAAATCACTCAACGTAACAAAGAGGTGTTTAATTATTCTGGCCGTTTTACACACCGTAAATAACTTTACTTTATATGGCGTGCGAGGAAAGTATATCCTGGCTGCAAGTGCCACGGTATACTTTCATATATGCCCTCTACAATTTTCTATTTCAAATGAGTGTAAAATCGTCATCTTTAAAACATACTTGACTAAAAAAACCAAGTCCCGACGAGTTTTCTTACCTGAATGCTCGGCAGAAAAATAAAATTGGGAAAATACGTCCACTAACGCCTAGCTACATAGGCAACTAGTACTGCTCTGCATGTCCATGTTATGAACAGCCAAAGGATTCAAGGCTTTCTAAATTCGCGTTTGGAAATGTCTTTTTTACTTTCTCTACTACGTATAGTAATAAGGGGGAGTATTGCATTCCACCCAAAAATTCGATACCGAGATTTCACCGGAAAAATATATATTTTGAGATTCCCTGAATCCAAAAAAAAAAAAAAATACTTCCCCTACTTACTATACGTAGTAGAGAAAGTAAAAAAAAAAATTGGATACATGTCCGTGTGTGTCTGTGAACAGCATAACTCAGAAACGAACAGTCGGCTAAACACCAAACTTGGTATTTAGGTTCAGTATCTTCCAGAGATGCGACACGAAGGTTTTCAAAAAAATTCTCCTATCCCAGATTACGCTTTACATGGAACATTTTTCGAAAATTTTAATTTTCTCAAAAATGGCTCTAACGATTTTGATTAAAATATCACATATTTAAGATATTTTCATGACAAATAAAATGTATATCTTGAATTTCCTGGGTATGTCTCCAAAAGTATTCTTCATTGTGAACGACTTTTGCATAATTGGTAAACTATAAGAGATACACAAACTTTTACAACACAAAAAATGTAGATCGCGTTAAAATACACAATTAATGTCATATACATTTTTTTTGTTGAGTGAACCATTTTCGAGATATTATTTGTTATTCCCTTAAATTTTCCAATACTTATACTTTTTCTCAAATGGAAATTCGTTATTCATTTTTTTTGGTCCTGGCAATACAAAGACAATAGAATACTCCACATAGCAACCAGCTCTTAAAATATTTGACTATCGCTTAAAGCCTACCAATTCCCCTTGCATCTACAAGAATATTAGCAATAAGATTAACATCTCGATATCTCGATTAACATAAAGCATATGCAGAATAAGCGTTTGTAAAATAGTTTGTACATGAGTAAAGAAAGTAATGTGAGTGTAACACATCAGAATTTTTTTTTATTTACGTTTGACTTCAGTGCTTTGAGTGCAGATAAACAAAATCCGAAACTCCATTTTCTAAACGAAAGCACTATAGACCGAGCGAGATAGATACGCGATAACGTGTGAGTTCGCATTCGGAGGTCCCGGATTCGATTCTCGTCGAGCCCGCCAATCTAACCATGGGCTTTTAATGGATTTCCCTGATCGATAAGCGAATGCTGAGGTGATTCCGCTAATATACATTTCCTATACCCTCATTTCTTTTCCATTAGTTTCAGGGATGTAGGACCAGGCGACATGCTGTTGGTGTATTGCAGGACGGCGGAACATGCTATGGAAAGATTTCTCCCTGGCGCTTGTCTTCCTGGAAGTGACTCATCTATATCCGGGACCTGCAGGTTTGCGGAAGGCTAAGGCAAGGCTAGCCGGCGTCACGATTGGCGTCATGTTGGAATGGTTAGGAACCCCGTCCTTGCTAGCACACATCATCGTACGGATCTGGTCGTCTTTCGGGTCTCCCCTTTATCCCTTCCTCCCAGGGGTTAGTTACGTTGGAAGCACAAAGATTCCACTACAGCAACTTGCGATACTACGATCCAATTACTGGCAGTCCCACCGTCTGACTACTTCTAACTACCATTTATAAGGCTTGCCGTCCTAGTAGCCGTGGTCGCTGGAGTGTATAGCTTCGGCGCTCCGCCAAGCTGAGGGTCGAGGGTTCGAGTCCCGCCATGGGCATGGGTGTTTGTGTGTTGTGTGTGTAATTGCGGTAATAAGCGGTATACAATAATGATGAATTACCGAGCGGGATGGCTCAGGCGGTAAAGTCTGTGGCATTCGGGAGGTCCCGGGTTCAAATCCCGTGGGCCGACCAATCTGTCTGAGGTTTTTTCGTGGTTTTCTTCAGTCGACAAGGTAAATACCGGATGGATATTTAATACCACGACCCAAAGTTCCATCTGACTAAAACAATAGTAACATGAAAAATTAATGGTAATAGCGAATGCTCTGCCATCTATCTACAGACAATGTAAGCAGTTACACTAGACGGCACCCTAACGCCATCTGCAGAAGATCAGGCTGTCATGCGCTGGGAGTCTGTGGGCACGTGACGAAGCAAGATGGCATTTCCAGGGACGAGAAGGCTAGCCGCCTTTCTGTGTGGGGGCGGCGGTCGGACTGGACGGCACCCTAATGCCATCTGCAAGGCACGAAGCAGAAGATTCGGTAGCTATGCGTTAGGTCTCTGTGGCACGTGACGGAGCGGGTGGTTACAGGGATGAGACCTAGAAGGCTAACACATCGCTCTAAGAGTTATCCACTAATAGATCCGTCGCGATATGACCAAGGAGTTAAAGCGACGTAAAATAAAATAGAATTATAAAAAATAATGATGAACTGGACAAACAAGGAAACTTAAAAAAAAGGTACTATGCGAATAAGAATTTTTAAAATTTACAAATTAAATTGTTAAATTAAATTAAAAATTGTCTTGTGGCCAAATATTTATATTACTTCAAATTTTGTGAAATTAACTGTTTTCAGAAGAGATTTGACTTGAACATTTTGCCCAAACTTTTCTCCATCTGTCAGCCCTTGGCAGTACAAGAGTATAATAAAATTTGTTTTGGGCTGTTCAATGATCTTTATGGTATAAAATGGTTAAATCTGATTCATCAACATGTTGGAAATGAAAAAAAAGGAATACCACAAAAAGTTTTGAGATTATCCAATAAGTTCACGAGTGGTTAGCCAGAGAATTAAGCCTAAAACCTCAACTGATTATTCATTAGGACACGCCGCTTTCATTGTAGGTACAAGAGAGATACGGAAACGAAGCGACAGTCAAATGCAGTGAAGTCCAACCTGTTGTCTTAAGAGCTAAGGTTCAAAGTCTATTTTTCACCCCACCTACTATATTTGACGTGACTGACAAGCTAGTCCTTGGCAGCACGTGTGGTAATGCGTGGATAGAGAAACTCCCTTCATCCCCTCTGTCTGCAAGGTCGGGCATCCCTGGTCAAATGTTTAAAAGCAGGTCGCACATCACCGCCGAAGTGCCACTACTGCGGATCGCCGAATCTTACTATGAGTGCAACCATCACGACTTACGCAGACGACGCCGGTATTACGCCACCTGTGATGGCTTCGGCCATTACACTGGGCAGGCGCAATGCCCTAGATACCCTCGCCGCAGCCGACAACCCTCACAACCCAACGCAACATCTTCTACTTAACCGGCCACACTCACCGACCGAATTACTTCTACTGCACCAGCAACAATCACCAATGGACACCCACACTGTAGCCGTCAGGCTACACTACTCACTCTTACCATGCAACTGCACCGGTAACACCTACCGATCAAACAACCTCTACTGCACCGGCAATACTTGTCGATAGACCGACCATGGACAACTCTGCACCCGATGCTGAACGCCGGATCCGGGCCGACGTCCGGGACCTACACTCCGCAGTACAACTTCAATCACGAATTACTCACTTGGAAGAAACCATTGCCAGCACAACTACAGCCGTCAACTCCTTCATCATCGCAGTTCATACCAACAAGCAACCACTGTCCATTGATCGAATACCAACTCCATACATCCAGACGACTCCTATAACACTGTAGCTCTTCTCTCTGGAGGGCTCGTCGAGCAACTACACCAGACACACCTACAATCTCACACCGAAATCTGCACACAACTTAACAAACTTTAAGATCAGCTTCGGCAGCTCAATGAAGGTCACGTTCTCTTACGAACCTTCATCGAACAAAACCTGTGAACATCCATACCAACTACCAGCACAACACGTCGATGGAAATCATAACAACATGCCACCTTCCACAAGAACCGTACATCATATTCCCTTGACTACCCCCTAAAAACCTAACTTCACCTGGGAGCAGCCAGGGTCCGCCATGGCTGTCTCCCTGTACAAACCAGCTCTCTGACAGCACATTGCTGCAGAATGTATACACGATGAACTTCCGGAGGTGCTCAGCGGAACTCTAATAGGTTTCCAATACCACTTCTGATTTAACACTCACTACACACACGTTATCACTCCTTTTATAATTCTTCTTTTCTGGCGAATTTAAGCCAACTCTTTAACCCTTCCAACTCTCTATCTGTCTCCCCCTCCCCAAAAGCGCTATATACTGGCCTTGAAATTACATACTCTTTCTACAATATTGCGAGAAATAACTGAATGATGCACACTTTATAAATTTAAGTACTGAAAAATTCAAACCCATAACAATGGATATCTCCGAAATGACTGATGCCACAAAAATTTGTAATAAATTATGTTTTAAGGAGGTCTACAGGTTTTGTATACTAAGTCTTTGTTTATCTCTTATAGCTTAAGGCTATAGAAAATTACGCAAAATTTGTCGCAGTTTCTGAATGACTTGTGCTATCTTATGTCGGGTGCCTCTTGTTTTATTATTTTTAAATTTGGGTTTTTTTGTCCTCCGGCTAGCTATTGTAACTCAGTCGAACACGTATCTCTAAGCAACGTGTGTAAACGTAAAGGAGTCGTTGCTAAAAGATAACACTGCTGAAAATCATCTGAATCTAGGCTTTTATTGCCGTCACGCTTAATTAATAATTGACATATTTAATTTTTTATACATGCCTGACTGAAACTGTGATATTTCTGAATGTAACTACAGTTGCTTTAGTTGCCGCGCACCAATTACTTCGCGTACTTTACATTTTGTAACTAACTCTGCGACGTGCACCTCGTGAGAGATTCTTCAGAACTGTGTGACACTTCCTTATGGTTCGAGAATATATATCCCTTTACCTCCAACTGCCTAAACATTCTAATGTAGCTCCTACTCGTTACCAAATTGCACCAATTTTAGCGTCTCTTTTGGTGAGCCAATCACTACTACTGACGTATATGCTCTAGGGAAGATATTCCCTCCATTTCTGAAAAAGACACGCTACCCTGACCTCAATTTCGGCTTTCTCTTCTTAGTGACAAACAACTCACCCCTCGGTTTATTGTTACCCACTTCTATTGTCAGTTTCAGTTAGGCCGTGCAAACTTATTTCCTAACAAGTCCTTATGGCTACCAAATATCTAAAAGCATGTCTATACAACAATATTAATTTATAATCATTCTGGCATTCACATCATGTTGTGTTATAAAATATTGCCTCAAATTCCTTCCGAATAAAAGGAACTTCAAAGGCTTATTAGCAGAAAATACATGTAAGTTGGAATATAGGGTATTTTAATCAAAATCTTTAAGGCCATTTTTGAAAATGTTTATATAAAACATACTTTGGGAATTTAAAAAAAAATCTGGAAGATGGTGAACTTAACTACCAAGTTTCTTATATTTGTGCAGCCTTCCGTTTTTGAGCTATGCTGTTCACAGACGCACAGAGACCTTTTTCTTTTTGGATTCATGAGGGATCAAAACATGCATTTCCAGTTGAATCTCGATATAGAATTTTTGGGTGAATGCAACACTTCCTAAGCACATGGTAGGAAAAGTAAAAATATTAATCCCACTTAATCCAAACTCTCACATTGTAGTATACTGGCGACGCTGATGATCTGTAATTTGATAGATCGTTTGCTGCACATGTGGTTTATTACGTTACGCAATAGGTTGATTAGCCTTAACATGGTATTCTGCATGGAAATCAATTACCTCTCTAAATGTTATTCTGTTGACGGTGTTAACTATTATGTGCACAATTCTGCACATCAAAGCTTTGGAAACTCCATGCATGTCTGCTAGTGCATGACACTGACAACTATTTTACAATAATTTAGTGTACAGCGACAGCCTTGCATTTTAACAACTCACTTCTGCAGAGACGTTGAATGAAAGGCATGAAATGATGGGCAAAAGAGCCGAGTCTTTTGAGCGAAGAGGTATCCATCATTCGTCTTAAATAAATCCAACAATCTGAACTTTCACTCCTCTCCTTTTTTCCATACTTGCATTAACTTTATCGAGTACCGCGATTTTTACTTTCTCCACTACACTTATTATAGTACGTAGAGGGAGTATTGTGTTCAACTCAAAATGTTGATACAGAGATTTCATAGTAAATACACGCTTTGAGGCTCCATGTGTAAAACAAAAAGCATTTTTAATAAAAAAAAAAACCAGCATTGCTCAAAAACGAAAAGACGGGTTTAAATACTGACAAATACTGGCATTTAAGTTCAGAATCTTCTAATAATGGACTCGAAAAGTTTCAAGAAAATCTCCCCACACAAAGTGCTTTATTTTTATTTTCTCGAAAATGGATGTAACGATTTTGATTAAAATCCCGTATGTTTACTATATTTGCATCACAAATGAAATGTTTATCTTGAATTTTCATGAGATAGCCTATGAAGTCCTCTTCATTCTAATGGCTTGTATAATTGGTAAACCATAAGAGATCTCGTTAAACGACAATTTATGTTACAGAAAAAATTGTTATGGTCTTAACCATTTCCGAGATATTCTTTGTTATTGGCTTGCATTTTCAAATACTTACACTTTTTTTTTAATGGTAAGTTACTATTCGTTTTTCTCGTCGACATGCAAGCAGCGTGAAATTTCAAAGCTATCACATAAAACCTGCAGCAGTGCCAAAAATGTTTTACCTTCTGGAAACAGACGTTAGTCTATCATATTATTATTATTATTATTATTATTATTATTATTATTATTATTATTGTTATTGCTAGAGCTGTCCGAGTTTAAGGATATAATTGCTTTTTTCCCCCAATTCCTCACTGTGCCATTATTAAAACTTTTTCACTTCCTCTTGATTTAACTTTTGAAAGCTCTGCAAGCAGCATTACTGGAAACGACTTCGCTGTTTAGCGCTATTCTTACTCCTCGACACCCGCAGTGGAAGCTCTGATTTCTTCTGCGCATGTCTAAGAGGTGCTATAGCTACCCAGATGTGAATTCCTAGAATAAGTAACCTATGCATTGTAACTTCGTCGTTACAATCTCTAAGTAGCCACCGTCACGAATTCCTCACTTGGAAATACATTTGTATTTTGTACATGAAAAACATATTGTTTTACTTTCTCTAGCACCTACTAATAGCAGGTAGTGAAAACAAAAAAATTAATATCGGCACTTCACCGGGAACGTATGTTTTGAGGCCTCCTGAATATAAGAATACAATTTTTAGGAAAAAGTCGTGCGTGCGTGCGTGTGTGTGTGTGTGTGTGTGTGTGTGTGTGTGTGTGTGTGTGTGTGTGTGTGTGTACCCCAACTAACCCGTTTACACAGAAATTTTAATTCTTTATTTTTAATTTTCTCCAAGATGGCTCTAAGAATTTTGATTAAAATACATTATGTATGCACGAAATATAAAACACACATCTTCAATTGTCTGCGAATAGTTGGCAAGGCTCTATTCTGGATACATTTTGCATCATTTTGTATAGCTGGTAAACCATAAGAGAATAAACCCTTGCTACACAAAAAATGTAAAACTCGTTGAAACACAGAATTTATTTGGAATAATTGTTTGTATCATTCACTATTTCCATGCTATTCGTTATTGTTTTGAATTTTCCACAACTTTATTCTACATTTCTGGGAGTGATGTCACCATTCTTTTCTCCCTCGATATCATGCAAAGAGTATAGAATCTCAAAGCCAACATATAACGACCCTCTTTTTAAATGTTTGTCTATCGCTTTGTCTATCTTTAAACGAAATCTGCATTAAAATTAAGCACGTATATAGAAAAATAAGCTTGTATTGTATAAAAATAGTTCGTTAAATTAGCTATAAAAGTAAAGATAGTGGGTAGAGAAATTCATGTAAATGTAACACATCAGATTTTTACTTTCTCTACTACGTATATTAAGTAGGGGAAGTAGTGTATTCCACCCAAAAATTCGATACCGAGATTTCACCGGAAATACATGTTTTGAGACCCCCTGAATCCAAAAAAAAGCATTTTTGGAAACATGTCCGTGTGTGTGTGTCTGTGAACAGCATAACTCAGAAACGAACAGTCGGATAAACACCAAACTTGGTATTTAGGTTCAGTATCTTCCAGAGATGCGACACGAAGGTTTTCAATCCCCCACCCCAGATTACCCTTTACATGGAACATTTTTCGAAAATTTTAATTTTCTCAAAAATGGCTCTAACGATTTTGATTAAAATATCATGTTTAAGATAGGTATTTTCATGACAAATAAAATGTATATCTCGAATTTTCTGGGAATGTCTCCAAAAGTATTCTTCATTGTGAGCGACTTTTGCATAACTGGCAAACCATAAGAGATAGACAAAATTGTACTACACAAAAAATGTAGATCGCGTTAAAATACACAATTTATGTCATATACATTTTTTTTGTTGAGTGAACCATTTTCGAGATGTTGCTTGTTATTCCCTTAAATTTTTCAATACTTATTTTCTCAAATGGGAATTCGTTATTCATTTTTTTTGTCTTGGATATGCAAAGAGTATTAATCTGTGGCGAAGGGAATGGTGCTGCACCTAGCAACCAGCTATTAAGAGATATGTATGTGCTTAAAGGCTACTGTATTTCTATATTGCCCTTGTAAATATATATTCCCCTTACATCTACAAGAAACTTATCAATAAGATAGAGTCTGCAAATGTTTATCTCGATTAACATGAAGCAGATGGAGAATAAGCGTTTGTAAAAATAGTTTGTACAAGAGTAGAGAAAGTCATGTGAGTGTAACACATCAGATTTTTTAAACTAGTTCGATATCACGAGATATCACCGCTCCTGGTTCATTTTCAACTCTAATGGAGTTTTTTCCTGCGTTTCGTGAAATTCAGGTATTTTATAATTGTACACCCTGCATATCTCCAATAAATGCTATTCGTGTGTTATAACCAACACATTTAAGGTGAATGCATTGCCAAAGTGTTAACCGATTATATTTTGTTCTGGGACATGAGTTTTGCTTGTGTCAGGTTTTCAGACTAAACTTGCCAGGGCATATCAGGCTTAAGCAAACGAATTAAAGAGACGTTATTTACGTGTGACATAATCTCGAGAAAGCAAGCGCACCTTTTCCAGTAGTTTATCATCTCTGTTTAATTACTTTCGGCTTAAGGATGAACATCCTCGGCAGCTAACACTCCTGTGCCCAGCATGTTTATCGTCCGTTATTACTGTTCAAATTGCTTTCCAGGGGAACAAAAGAACCCTTCCTCACTACCTCCCCTTTTCCAATTTACTCCGCCCAGATAGCGTTATTGTTATTTTATATTGCTTAGCACCCAGCTTTCGTCTTCCGTACGTCTTTATATGTTGGAGAGAAGGTATTCTAGCGACGATGGTCAACCGTTGGTACACATGAATGAAACCTGGCAGGATTGAAACGTTCTAAAATTCTGTGTTGCGATCACACAACTTTCTCTGCTCACATTTCTAAACTATTCTTACAAAAACTATTCTTCTATCTACTACTTGAGACACTTTCTTGCACTTTTACACATCTCGTTGTAGGTATATGAAGAAACGGGTTAAAGTGATAGTCACATTTTTTAAAAAGCGAGTCGCTATGTCATGGCTTTGAAATCCCATGCTCTTTGCATGGCCACGAGAAAAAAAAAGTATTTGAAAGTTCAAACCCATAACAAAGAATATCTCAGAAACAGTGAACGCTAAAAAAAATGTATTTAATACGAACTATTCGACTTAATGACTTCCGTCTGTGTGATTTCCGTGTAGTAAGATGTCTATATCTTAAGGTTTACCAACTACAGAAAAGTAATTCAGAATAAAGAGGACTTCACATGCTATTCCCCCAAAATTTAAGATATATATTTTGTCAAGAAAATATCTTAAATATATGATATTTTAATCAAAATCATTAGAGCAATTTTTCATAAAATTAAAAATATCCAACATTTTTCCATGTAAAAGGTAGTTTGGGTGGGAAGGATTTTCTTCAAAACCTTCGCGTCCTTTCTTGGAAGGTCTTGAACTTAAATATCAAGTTTCGTATTTAATCGACTTTTCGCTTTTGAGTTATGTTATTCACAGACACATACACGCGCGGACTCTTTGCTAAAAATCTGATATGTTACACTCACATTACTTTCTCTACTCTTGTACAAACTATTTTACAAACGTTTATTCTATATCTACTTCTACTAACTTATTGCTATTTTCTTGTAGGTGCAAGGGGAATATGGTAGGCTTTAAACAATAGTAAAATCTTTTAAGAGCTGGTTGCTATGTGGAGCATTTCATTCTCTTTGTATGTCCAGGACATAAAAAGCAAATAACGAATTCCCATTTAAGAAAAAGTATAAATATTGGAAAATTCAAACAAATAACAACGATATCTTGAAAATTGTTCACTCCACAATAAAACTGTATGTGAGAGAAATTGTGTGTTTTAGCGAGATCTACATTTTCTGTGTAGAAAACGTTTGTTTGTCTCTCTCTCTCTCTCACTCTCTCTCTCTTACGGTTTATCAGTTATGCAAATGCCATTCAGAATATAAAGGACTTTTGGGGACATTCCCAGAAAATTCAAGATACACGTTTTGTCATTAAAATATCTTAAATATATATGTTAATCAAAACCATTAGAGCCATTTTTTGAAAAATCAAAATTTTGGAAAAATATTCCACGTAAAGGGTAGTTGGGGATGGGGGGGTTCTTTAAAATCTTCGTGTCACATCTTTGGAAGGTACTATGCCCAAATACCAAGTGTGGTATTTCTCCGACTTTTCGTTTCTGAGTTATGCTGTTCAGTCACACAGACATTTTTCCAAAAAGTGCTTTTTTTGGATTCAGGGGACCTCAAAGCATGTATTTCCGGTAAAACCTCGATATCGAATTTTTGGGTGCAACGCAATACTTCTATTTACTCTACGTAATAGAGAAAGTAAAAATGGTTCAAGGGATAAGTATTTCCGGTGAAATCTCGACATTAAATTTTGAGTGAAATACCTACAATATTTCCTACCTAACTGTATGTAACTGTAAGTAGAGAAAGCAAGATATATATTAGCCTTGATAATACTCGTACAAACTCTTTACTTGAGCCTGAGTAAATATGATGTGATGCATTCATGACTTTCTCTACCCTCTATCCTTATTAGTGGGTATACGAACTACTCTTACTAACGCTTATTCTTATATCTATTACAGTTAATACAAATAAACCTTTGCAAGAATAGCTACACTACACATTTCGTTATAAATACAAAGAGAACAGTGATATTCAAATGTTTAACAACTGGACGCTATATGCTGGCCTTAAAATTCCATACTGTTTCCATGCAACTACGAGAAATAATTGAAAATCGGTGGGAGTTTAAAGAATAAATACTGAACAAATCGTACCTTTAATATGCGCTTATGCCACAAAAAAAACTTTTTTTGAAGTAAGTTTTAAAGACATCTACATTTTTTGTGTGGTACGTTTTCGTCTATCGCTTAACGTTTACCAGTTATACAAAATTCTATAAAATTCCTTCCGAATGAAAACTTCATGGGCCATTCCCAAAAATGTCAATCTATACATTTTAATTCTCATGTAAATAACTTTAATATGCAGCATTTTAATCAAAATCGTTAGCCATTTTTTAGAAAATTAAAATTTTTGAAAAATGTTCCATGTAAAGGGTAGTTGGGGATGGAGGGATTTTCTTGAGAATTTTCGTTTCACATCTTTGGAAGGTACTGAACCTAAATAACCAAGTTGGTATTTATTCGACTTTTCGTTTTTGAGTTATGCTGTTCACACAGACAAACGGAGCATTTCCTTTTTATTTATTTTTTTTAATTTTTTTTTAAATTCAGGAAGCCTCAGAACATGTATTTCGGTATCGAATTTTTGGGTGGTACGTGGTAGTGAAAGTAAAAACGGAATGGACATTTAACATTTCAAGAGTACTGCTAAATGTTGGAAAATCCAAACCAACAACAGTGAATATTTTGGAAATAGTTAACACAAGATCTTTTATCTGATTATTGTACATTTTAACAATAGAGACGTTTTTCCTAGAAAGTTTGACTCTTATTGTTTGCCAATTATAGGAGAAGCAAAAAAGCGATGGGGGCAACCGGATATTTGCAGAAAATTCCAGGTAGACATTTTATCTGCCATACCAGTATCTAAGTTTATGTTATTTAGGGAGGAAACTGAACACAGAAGATGGAGGGGACTATATAAATGAAACAATAAAAAAGTATTGCCTTTAGACTTTTCATAGAGAGATTTCTTACTCAAATATGGGTATCGAGTAACTAGAACAAGCTTTTGATCGAGTATGGCTGTCTCTACTCCATAAACTTCGAACCATTGGTTTGCCGATTATCTTTATCGAATGATCGCAAGTATCTTCTTGCATTGCACTTTTCAGGTGGGAATTAGTTCTACTCACTACGGCCGGCAATTTGTGGTGTACCTCAAGGCTCCATTTTTGGCTCCTGTGTTACTATTCAATATCTTCACCAGTGATATATTCGACTTGCCACGTGCTCATGTCACAATGTACGCTGATGACATAGCCGTCTTAGACACGTTCTGATCCCGACACTGAGATTACTGATGTCCATCAATACTCCGGCTTGGAGTTTTGGATTCTAAACTGGAGGATTGCTTTAAATCAAAAAGGTGTGAAACTATGGTTTTCACTTTACGTCGTCCCACTGCTCCACCTCCAATCGCTTTACAAACCGTTCCCATAATCCGGAAGCATGCAAATGAGAGTATTAAATACATTTCGATCGTCGCTTGATCGGGCATTCTCATATCAATCTCAAATTAAACTTGGCTTACTCCAAATTACGCATACCGTACCCTGTTCTCAACCGCAAATCATTCCTGTGGGTACAGTATAGTTCTCTTTTGTACAAGTCTTTACTTCGCCCACTGGCTCTTCAATTTGGAGACGAGCTGCTGCGTCCACGATTCATCAGTTACAGGTGTTCCAAAATAAGTTTTACGATTCATGTAGAATGCCTCCTTGTATGTACGCAACACCAAGTTACATCATGAACTTGGATTCAATATCTCTAAACAATTCGTTCTCAGCCTCATTCATTTTTTCATCGCCTCAGCTTAGTGTCCGGCACTGTGCATTTCTTCTCACTCAGAAGAAGCTGGAGTTTCTCGGATCAGGAGTCGTCTCCCATGGGATTCCTGCTCTCCTCCGCCAGTACCTCAGGGCAAGAAGATTCTTAATGCGACATTGACCTGTTCTTTTATCAGAACTGTCTAGTGGTAGAGAAGCCTTATGTGGCTGACCTCCTTTCTTGTTACTTATATTGTTAATTCTTACAAGACAAGGGTGTACTTTATCACCCAGCTTGGACGATATTGTATAGAAAATGTAAATCCAGAAATAAGACTATACTCCGGAATAAAATGCATACCTATACACACTAATGTTTGCAGATGAGCAAGATCATTATACAAAAAAATCTGATGTGTTGCACTCACATGACTTGCTCTACTCTTGTACAAACTATTTTTACAAAGGCTTATTCTCCATATGCTTCATGTTAATCGAGATGTCAATCTTATTGCTAATTTTCTTGTAGATGCAAGGGGAATTGGTAGGCTTTAAGCGATAGTCAAATATTTTAAGAGCTGGTTGCTATGTGGAGTATTCCATTCTCTTTGTATTACCAGGACAAAAAAAATGAATAACGAATTCCCATTTGAGAAAAAGTATAAGTATTGGAAAATTTACGAGAATAACAAGCAATATCTCCAAAATGGTTCACTCAACAACAAAAATTGTGTATTTTAACGTGATCTACATTTTTTGTGTAGTAAAATTTTGTCTATCTCTTATGGTTTACCAGTTATGCAAAAGTCGTTTACAACGAAGAATACTTTTGGAGACATTCCCAGAAAATTCGAGATATACAATGCATTTGGCATAAAAATGTCTTAAACTTATGGTATTTTATTCAAAATCGTTAGCCATTTTTTAGAAAATTAAACTTTTCGAAAAATGTTCCATGTAAAGGGTTACTCGTACCTGGGGTAGGGAGATTTTCTTGAAAACCTTCGTGTCGCATCTGTGGAAGATACTGAACATAAATACTAAGTTTGGTGTTTATCCGACAGTTCGTTTCTGAGTTATGCCGTTCACAGACAGACAGACACAGACACAGACACACACACACACACACACACACACACACAGACATGTTTCCAAAAATGCTTTATATGAATTCAGAGCATCTCAAAACACGTATTTCCTGTGAAATCTCGGTATCGAATTTTTGGGTGGAATGCAATACTTCCTCTACTTACTCTACGTAGTAGAGAAAGTAGAAAAGGAAAATGACTTGCAACAAGCAATATATATCTTAAACCAATTATAAGAGAAATATAATTCAAAATATCACGAAAGATAACTAAAGTTATGGCATTGAGAGAAAAATATCATATGCGTTCCAAGATAACAAATAATAATATAATTGACCAAATATGTAATTTTAAATTTTTAGACATCGATATAAACTACGAAAGAGAGAATCACATAAGCAGTAAACTTAATACATTTCATACGATGTGAGGCACAATAAAAAGAACTCTTAAAAAAATCGAGGCAACAGACGAAATTAAAATTCTACAAGGTACTGGCCATAAGTACAAGTTTTAACTTATGGAAGTGAATCATTGGCCATAACAAAAACAGAGGAACAACATATACAGACTGCAGAAATGAACTTTTTAAGGAAAATAAAAGGTTGCACAATATTGGATCAAATACGAAACGAAGCAGTAAGAGCAGAATTAAAATGTTTTCCATTAATGAAGGTATACAAGAAAATAATCAGCAATGGATACAACATATTAAAAGAATGGGAAATTAGAAAAGTAATGAAGTAATAATATACAAACCAGAAAGAAGATGAGAAATAGGACGACAAAGGAAGAGATGGCTGGAGTGTATATAGAACAGTCTGCAAACTTAATATTAATAGTGAAGAAGAAGAGGAAGAAGAATTGCTTCCGGATCTATACAGCACATTGCCGTGCTGATCGATTCCATAATAAATAAGTAAATAATAGAAATAGTTGTAACGTCCAACCCCTAATATTATAGCCTCTCCCCAGTGAATTTATTTTGCGCTTTTTACTTTCTCTAGACAGAAAAGGTATTGCACTCCACCCAAAAATTCGATATAGAGATTTCACCGGAAATACGTGCCTTGAAGTCCCATGAATAAAGAAAAACATTTTTAGAAAAAATGTCCGTGTGAGCGTGTCTGTGAACAGCATAACACAAAAACGAAAAGTCGGATAAATATCAGACATAGTATTTAGTTCCAGTATCTTCCAAAGATACGACACGGTGTTTTGGGAATAACTTATGCAGTCCTCTTCATTCGGTAGGAATTTTGTATAATCTTATATAAGTGGTAAACGTTAAGAGATAGGCGAAAACGTACTACACAAAAAAATCTGATGTGTTACACTCACATGACTTTCTCTACTCTTGTACAAACTATTTTTACAAACGCTTATTCTCCATCTACTTCATGTTAATCGAGATAAACATTTGCAGACTCTATCTTATTGCTAATTTTCTTGTAGATGTAAGGGGAAAATATATTTACAAGGACAATATAGAAAAACAGTAGCCTTTAATCACACATATCTCTTAATAGCTGGTTGCTAGGTGCAGCACCATTCCCTTTGCCACAGATTATAACTCTTTGCATATCCAAGACAAAAAAATCTGATGTGATACACTCACATGACTTTCTCTACTCTTGTACAAACTATTTTTACAAACGCTTATTCTCCATCTACTTCATGTTAATCGAGATAAACATTTGCAGACTCTATCTTATTGCTAATTTTCTTGTAGATGTAAGGGGAAAATATATTTACAAGGGCAATATAGAAAAACAGTAGCCTTTAAGCACATACATATCTCTAAATAGCTGGTTGCTAGGTGCAGCACCATTCCCTTTGGCACAGATTATAACTCTTTGCATATCCAAGACAAAAAAATGAATAACGAATTCCCATTTTAGAAAATAAGTATTGAAAAATTTAAGGGAATAACAAGCAATATCTCGAAAATGGTTCACTCAACAAAAAAAAATGAATATGACATAAATTGTGTATTTTAACGCGATCTACATTTTTTGTGTAGTAAAATTTTGTCTATCTCTTATGGTTTACGAGTTATGCAAAAGTCGTTCACAATAAAGAATACTTTTGGAGACATTCCCAGGAAATTCAAGATATACATTTTATTTGTCATAAAAATATCTTAAACATATGATATTTTAATCAAAATCGTTAGAGCCTTTTTTGAGAAAATTAAAATTTTCGAAAAATCTTCCATGTAAACGGTACTCTGGGGTGGGGGGATTTTCTTGAAAACCTTCGTGTCGCATCCTTGGAAGATACTGAACCTAAATACCAAGTTTGGTGTTTATCCGACTGTTCGTTTCTGAGTTATGCTGTTCACAGAAACACACACAGACAGACACACACACAGACACACACACGGACATGTTTCCAAAAATGCTTTTTTGGATTCAGGGGGTCTCAAAACATGTATTTCCGGTGAAATCTCGGTATCGAATTTTTGGGTGGAATACAATACTTCCCCTACTTACTATACGTAGTAGAGAAAGTAAAAAAATGTAGATCTCTTTAAAACACAAATTTATTTCAAATAAAGCTTTTTGTGGCATAAGCCATTTCCGAGATATCTGTTATTAATGGTTCAAATTGTTCATTACTTGGTCATTCTCTTAAATTCCTGTCAACTTCCGTTGTTTCTAACGATTGCATGGAAACTGTGTAATTTTAAGGCCAGTATTTAACTTCCAATTCTTAAACATTTGACTATCGCTGTTCTCTTTATAATGTATCTATTTCTGCAAAGGTTTGTGTGGATTAAAATATAGAAAGAATATCTTGCATACCCACTAATAAAGACAGAGGGTAGAGAAAGTCATGTCAATGTATCACATCAGATGTTTTCTTTTCCCCCTGTATTATGGTGAACACCCATTCGCTGCCGGCGAGTGGACGGGAGTCTAAAATAACAAGAAGATAAAAGAAACCACGGTGAAGCCTATGATTGCGTCCCTAAGATGCGAAGTTCTGTTATATTTGCTATTGATTAGCAGAAGTTTATGTTGGCACGAAAATGTTCTGAGTGGAAAGTTTGTTTATTTTGACTAGACAGCAAGAAGTAGCACGACTACATTTCGTGATCTAATAACTCTCGCGATCTTGAGCACACGCACAGCGATTCATTTTTCACTTTTGAGAGCTACACAGCCTTTGGAGGTGTGTGGCTCAGGTGCGGTGTGGAAGCACTTAGTGCAGCATCCATTAGTAGCAGTGCTTGCCATCTGCCATACCGCCAACTTGGGGGTCACTTGATATATGTGTTTGCATGGTCATATTTAATAGAAAACCACTTAGACATCGCTCTACCTAATTAGTATGCTCCAACGCGATACAAGAACAAGAAGATCGCTCCCTGCGTCCTTCACAAAGAAATCCAGATCTTGTTAGCTCAACAGTCGAACCATTAATACTGTGACCTCGCCTACTTCAACGTTATAAAGTTCGTAATCCTTTGGTGTAGGTTGGAATCTCTTATAGGCGCACCCGGGAAATAAACCACACGTCCGTCCAAAGCTATTAGGGCCACTCTAAATGCCCTCCAATGTTACATTTTATAACTGCATGACCAATTACCCCAAATCATTTATTATATCAGTTTGAAATGTTTACAAGATGTAGATGCATGCATTCTTAATGCGCGCATCTATCATTTAACAATCAAATAGTCTATTAAGAAAGATCCGATTTTTTTCATAATTACATATTTTTACTTTCTCTATTACGTATAGAAGTAGGGGAAGTATTGTATTCCACCCAAAAATTCGATACCGATATTTCACCGGAAATACATGTTTTGAGACTCACTGAATCCAAAAAAAGCATTTTTGGAAACATGTCCGTGTGTGTGTCTGTCTGTGTGTGTGTCTGTGTGTCTGTGAACAGCATAACTCAGAAACGAACAGTCGTATAAACACAAACTTGGTATTTAGGTTCAATATCTTCCAGAGATGCGACACGAAGGTTTTCAAGAAAATCCCCCCACCCCAGACTACCCTTTACATGGAACATTTTTCGAAAATGTTAATTTTTTCAAAAATGGCTCTAACGATTTTGATTAAAGTATCATATGTTTAAGATATTCTCATGAGAAATGAAATGTATATCTTGAATTTTCTGGGAATGTCTCCAAAAGTATTCTTCATTTTGAACGACTTTTGCATAACTGGTAAACCATAATAGATAGACAAAATTTTACTATACAAAAAATGTAGATCGCGTTAAAATACACAATTTATGTCATACACATTTCTTTTGTTGAGTGAACCGTTTTCGAGATATTGCTTGTTATTCCCTTAAGTTTTCCAATACTTATACTTTTTCTCAAATTCGTTATTCATTTTTTTTTGTCCTGGACATGCAAAGAGAATGGAATGCGCCACATAGCAACCAGCGTTAAAATATTTGACTATCGCTTAAAACCTAGCATATTCCCCGTGCATCTACATGAAAATTACCAATAAGATTGATATCTCGATTAACATGAAGCATATGGAGAATAAGCGTTTGTAAAAATAGTTTGTACAGGAGTAGAGAAAGTCATGTGAGTGTAACACATCAGATTTTTTTCATAATTACATATTTTTACTTTCTGTATTACGTATAGTAAGTAGGGGAAGTATTGTATTCCACCCAAAAATTCGATACCGAGATTTCACCGGAAATATATGTTTTGAGACCCCCTGAATCCAAAAAAAAGCATTTTTGGAAACATATCCGTGTGTGTGTGTGTGTGTGTGTGTGTGTGTGTGTGTGTGTGTGTGTGTGTGTCTGACTGTGAACAGCATAACTCAGAAACGAACAGTCGGATAAACACCAAACTTGGTATTTAGGTTCAGTATCTTTCAGAGATGCGACACGAAGGTTTTCAAGAAATTCCTCCCACCCCAGACTACCCTTTACATGGAACATTTTTCGAAAATTTTAATTTTCTCAAAAATGGCTCTAACGATTTTGATTAAAATATCATATGTTTAAGATATTTTCATGACAAATAAAATGTATATCTTGAATTTTCTGGGAATGTCTCCAAAAGTATTCTTCATTCTGAACGACTTTTGCATAACTGGTAAACCATAAGAGATAGGCAAACTTTTACTATACAAAAAATGTAGATCGCGTTAAAATACACAATTTATGTCATATACATTGTTTTTGTTGAGTGAACCATTTTCAAGATATTGCTTATTATTCCCTTAAATTTTTCAATACTTATTTTCTGAAATGGGAATTCGTTATTCATTTTTTTATCTTGGATATGAAAGGAGTATTAATCTGTGGCAAAGGGAATGGTGCTGCACCTAGCAACCAGTTATTAAGATATATGTCAATGCTTAAAGGCTACTGTATTTCTGTATTGCCCTTGCAAACACAAAACAAGGAGAACTTAGTCATAGTCAAATATTCTTAGAACTAGTCACCATGTTTAAAATGTAATTTTCTTTGCATGTCAAACGATCGTTTCTGCAAATATTTATCTCGATTAATATGAAATAGATGGAGAATAAGAGTTTGTAAAAATAGTTTGTACAAGAGTAGAGAACGTCATGTGAATGTAACACATCAGATTTTTTAATTACAATTTATCAACAATCAATTTTAACGTATAACCAACGGACTCACTAACACTAAAGTGGATCAACGACTTAATCGTCCCTGGGAATATGCATTATTTATATCAGAAAAACCCGTTCAAAGTAAACATGAAAAAAATCACTCACATATTGTTACATGTTGGGGTGAAAGGCCAAAAAGGTTACCAGAAAATGATTAATTTAGGTGACTCCAACACGCACATGGGGGCGCAACTCGCTGGCAGCAAACGTCCGGGACCTTGGTGTGTAGAATTAAGGGGAAGGCGTGGGTTTTATATTACATTGAAAGATTACATACCACACATTACCTAGAATTTATTCACAAAAACCTTTAGCTTCTCTACATAATTAACAAAGGAAACAGGATGGAGGGAGATGCCACAGACACACACAGTTCTGGCTCCAGCGATCACTTCGACTCGAGTGGCGCTATCTTTTCCTCCCACCAACCGTGTTTAATCAAAGCCAGACAGGCCTGAGGTCACACCAGATAGTTTCAAACAGATCTCTCTTTGGAGTGATCCGCACCGAAAGGAGAGACTGTTAAATAGAAATATATCTAAGGAGACCCAATAATGCTACGTCTGGTAGCAACAATACAGCACAACAGTGCGTGTGGTAATGACAATGAAATCATTATGCCACAATATATTTACAAAGAAAACAAATATATGATACGATACATTCAGATGATTTTCTCTACCCTCTATCGTTTACTATTGCGTAAATAAATTATTTTTACGAAAGTTTATTTTTCTACATACTTCAATTTAATCCAGATAAACCTCTGCAGAAATAGTTACATTACACATTTTGTTATAGATAAAAAGGGAACACCGATAGGCAAATGTTTAAGATCTGGACGCTATATACTAGCCTTAAAATCCCATACTATTACGCTGTTACCATGCATATATTGTATTTTAATCATAATTCTTAGCTGCTTTTTAAAAAATTTAAAAAATAAACAATTATTCAGGTAAAGGTGGTTTGGTGTCGGGGGATTTTCCTGAAAATCTTTGTGTCGCACTTTTGGAAGGCATTGAACTTTAAATACAAGTATGGTATTTATCCGCGTTTCGTTTTTGATTATGTTGTTCACACACACACACACACACACACACACACACACACAAACACACAGATTCTTCTAAAATTATTACTTTCTCTACTACGTATAGTAAGTAGGGGAAGTATTGTATTCCACCCAAAAATTCGATACCGAGATTTCACCGGAAATATATGTTTTGAGACCCCCTGAATAAAAAAAAAAATTTTTGGAAACGTGTCCGTGTGTGTCTGTCTGTGAATAGCATAACTCAGAAACGAACAGTCGGATAAACACCAAACTTGGTATTTAGGTTCAGTATCCTCCAGAGATGTGACACAAAGGTTTTCAAGAAAATCCCCCCACTCCAGACTACCCTTTACATGGAACATTTTTCGAAAATTTTAATTTTCTCAAAAATGGCTCTAACGATTTTGATTAAAATATCATATGTTTAAGATATTTTCATGACAAATAAAATGTATATCTTGAATTTTCTGGGAATGTCTCCAAAAGTATTCTTCATTCTGAACGACTTTTGCATAATTGGTAAACCATGAGAGATAGACAAAATTGTACTACACAAAAAATGTAGATCGCGTTAAAATACACAATTTATGTCATATACATTTTTTGTTGTTGAGTGAACCATATTCAATACTTATTTTCTCAAATGGGAATTCGTTATTCATTTTATTTTGTCCTGGTAATGCAAAGAGAATGGAATACTCCACATAGCAACCAGCTCTTAAAATATTTGACTATCGCTTAAAGCCTACCAATTCCCCTTGCATCTAGAAGAAAATTAGCAATTAACATCTCGATATCTGATTAACATGAAGCATATGCAGAATAAGCGTTTGTAAAAATTGTTTGTACAAGAGTAGAGAAAGTCATGTGAGTGAACACATCAGATTTTTTTTATTCAAGGAGCCTCAAAACATGTATTTCCGGTGAAATCCCAGTATCGAGTTTTAGGGTTGGAAAACAATACCTTCTTTACCTACCACGTACATTATAGAAAATGAAAAAAATTACGTGGACATACGGAAGCTGCCGTATTAAGAAGCGGTGTCAATATGTAGAACTAAACCTTCCCTAAACTTTGAAAGTACTTCTCTACTCAAAGAGTATAGGAGTAATGGAATTCTTTTGTGAAGTGGTGTAGAATTTAAATTACAAAATGGCAGGTGCAGTACCATGTTTAAAAAATATACTTACACTTCATACATTGTGCAAGTATTAAATTAAAGAAGAAATTCAAATTGACAAGACTAGCAAAAGCAAACCTAAAAATTAATACTAGTCCCATAAAATAATACTAGCTTCAAAAACGTTCCAAAATAGGTTAATAGTGCAAAAGTAAAATTTTAATTTACAAAACGCTTTCTTCAATATTGTTCCCTTTCTGAGTAACAAACTTATAACGTGTCCCAAAGCATTACTTTTTAGTCTTTTTCCTTTCACCTAGTGATCGATCTCCTGGTAACTGTCTCAGTTTGGTACTATATTGTACACTGATGAGTGTAAAGTCTGTCAGTGATCGGAATCACCTGCGGTGGTAGAATAAGAGAAATACCCTTGGGCAATATTCTCTTCAGGCGTGTACGCTAGCGGGTTCGCACGCCGAAGGTATACACCTGGGAGCAGAAAAAACTGCACGTGTGTACGAGGGATTTAAGTTGGTAGTGAAATGTGTAGTTCTGACCTCTCCAAGCCTCTCTTTCTACCTTCTCTCTTCCATTGTTCAAGCCTCTTGATTGCCAAGTTGTTTGTATCTTCCCAAAATATGTGCGGGGGGGGGGGTAGCTGCCAATGCGCAGTTTTCTTATTCTTGCTCTAGTGAGCTGATCACTAATTCTTAACATTTTGAGTACCGTTAAGTTAATAATAACCATGATAATATTAATTAGTATGACAACAATAGTACATTTAACAAGGCCTTTTTACTACTAGGACCAAGATTTTGCTATTTTATTAGTTTTATTATAGAGACAAGAATATTGACAAGCACTTGAAATGTACAAATTATAAGATAATTCAGATAATAAAAACGAATATCTCGGAAATGGCTAATAGGATAGAAATTTAACAAACAGCGTGTTTTAACGAGATCTATATTTTTTCATGTAATAAGGTTTTGTTTATATCTTATGATTAAGCAATTGCACAATACTCGCAGAAAATTTAAGATATAATTATATACTTTGTCATGCAAATATCTTAAATATATGTTATTTTAGCCAAATTCGTTATAGCCATTTTTAAAGAAAATAAAAAATCTGATGTGTTACACTCACATGACTTTCTCTACTCTTGTACAATCTATTTTTACAAACGCCTATTCTCCATATGCTTCATATTAATCGAGATATCGAGATGTCAATCTTATTTGTAATTTTCTTGTAGATGCAAGGGGAATATGGTAGCTTTTAAGCGATAGTCAAATATTTTATCGCTGGTTGCTATGTGGCGCATTCCATTCTCTTTGCATGTCCAGGACATAAAAAAATGAATAACGAATTTGAGAAAAAGTATAAGTATTGGATAATTTAAGGAAATAACAAGCAATATCTCGAAAACGGTTCACTCAACAAAAAAAATGTATATGATATAAGTTGTGTATTTTAACGCGATCTACATTTTTTGTGTAGTACAATTTTGTCTATCTCTTATGGTTTACCAGTTATGCAAAAGTCGTTCACAATGAAGAATACTTTTGGAGACATTCCCAGAAATTTCGAGATATACATTTCATTTCTCATGACATTATCTTAAACATATGATATTTTCATCAAAATCGTTAGAGCCATTTTTGAGAAAATTAAAATTTTCGAAAAATCTTCCATGTAAAGGGTAGTCTGGGGTGGGGGGATTTTCTTGAAAATCTTCGTGTCGCATCTCTGGAAGATACTGAACGTAAATACCAAGTTTGGTGTTTATCCGACTGTTAGTTTTTGAGTTATGCTGTTCACAGACACACACACAGACACACACACAGACACACACACGGACATGTTTCCAAAAATGCTTTTTTTGGATTCAGGAGGTCTCAAAACATGTATTTCCGGTGAAATCTCGGTATCGAATTTTTGGGTGGAATGCAATACTTCCCCTACTTACTATACGTAGTAGAGAAAGTAAAAATATCTAGCCCATGCGTAGTTTTGGGGTTGCGGGATTTTCTTGAAAATCTTCATGTTGCATCTTTGGAAGATGCTGAACTTAAATACCAAGTTTTGTATTTATCCGACTTTTCCTTTTTCACTTAAGTTGCTTACGCACATGCGTGTGTGTGCTGTTTTCTAAAATGCTGCTTTTGGATCCTATAACGCATTGTGCGGGGTATTCCTTTCTAGATCCTTTGGTGGATTTCTAGGACACTAGCACGAAATCTCGCCATGATTTTCTTTAGCTGCTGTTTTAGTGTGGAATTACCTCCATCGTGGATTGTTCGGATAATGGAAATTTGTTTCGTCTTACTTATGCTCCAACTGAACCGCCTCCGTTCCAATCGTAGTTCGTAGACTATGCGTCCCTAACTGAAGAGCTACTGGATCGAATAAGTCGAGCTATCTCTTCACTACAGGTGTGCACGGATCGAAATCCTTAGATGCCGCCTACCTAAATGAAATCCGAAACTTACAGAGCTGGAATATATTCCACTGTTCAAACGGTAATTCCGCTTTGGAAAGATCTGCATATGTTTAATGTGTTTCTAAAATAAATTATAAGACACACATATAATAAATATATACATATATAATTATCAACTAATATTTATTTAAACACTCTTCTTTTTGCAAACGATCAAATAATAATACAAAAAATGCAATTCAACTACAGAAATCCACGTATCTTTTAAATAATTCATGTAAATCTTATAATTTTGAAATTTCAATTAAGAAAACGAAAATAATGGCTTTTAGTGAAAAAATCCAGTTAGATCAAAGACTCTACTAGAAAACACGTATCACATTTCAAACATCTTGGTTGTGACATAACCTTTATAAATAAAAGAACATTGAACAAAAGGTTAGTAAATTTCAAGTACAGAGAGAGCCAAAAAACTACGAACTGCCTGCGCGGTGTTTTCCTGTTCGCGTCCTCGGCGCTCGTTGCCGTCTGCCGCTTACATAGAAAGGTGCAGATGAAACCATACAGCATTTTTAAAACTACTTTTAAAGGCTTTACTTGCCAAGTTACAATTTTATAATACAATCACTCGTGAATTTTTTTCGAGTCAACAGTTCAAGTCCGTACATATGTGAATAAAATTTTGCCTCCCTTTTTCTTTTTTTTTAGAAAATTAACAGCAGGAGCGCAATTTTACCTTTTTTCAACAAGACTCTGCAACAGCTTATACGGCCAATATTTCGATGAGAAAAATTGAAAGTGTGTTTGAGGACAGAATTATTAGCAGTGATTTGTGGCCCCCTCAGTTCCCCGATCTAACCTCCTACGATTTCTATCTTTGGGGTAACTTAAAACAAAGTATACAAAAAAACCCACACACCCCTGGAAGAATTAAAACAAAATATCCACCAGGAAACTGCCAGCATTTCTCAACGTGAACTACGGCGAGTGATGGAGGTTTCCAAAAGAGGTGCCAAACATGTATGGACAACGACGGTGGCCAGTTTCAACATCTCCTTTCATAAAGTTGGTAAGTAAAGCCTTTAAAAGTAGTTTTAAAAATGTTGTATGGTTTCATCCGCGCCTTCTATGATGACGGCAGCGAGCGCCGAGCACGCGTACAGGAAAAACACCGCGCAGCCGGGTAGTTTTTTGGCTCACTCTGTAGTATGTGGAACAATCCAAGGAATCTTTAAGAACAAAGCTATAAACGAAACTAAACTGAAATGTTATAAAACAATGGCTTTACCCATATTGCTTTATGGCAGTGAAGCCTGGGTACCGACCCAAAACCAACTGAGTAAAATCCAATCCGCAGGAATAAAATTCCTAAGGAATGTAAAAGGATGTACGAGAATGGATAGGATAAGAGATGAAGTAGCGAAGTACTAAATATCGATATATCGATATATAAACATTAAATAATAGACATGATTGTACAGAACATTTACTAAGAATGGAAATCGAGATTTCCCAAGGCAGCGTTGGACTACATGCCGGGAAGAAAGAGAATGAGGACGACCCAGGACACGCTGGAGACAATTACAGTGAAGCGGGAAGGGCAAAGTGCCTAATCCATGAAATGAAGAAGAATAAATGTCATAAGTTAGTCTTTTTCTCAAGCCTGATTACGCGCAAACCTCTAGCTGTAACACAAGCACCGATTGGCTAAAGAAAGAACCTCACGAAAGTTATCCTCACCCGAGCACCAGGAGATAACCACACCGTCTGTTTATCTAATGAGAGCGGCGATAATCAATAAAGGACAATGGAAATCGCTAGCTTGCAATGCAGCTTTTGGTGAGGGATGGCGCCAGCTAGGAAGGGAGGGTCTTTGATGGGCTGCAGCACAATTACAACTAATCTGAACCCGCCCTTAAGGCCGTGAGAGATGAAAACGAATGACGGGTGTTTTGCCACGGTCTAGCTTAAGGGGACTGGGCAATAATTGCGACGATGATAATAATGACAGAAAATGAAAAAAATAAACGTAATATCTTTGAGCGTCTAAATTAATTAAAAACACATTCAAATATTTTGATATAATACAAACTTCACAGTGACATGAAATCCTACCAATCATTCTAGGAGACCTCTATACCTGAAACCTAAAGAAATCAAAGTGTGTTCGTTACAGTTATACTGCATGCATAAAATGTGACCCATAATGGAACGGAGCCGTTTATGTTGGTACTGAAAAAAATATAGCTCCGCCTACTACCCGCGTGACCACCTTTGCTTTCCGAGCATAATGCTAGCCACGGATGGCAGGGTACTTCACCACCCCCAAAGTGTAGTCAAACTGTCGAAGCTCTCAAATATGTAGCTGTCGTTCAGTTTAACCACACATGCAAATAATTCTTCACCCCTTCCTATAGAAGACGAATTATATTCTAATTGGGTTAGGCTTTCCTTGTGTATCAATCGTAGCGAAACTCTTTCTTACAGTGGTATTCTAACCACCCCTTTATTTCACGTAGATTATAAACATCGTTCTTTGGTTAGTGTATATACCTGTATTGTGTTTCTGGCCAGTCGCACAGAGAACTGTAACTGGTTGGGCGGGGTCAAAAGTTGGTTACCTGAAACTGGAAGCCTTACGGAGGGGAATAAAAAAGCAGTATTGCGATCTAGGGGAATGGGTCACTTTTTATGCACGCCAGTGTACGCTTCATTACTACTCTCGAACAAGGCCAGGTGTTGAAGACTATGAATTAATCAAGAATAGTCATATGGTACGCGGCTTGTTCATTCGCTGGCAACATATCTGGCACACTTGTTGAACATAATCGATCTGTAAACATTGACTGAGTCTACTAGGCACCAAACTTTTGCTGGAATTTCCAAGTTCGAGTTTGAGTTTATGAGTCTTAAGGCTGGAAATAATTCTGGCTCCTTGAATCTTACGATCTATCTCTCTAAAGCAACTTTTTAAGATATGGGGAAGACTCTCGAGATTTTATTGGCATATAAATTGGATTATTTACCCTCTTCGTGGCCCATAAAGTTCTTGAGAATCAAGAGAAAAAGCCGATACTTGGCAGCACGGATATGCATCAAGCTCGATGAGTTTTTTTGATGATGCCCGGATCCGGCCAATGACGTTTCTGTGTAGGATATTGCTGGAGTGGATTTTATTTCCTGGCGTCTCTCGACGCACATTACTTGCCTATGCAAAAGAAAAGTAACGTAATTTGGGAAACGAAATTCTAGTTATGACTGCTCATATATTAGTCTGGTATATTTGGTCTTCCTTCACTTCTCCATAATAAATTCTCATGCTTGACACAGTACAGCTTAGCATAGTCTAGCAAATTGTTTAAGTGTAATGAGATCTATAATGGAAACAAAATGATGGCATGATTGATTTATTCATATTTTAACACACGCTGCATCATTTCTTTTAACAATGGCATAAGTAAATTGTTGCCTACCCTCACTAGAATTAAATTTAACAACAGAACTGAAGACAAGTACCCCTACATAATAAAAAAGACACCACCATTTAGTTAATTAAATACCTTCCAAACTACGAGAAAAGTTGGAAAAAATCTGATGTGTTACACTCACATGAATTTCTCTACTCTTGTACAAACTATTTTTACAAACGCTTATTCTCCTATGCTTCACGTTAATCGATATATCGAGATGTCAATCTTATGCTAATTTTCTTGTAGATGCAAGGGGAATATGGTAGGTTTTAGGCGATAGTCAAATCTTTTAAGCGCTGGTTGCTATGTGGCGCATTCCATTCTCTTTGCATGTCCAGGACATAAAAAAATGAATTTGAGAAAAAGTAAAAGTATTGGAACATTTAAGGGAATAACAAGCACGGTTCACTCAACAAAAAAAAGTATATGACAAATTGTGTATTTTAACGCGATCTACATTTTTTGTGCAGTGATGCAGTAATTTGTATCACAAATTACTTAAATGTAAATAATGATTGTAATATGAATATGCATTTTTATGTGACATTGATTTGAGATATTTGTTTATTGTAATTATTGTTGAGAAGTAAGTTATACGACCTTACTGAAACTGTCAATAATAGCGCGCAATAATGCAGCGAGGGGGTGAGCTGTTTATCATTATTTGAAACGAGGAAGTTACGTAATGTTGGCGCGTTTTTCGGTAGAAACTTCTGGAATATTTTCTCCCTAAAGCATATGTATTCATAATTTTCATTGGATATTAAAATAGACGCTAATGTTGGCGCGTTTTATTAGCCAATAGTAACTCAGTTATAATCTTTAGGCATATCGGGGAGTGGGTGTATAAAAAGCCAAGTCAGAGGTAGATCGCGGCCAGTTCATCAAAATTCTTAGTATATTACACGTCGCCTTAAGTCTGTCAGTTCATCAAAAATCTGTGTACACTACACGTCGTCTTCAGTCAGTCAGTTCGTCATACATCGGATATAGATTCACAAGTTACGCGCAGCAGAATTATGAAAGATCTAAAGTATGGTAAAGTTAATTATACAAAAGATTGAAGTACGTGGATTAAAAGAATTATCAGTAAGAAGTTGTTATAACAGTTTCAGTTTGGCGAGTGTTAAGATCAATGTATAAATGTGATAGTTAACGTGTTCGACAATAAATGTGTAAAACAAATTTCTTCATCAATGTAATTTTTGGATAAAAGATTCCTTTCCGTTTACACAACCTGTATAGAGATACGTGCTCAAGCCAACAGGATAATAGCTAGCCGGATGACATTTGAAATGAAATCAAACAAAAGCTAATACTGCCGCAAATTGCTAACACCAGATGGAGCTACGAACCTAACAAAGAATGACGTCACAAGATGGCTTCACATGAAGTAAACAAACATACACAAACATTTGTAAGTAATACCGTAACAGCAGTAAAATTTTGTCTATCTCTTATGGTTTACCAGTTATGCAAAAGTCGCTCAGAATGAAGAACACTTTTGGAGACATTCCCAGAAAATTTGAGATATACATTTAATTTGTCATGAAAATACCTTAAACATATGATATTTTAATCAAAATCGTTAGAGCCATTTTTGAGAAAATTAAAATTTTCGAAAAATGTTCCATGTAAAGGGTACTCTGGGGTGGGGGGATTTTCTTGAAAACCTTCGTGTCGCATCTCTGGAAGATACTGAACCTAAATACCAAGTTTGGTGTTTATCCGACTGTTCGTTTCTGAGTTATGCTGTTCACAGACACACACACGGACATGTTTCCAAAAATGCTTTTTTTGGATTCAGGGAGTCTCAAAACATGTATTTCCGGTGAAATCTCGGTATCGAATTTTTGGGTGGAATACAATACTTCCCCTAATTACTATACGCAGTAGAGAAAGTAAAAATAGAACACAGCCATTGATACTACGCATTGGACTGTCCTATCATATCTTCCTGAATGGGTGACTCGGCACCGATCCAGAAGGGATGTTGTACCTACGCCCCACGTGCGGGCCTCCCTGGGAGGAAGCATGAGGCGAGAGGGGATACAAAAGTGACGATACAGCAATGACAGGGTCTGTAAGTTTCCAGAAGTAGACACCTCGGAAGACCGGGGACGCCCAACACTGAGGGGGGCAACGCTCAAGGGGGTTTGTATATCCCGGCAGCCAGCCGAAACCGAGGGACGGAGAGAGTTCACAGAGAGAATCCTTTTCCCCTGTCATGCTGCACAGAAACACTATCGTCGACACTTCTGACCCTGAAAGAGACCAACGGGATGAATGATGAATGAAATTATGAATGGAACGAAATGGAGAGACAGGAAATTCAGGGACTGCACTCCAGCATTCGCCGGACGACCCGGGAAAACCAAAAAAATCCATGGGACAGAGTGGGCGATCGTCGGGATCCCCCAAATGCGGACCACAAACGTTGCCGCCCGAGCCATTCCGCTCGGTCACATTGGACTGTACGAGTATCGATGTGAACAGGCAACACAGTTAAGTAATCATTTCAGAAAGGGGCTTATTCTAGGGATCTGCCATTTAGAAATGCTTTTACTGCAAGACCCTTATTTTTAAGGAAAGGAGAAGGTAATTGGTCTTCATAAAGCTTGCCACTGGTTATAATACGAGCGAAAACATTATGTGAAAATACTTGTTATAGAAAAGATGATTTTATAAAGGTATTTACAGATTAACATTTTGAACTAAAGCCCTTTCAACTGGCCTCAATTGGACGCCCCTTAAGACCAATTTAGGCTATCTAGCGAACGCTACGGTGAGAGGTATCTCATCCACAGAATGAGCAACTCATCACTCGCTTGTTTACCTAAGATAACGACGACGTAGTCTGTGCATGGACTGTAGAAGGAAAACAATCAGCACTCTTCTAATATTTTTCTGAGCATTTCTTAATCAATACAATACCAGGTCTCATACAGGACATTCCATGAAAAATCGAACGGAAAAAACCTCGCACTTTTTGTTTACGTTGTAATTTTTCCTAATAATAAGGGATGCTAAGGAAAGCATATTTATCAAACATTAGCATCTAAAACCGGTTGCCACGTTATTGAACGATAAATGTATCGTATTATTTCATTTTGTCGCATTTTAATTGAGCATAACTCCGGAACTCTTTATTTCGGAATATTGTACTAAGTTTCATTGTGTAGATCAAAGTCCGCAATTCACTACAGCATATACTAATTATTTTTATAATATTCACAAAAATCCATATTTACTTATTTACTTATATCTATTTACTTACTTAAAGCTGCTTCGGATTTTTATAAAACTAAATATTAGATTGAATAATCCAGAGTGTCATTAAGAGAAGTGAATAAACGCAGCGGTTTACGCAGTTGATGCATGATGAACACCATGCGCTCTGTGAATCTCTGAGGAAATACTCAGAACCGCATACTGCTTAGTAAGCGTTCTTAATGTTTAACCTTATGAACAACAGCTTGCTTGACCTTCAGTTCAAAACAAACGTGCGAGAGCGACCATGGGCGCGTAAAGTATTTTAGATGAAACCTTATCAGTAACCATTACAGTAAAATATATGCTTGGTTGTGTTGAAATTGCGGAATCTTACCATATAAAATGAAATTATTTTTCTTAATCCGTAAACACCTACACTTGAAAAAATAGAAATTTCTTCACGTAAATTAAAATAATAGTACATGTTTAATTATCAGTATGAAATAAAAGCTTAGGGAATCAAAATAAAGCTCGATTTAAATAATTAGGTTTAAAGGTTTCAGAGTTATAACAGCTTGAAGTTGGAAATTTTAGGAAGATGCGATAAATTTTCAACAGTTTTAATTGCAAAACTATGATGTTCTAAGAGTTAGCATAAAGCATTGCATCGGGCTTATCTCTTTCCTTCTATTTTGGAGGATTTGAAATGGAATGTCCCATAAGCAGCATTAATTTTCACCAGAAGCACTCTAATTTTGATTTCCTCTACTACTTGTAGTAAACAGAGGAAGTATTGCATTTCACCCCCCCCCAAAAAAAAGAGAAGTGAAATTTCATCGGAAATATATGTTTTCAGCTACTATGAAAAAAAGCATAAGTCAAAAACGAAAACCTAAGTAAACTCAAACTTGGTGTGTACACACACACACACACACACACACACACACACACACACACACACACACACACACAAAGTAGAGTATCTTCCAAGGATGCAACAAGATTTTTTAAAAGAATCCCCCACCCCAAACTACCATTTACATGGTGGGAAACAAATTCGTTGTGTTTTATTTTCTCAAAATCAGCTAGAACCATTCTGATTAAAATATTACATATTTAATATATTGAGCAAATAACTGCACATATTTAATTTTAAATAGCCTGTAAAGTCTACTTTATTTAATTGAATACTTCATAAGTTTGCATATCTAAGAAACCATTAATTATTTAGAACCCGAGATAACATGTTACTATTTAGTCAATATTTCCTTCAGAACTTTTAATACAAGCAAATTTACATATATACTAGTTTAATGATAAAACAAACAATTAAACCAAGAATAAAACTCAATAAATTATAAATTTAATAAGCTTGTATTTTAAAATCGTAATTAAAGGGTTTAAATCCCAAAAACTTACTCCAGGAAAAATGTATAGCCCGTTAAAATACACAATTTGCCCCAAGGTTTCAAAATATTCCATTTTGCAAGTTTGCGATTCTTTCTTTCTCCCTGCCCCCGTCACGAATAAACATTTGAATACTGATTCCGTATGTTGAAACTAAGCACTCTTACTTAGATTGAAATGATGTTTATGCAAAAATATATGGTGAGTAACGTAACGTTAAAATTAAATGGAATTTTATTTATGGACGCTCTTTAACTACTATGCCTCTTAGCGCCCCATCCTATATTGGGCGTGAAAGACCAGGAATTTTGCTCAGAGGCCTCTTTATCAGGCTTCAGGCCGTAAATCTATGAAACGGGACCACCGCTTTATTTCCCTTCCGAAGAAAGCCATGCTAAGGATTTTGACGCCCGAAAACATCCATCGCCCTCCTCCGGTTTTGAACACGCGGACTCGGGAACTGGAGGTAGCATGGTACTTCTAGATCACGGTAACGTAACGTGGACAGAAGAATAACTTTTATATGAATATTACAATACGTGGCAGATATACGTAAATTTGTCATTGTTAGAGAAAGTCGCGGGAAGGTATCACATCAGATTTCCTACTTCCCTTATGTTCTTTTTTCCTAGATTTTACATTTTAAACTTTTCCCCTTGAATTTCTTTTTCCCTGTCCTATCTCAAAGCATCTTAGTTTCCTCACATTCCATAATTATGTGCGGATTATTATCCTTCAAGTCACATAAAAGACATTTCTTTAAATCACCCCCTACTCTTTAGAAGTTTTAGACCTTTCAATTTCACCACTCCTGTTCTAGACCATGCAAAGCCTTTTCTTGCTGCTTTGTCACATTCATCAACATAATTTTTCCTACTCCAAACCACTTTTATTTCTCTGTATGTTCCCAATGAACTTTTTTTGTAACCTGCAAATATTTCCTGCCTTTTAATATCTTCCACCCTTAAACTGATTTCTTTCCAAAAACCACTCTGTAACAATTCCCTCTCTCTCCTGACGCTCTCCGTGGTAGTGGTTACCACGCTAGCCTCTAGGTTCCGAGGTCACGGATTCAAATACGTCGGAGGGCAATGAATTTCTTCAGGCATAAAAATTCTTAACATGGCTTCCTTCGGAAGGGAAGTAAAGGCGGTGGTCCCGTGTCGTAGATTTACGGCACTTTAAAGAACCTCAAGCTTGATAAAGAGACCTCTGAGCAAAATTACCAGTCTTTCACGTCCAATATAGAATGGGACTACGGACCACAGCAGTTAAAGAGCGTCCATAAATAAAACTCAATGTCATTTTTCCTCCCTCTCCACATATCCCCAAAACCTATTTTCGTTGTAATTTCCTTTATCTTACTGAGCAAGATCTTTTTGATTAAGCCGTTTTCCTGTACTACCAAACATGATGTAAAAGATTATGCTCATCTAGATATCTAATTCTAATCCAATATTTCAACACTCCTTTCAAATTTTTTCCTAGTTTCACTTCTTCCTAGTTCTGCTGGTGCCACGCCGTTGGGTGAAGCAGAAATATTAGAGAATAGTAAGGACGATAGACTATTGTAGCGCTTGTAAAAAGCTGTTCATTAGGATAAAATCTGATGTAATATATTCACATGACATTCTCTACCATCTATTGTTTATTAGTGGGTACATAAAGTATTCTAACTAAAGCTTACTTTTATATCTCCTGCATTTTTATTCTAATAAACCTTTGGGAAAATAGCTAATTACACATTTCGTTAGGATACAAAGAGAACAGTTAAGACCTGGACGCTATGTGCCGGCCTTAAAATTCCATACTGCTTCCATGCAATCGCGAGAAACAACTGAATGTTGACAAGACTTTAAGAGAATGACCAAGTAATGAACAATTCGAACCATTAATAACGGATATCTCAGTATTGGCGTATGCCACAAGAAAACTTATTTGAAATAAATTGTGTGTTTTAAAGAGATCTAAATTTTTTGTGTAACACGTTTTCGTCTATCGCTTAACGCTTCCCAGTTATACAAGATTATACCTACAAAACGTTAACCGAATGAAGAATACTTCACAGAAAATTCGAGATATAAATTTTATTGCCATGTAAATGTCTTTAATATATGGTATTTTTATGGAGAAGATAGGAATGGGAGACATTTGGAGAGCAGAAGAAAGAAATAGCAACGACTTCTGAATAACAGTAAGAAACAAGAGTGGAGGACAGAAAGACAACAGATTTGGGGAAGCTTAGAGAATAAAAAATCACTAGGGTTCTATAGATTAGTAAACAGGAAATGGGGAAGGAGGGGTATGTGGATTATTGCAATAGAGCTGAAAAAGAAACATTTGCATGGATGAGAACAGGATCAATGTACCTGAGAGGGCTAAGAGACAGAAAAGCCGAATTTTGTGAACAATGCATAGGCAGTGAAAGCACAGAACATTATATGACAAAATGCAAAGAATTAGCAGAATGGAGACAAAAAGTATGGGAGGAAAAATGGAAAAAAGATGAATGGAAAAATAGTAGCAATTAAAATGTTAACCAGAAAAGAAAAATAAGAATGTGGGGGAGTTCTTAAAAAAATCTGATGTGTTACACTCACATGACTTTCTCTACTCTTATACAAACAATTTTTACAAACGCATATTCTCCATATGCTTCATGTTAATCGAGATGTTAATCTTATTGCTAATTTTCTTGTAGATGCAAGGGGAATATGGTAGGCTTTAAGCTATAGCCAAACATTTTAAGCGCTGGTTGCTATGTGACGCATTCCATTCTCTTTGCATGTCCAGGACATAAAAAAATCTGATGTGTTACACTCACATGACTTTCTTTACTCTTGTACAATCTAATTTTACAAACGCCTATTCTCCATATGCTTCATGTTAATCGAGATATCGAGATGTCAATCTTATTGCTAATTTTCTTGTAGATGCAAGGGAAATATGGTAGCTTTTAAGCGATAGTCAAATATTTTAACGCTGGTTGCTATGTGGCGCATTCCAATCTCTTTGCATGTCCAGGACATAAAAAAAATGAATAACGAATTTGAGAAAAAGTATAAGTATTGGAAAATTTAAGGAAATAAGCAATATCTCGAAAACGGTTCACTCAACAAAAGAAATGTATATGACATAAGTTGTGTATTTTAACGCGATCTACATTTTTTGTGTAGTAAAATTTTGTCTATCTCTTATGGTTTACCAGTTATGCTAAAGTCGTTCACAATGAAGAATACTTTTGGAGACATTCCCAGAAAATTCGAGATATACATTTCATTTCTCATGACATTATCTTAAACATATGATATTTTAATCAAAATCGTTAGAGCCATTTTTGAGAAAATTAAAATTTTCGAAAAATCTTCCATGTAAAGGGTAGTCTGGGGTGGGGGGATTTTCTTGAAAACCTTCGTGTCGCATCTCTGGAAGATACTGAACCTAAATACCAAGTTTGGTGCTTATCCGACTGTTCGTTTTTGAGTTATGCTGTTCACAGACACACACACACACACACACACACACACGGACATGTTTCCAAAAATGCTTTTTTTGGATTCAGGAGGTCTCAAAACATGTATTTCCGGTGAAATCTCGGTATCGAATTTTTGGGTGGAATGCAATACTTCCCCTACTTACTATACGTAGTAGAGAAAGTAAAAATGAATAACGAATTTGAGAAAAAGTATAAGTATTGGAAAATTTAAGGGAATAACAAGCAATATCTCGAAAACGGTTCACTCAACAAAAAAACTGTATATGACAAATTGTGTATTTTAACGTGATCTACATTTTTTGTGAAGTAAAAGTATGTCTATCTCTTATGGTTTACCAGTTATGTAAAAGTGGTTCAGAATGAACACTTTTGGAGACATTCCCAGAAAATTCGAGATATACATTTCATTTGTCATGAAAATATCTTAAACATATGATATTTTAATCAAAATCGTTAGCCATTTTTGAGAAAATTAAAATTTTCGAAAAATGTTCCATGTAAAGGGTACTCTGGGGTGGGGGATTTTCTTGAAAACCTTCGTGTCGCATCTCTGGAAGATACTGAACCTAAATACCAAGTTTGGTGTTTATCCGACTGTTCGTTTCTGAGTTCTGCTGTTCACACACACAGACACACACGCGGATATGTTTCCAAAAATGGTTTTTTTTTTGGATTCAGGGAGTCTCAAAACATATATTTCCGGTGAAATCTCGGTATCGAATTTTTGGGTGGAATACAATACTTCCCCTACTTACTATACGTAGTAGAGAAAGTAATTAAAGGAGAATGGATTAGAAAAGTAAGAGAGATAAGAAAGGTAGAAGGGCAAACGCAGGAGGGAGAGGATGGATCATAGGGATTAAGGGTAGCAAGGCTGCTCAGCTGAGCCATAAGGCCAGAGTGCCAGGCAAAATGAGCAGTATAGGTAGAACATAGCTGGCAAGAAAATTTGTACATAGGTTAAGTTAGTTTAAAAGTAGAATATTGTAAAAAGGATTGGTAAAAAAAATGTACAAATAAAGTTCATTCATCCATTCATTCAGCATATGGTATTTTAAACAAAATCGTTAAGAGCTATTTTTTAGAAAATCTAAATTTTCGAAAAATGTTCCATGTAAAGGTAGTTGAGGTGGGGGATTTTCTTGAAAATCTTTGTGTTGCATCCTTGGAATACCAGGCTTGGTACTTATCCGACGTTTTCGTTTTCGAGTTATGCTGTTCACAGACACAGCCACGGACCTTTTTCTAAAACTGGATTTTTTGGATTCAAGAGTCCTCAAAACATGTATTTCCGGTGAAATTTCGAATTGAATTTTTGGGTGGAATGTAATACATCCTCTACCTACTGTGTACGTGGTAGAGAAAGGAAAAAGGAACTTCAATTTGGTTTAAATATTTACTATAATACCTAAACTGTTACAGGACTTTTATTTCTTGCCTTTTTTAAAGCGGTATAAAGCTAAATTAGTGGAAAAAATGGCTAGAGTAGCTCCGGTTTACTGCACTATAGGTATACCTATTCGTGGTTGGCTCACTGCAAGTGACGCAAGAACTGAGCGAGACGGTTAAATTTACGCAGCGTTTCCCTGCTCCGTGTCGGCTTAAAGCTGGATTAAGCCCATTGTTAGTTATAAAATAAAGGAGCTAACTCTTGCAAGAAAATGTGGGAATGCAATTATGGCGCATGACAGCTTTTCTGGCCGCGGTTTCTATAAACTTAACTCGCGGTTTCCGTTTTACGCTGGCTTGGCTAACAACCGGAGCGCTGTACGTGTCAACCCAAAGAAACCAGAGCTGTGAGGGAATTTACATTCACAAGTGGGAAATGGCGAAAACATTTCCTAACGCCTCTACACACAGTTAAAGCGAGTTCGTTGCGTTTCACGCCCCAAAGCAACGGTCATGTATCGGTGCGTATTTAAAACAGCGCATCCTAGCTGTCTATGTGAACACACTATCTCGAGAGTCACTGGAAGTATGTTTTTACTTTCTCTATCATGTTATATAACGAAGTAGTAGTATCTTTACGTTATTTGCACCACGCTTTGGGCGTCAATTTGAAGTAGTTCTTATTGAAAGAGTTGTATTTCAACTGTTGGGAGCCGAACTTGAAGTTCGTTGCAACCGCACGTATAGTAACCGCTTTCCGGTAGCCTTTGCCCCAAATGTACTTTCCGGTGGCCTTTGCCCCCCCAAAAAATGTTTAAAAATATAACTTTGTAATATTACTGTTTCTTTAAATATTATATATTTATGTTTGTCTCGGCTGCGTCAGTATTATTGTTAGAGACATGTTTCTCTTTGCAGGGTTGCGGTGCGACTGAAGAATGTAGGCTTACACAGATTATAATTTTACTTCACTCCTTTTATTAATGCTTGACACGATAACACTTTAAATAACACTTCACTGATATAGAGAGGGCTGTGAGATTTTTTTTTAATTACTTGCACTTTTTAACACGTAAACTATTTTTGACTCACACAAAATACGTATTAAATTTCTCGAGGACGTGTCTCGCGTCCAGTTATGAGCAGTCTACAAGCAACGCGTCCAGTTATGAGCATGTCTACAAGCAACTGACTTCATTTCTACCGCCTAAATTTGTAAATTTCTGTATTTCAAGTCTCTGATTGGCTATTCCTAATCCAATAGAATACCTTCATTTAACTAAAGCTTTTTCTGTTTGTTGATTGGCTATTTATTAAACTGTCTCAAAATTTACATTATTGTTGCTGCAATAATGACTAGTAGCATTTAAATTTTCAAATTCATTATTGCCTCAAGGTTACCTCATTGTTAGCAACTTTTAACCTATTATTCCCACAGCTCCTACATTATTAAATTACGTAATACATTCACATAACATTATTAAACATAGATACAATAATATAAACATTTACAATGACTGTAATATGCACTTTTTATATATAGTTACATACACATATTGCTTTTAAGGCGGGCTGTTATTAAATTATACATTATATAAATTTGACTGAAATCATTTTAGTGTTAAAAATACTGCCTCAATTACACCCAAAATTCATACCGAGATTTCACCAGAAAATACATGTTTTGAGGCCTCTTGAACCCCCCCTCCCAAAGCTTTTTAGAAAAAATTCCGCGCGCGTGTGTGTATGTGTGTGTGTTCGTGAACAGCATAACTCAAAAACTCATAAACGAAAAGTCGGCCATCTACCAAACTTGGTATTTAGGTTCAGTACCTTCCAAAAAAAAAATCCCTCCACCCCAAACTATCATTTACGTGGAACATTTTTCGAAATTCTTTATTTCCTAAATATGGCTCTAACGATTTTGATTAAAGATATTTACAAGACAAAATACATGCCTTAAATTTTCTGGCAATAGCCGAAGTCCTCTTCATTTGGAAGGAATTCTATATAATCTTGTATAACTGGTAAACGTTAAGCGGCATACGAAAACGCACTACATAAAAAATGTAGATCTCTTTAAAACACACAATTTATTTCAAACAATATTTTTTTCTTGTGACATCAGCCATTTCAAAGATATTCGTTGTTATTATTATTATTATTTATGGTTCATTGTGATGCAGTAATTTGTATCATAAATTATTTAAATGTAAAGAGTGATTATAGTATGAATATGCATTATTATGTGACATTGATTTGAGATGTTTGTTGATTGTAATTATTGTTGGGAAGTAAGTTTATACTGCCTTACTGAAACTGACAATAATAGCGTGCAATAATGCAGCGAGGGGGTGAGCTGTTTATCATTATTGGAAACGAGGAAGTTACGTAATGTTGGCGCGTTTTCCTTTAGAATCTTCTGGAACATTTCCCTAGAGCATATGTATTCATAATTTTCATTGGATATAAAAATAGACGCTAATGTTGGCGCGTTTTATTAGCCAATTGCAGTTCAGTTATAATCTTTAGGCATATCGGTGTGTAGGAGTATAAATAGGGTAGGTTAGAGGTAAAGTCCGTCAGTTCATCAAAATTCTTTGTACACTACACGTCGCCTTCAGTCAGTCAGTTCGTCGAAAGTATTTGTACGGCACACTTCGGATATCAATCTGCAGGTTACGCGTAACAGAGTTATGAAAAATCTCAAGTGTTATAAAGTTAATTATACAAAAAGTTGAAGTACGCGAATTAAGAATTATCAGTAATGAAGTTATTATAACAGTTTCAGTTTGGCGGGTGTCAAGATCAATGTGTAAATGTGATAGTGACTGTGTTTCGACAATAAAAGTGTAAAACAATGTTCTTCATCAGTGTTATCTTTGGATAAAAGATTCCTTTCCGTTTACACAACCTGTATAAAGATAAGTGCTTGACCAAAAAGATCGTAGCTAGCCGGAGGACAGAGAACCAAAATTAAATAAAATAACAGTAGCATTCTTTCAAACGAACATTAATACTGCCGCAAATTGCTAACACCAGATGGAGCTAACAAACCGAACAAATGAATCACGTCACAAGATGGCTTCACGTGAAGTAAACACACATACACAAATAACATTATAAGTAAAACCGCCGCAAATTGGCTTTCCAAACGTGGGGTTCAATAAACAACAATAAATAAACATAAACATTAATAATACTATCTCAAATTGGCTACCACAACGTGGGGCTACACAATAATGTTAAATAAATAACATTAAACCTCCTTCAATTGTTCAATACTTAGCCATTCTTTTAAGTCCTGTCGATTTTCAGTTGTTTCTCGCAATGTCATGGAAGGAGTATGGAATTTTAAGGCCAGCGTGTAGCGTCCAGTTAAACATTTGACTATCGCTATTCCCTTTTTATCTATAACGAAATGTGTAATGTAGCTATTCTGGAAAGGTTTATCTCGATTAAAATTAAGTAGATAGATGAAACTTTCGTAAGAATAAATTGTATACCCATTAATAAGCGCTAGAGTAGAGAAAATCCTTTGTTAATATATCACATCAGATTTTTATGTTTTGTTCACAGCTTTTTTCATGCCTAGAGAAAAGTTTTGACTACCTGGTGGAAGGGGTACAGATGGCAGATATTCTTAAAACCACCGATACATCTCTGATGGAGTGAACATGTTATATTCATGTCAGCAACCATCTATTCTTGCTTACCTAGTCGTATGTATTAATGAATGCTTACATTTGAAGAGATAAAGAAAAACGAAACAAAGAACAAGAAACGGCCCACCTCCTTGATAAGAAGTAGTGCTTCTATCTCAGATTCGAGATATCCCGAGTTCGAATCTCAGTTAGTTAGCCAGAACATGAAAGTAAACTAAGCTACATGAACCCCAGGTTCACTTGAGCCTTTCATTTATTTATCGTCCGATGTCTCCTACCCGGTTAAAGCAGGTTAAAACCACAAATAAAATTTTCAATGCGTAGGGCACTGCTTGCCAAGCTGGGGGACGCACCCTGTGGGGGCCGTGAGATACTGAGGAGACGATTTCAATATATACATAAATTTAAATTGCATTAGAAGTGTTATTAATATTATTTTTTTTTATTAATTCGTCTACGGATACCACAGGAGTTTAGACGGTTAGCCGGTTTGAACAGGTGTTCAACATATGTTTGATTTGATGTACGGGGCTTATTATTATTACCTATACTGCAATATATTACGAAATGTTGCCTACATTAGTATTCATACTACAAATATTAGAATACTATACGAAAGATACCATTAATACCTACACAAACAATATGTCGGTTAGATCGATGTAACAAGCAAAGCTAAATGTTAGTACACCAAATACGCTTGTCTCGTACGCGGTGACAGTGTTAGGAATACCAGAATGATTTTAAATAAAACAGAAGCAAGCAGTCCTACGTAATGTAATGATGAAACAGTATAAATATATTACCATTCCTGATGTCATTTGGGTTGCCTGCTCGAACAAAATGAACTGCAATTCGGGAACGCCGTGTATATACAACGTTAAGATTTAATACAATCAGCTCTTGAGCAGCATTTCCATAAATGAAATCTTGAAACTCTAATTTTATTGGAATTTCTTAGTTCCAGAAGATCAACTTTACTCAAAGCTAAGTACAAATTGTCATCACTTCTGTAGTGGTTTTGAGCCGATTCCCTGAACTGGGAGCTCGAAGCACAAGGCTGTTGGAACGCACGTCCCCAAATTTCCAATTGGCAAAGGACAAGGCCCCAATTAGAAGAGCTTAAAGTTATGAGGTGTCCCGAAAACTTTTTTCCTTTAAAGCTTGACCTCCTCTTCCGATGTCATCGTTTCGTTGGAACAAACTCGGATGTAATTGGCGATGGTCTTGTGACGGCGAGGAACTTCCATGGGACTTCGTCAAGGATGCTCGTTTCGAAAATAAAATAAAATCAACTCATAACTCTTCCTTCACGAGGCTACTGTTCAGGAGCATTTGTTTTTGTTTTTTTTTCTTCTCTCCTATATAACTGGATTACCCGACGTTGCATGCTTTTTTTTTTTTAAATTTCGGATGGCGATTAAATGAATTTCGTATACCTTCCATCGTATTCTTTATGAATTGACCTTACAATGATCTACAAGATTTTTATGGTGAATCCCCCTTATAACTCCAATCACGTAAAGCCCCGATATATTCCTAATAATATACAAAACTCTGATGTGTTACACTCACATGACTTTCTCTACTCTTGTACAAACTATTTATACAAACGCTTATTCTCCATCTACTTCATGTTAATCGAGATAAACATTTGCAGACTCTATCTTATTGCTAATTTTCTTGTAGATGTAAGGGGAATATATACTTACAAGGGCAATATAGAAATACAGTAGATTTTAAGCACATACATATCTCTTAATAGCTGGTTGCTAGGTGCAGCATCATTCTCTTTGCCACAGATAAATACTCTTTGCATATCCAAGACAAAAAAAATGAATAACGAATTCCCATTTGAGAAAATAAGTATTAAAAATTTAAGGGAATAACAAGCAATATCTCGAAAATGGTTCACTCAACAAAAAAAATGTATATGGCAAATTGTGTATATTAACGCGATCTACATTTTCTGTGAAGTAAAATTTTGTCTATCTCTTATGGTTTACCAGTTATACAAAAGTCGTTCACTATGAAGAATACTTTTGGAGACATTCCCAGAAAATTCAAGATATACATTTTATTTGTCATGCAAATATCTTAAACATATGATATTTTATCAAAATCGTTAAAGCCATTTTGGAGAAAATTAAAATTTTCGAAAAATGTTCCATGTAAAGGGTAATCTGGGGTGGGGGATTTTCTTGAAAACCTTCGTGTAGCATCTCTGGAAGATACTGAACCTAAATACCAAGTTTCGTGTTTATCCGAATGTTCGTTTCTGTGTTATGCTGTTCACAGACACACACGGACATGTTTCCAAAAATGCTTTTTTTTTGGATTCAGAGGGACTCAAAACATATATTTCCTGTGAAATCTCGGTATCGAATTTTTGGGTGGAATACAATACTTCCCCTACTTACTATACGTAGTAGAGAAAGTAAAAATGTCCCGATATTCACAAAAATAAGTATTAAATATGAGCACATATTATATTTCTGTCTTCGTTAACCTCCCTCCGAATTCTGGAAATGATGTATAGCTTGTGACAAAGCACTTTTTGGCAATGAAACAATTATTGTCGGAATTGTTGAATAATTTTTAATTTCTCCACTACCTACAGTACCTAAGTACGGGAAGTATTGCATTTCTGGAAACATGTCCGTGCGTGTGCCTGTGAACAGCATAACACAAAAACGAAAAGTGAGATAAATACCAAAATTGGTACTAGAGTTTAGTATCTTCCAAGGATGCGACACGAAATTTTTCAAGAAAATTACCCACCCCAACTACCCTTTACATGGAAAATTTTTCGAAAATGTTGATTTTCTCAAAAATGGTTTTAACGATTTTGATTAAAATATCATACGTTTAAGATAGTTTCATGGCAAACGAAATATGTATTTTGAATTTTCTGGGAATGTCCCCATAAGTCCTCTTCGTTCTAAATGAGTTGCATATCTGGTAAATCGTAAGTGATAAACAAAATTTTACTACACAAAAAGCACACAATTTATATCACCTACTTTTTTTGTCGAGTGAACCATTTCCGAGACATTCCTTGTTGTTTGTTTGCATTTTCCAATACTTATTTTTCTTTTTATGGAGTTCGTTATTCGTGTCTTTATGTCCTGGACATGCAAAGAGAATGGAATGCTCTACATAGCAACCAGCTCTTAAAATATTTGACTATCGCTTAAACATACCATATTCCGCTTGCCCTACATGAAAATCAGCAATGTTTTTCTGCAAATGTTTAACTCATTAACATGAAGTAGATGGAGAATAAGCGTTTGTAAAAATAGTTACTACAAGAGTAGAGAAAATCATATGAGTGCAACACATCAGACTTTTTTTCTTTCTTCAGATAATCAGATGAAATTTTAAACCTTAGTACCTTCTGTTTGGTCCCGTAGTTATTTAATAGCGCAAACGCAGAAGTTTTCAAATAATACAAAGAAAGAGGGGTGGAACTGATGAATATAAAAAGCGAAGCCCAAACTCTTCCTTTATGAGCTAATGACGTCACATAGTCGCTTCCTTAGTTTTGTGTTATGAAGCATTTCCCCTTCACTCTGACGGCGATCCAATAGCACGCGTTCTAAGGTAACCAAACAAAGCTTGTGATTGCCCTGAGCATACGTCATATCTCCGCGAACAATGCATGGGGGTAAATCCGCCTCTATTTCGATGAACATAAAGATTTCCCAAACCCATGACATCAAGTTTAACTTTTGGAAATGGCACAAACTCTGCATCAATCAAGGAAAAAATATCCTTTTAGTTGATAATTTTAATATCGGTTCAATAGTTTATGGTGTTACGCAGTAAAAAAAATTTCTGCTGTGTTACACTCACATGACTTTCTCTACTTTTGTACAAACTCTTATTCTCCATCTATTTCATATTAATCGAGATAAACATTTGCAGAAACGATCTTTTGACATGCAAAGAGAATTACATTTTACACATAGCGACCAGTTCTAAAAATATTTGACTATCGCTTAAGGCGTACTATGTTCCCCTTGTTTTGTATTTGCAAGGGCAATATAAGCACATACATATCTCTTAATAGCTGGTTGCTATCTTTGCCACAGATTAATATTCTTTGCATATCCAAGACAAAAAAATCTGATGTGTTACACTCACATGACTTTCTCTACTCTTGTACGAACTACTTTTACAAACGCTTATTCTCCATATGCTTCATGCTGATCGAGATGTTAATCTTATTGCTAATTTTCTTGTAGGTGAAAGGGGAATATGGTAGGCTTTAAGCGATAGTCAAATCTTTTAAGAGCTGGTTGCTATGTGGCGCATTTCATTCTCTTTGCATGTCCAGGACTAGAAAAAAAAATGAATAACGAATTTGAGAAAAAGTTTAAGTATTGGAAAATTTAAGGGAATGTGAAGCAATATCTCGAAAATGGTTCACTCAACAAAAAAATGTATAGGATATAAATTGTGTATTTTAACGCGATCTACATTTCTTGTGTAGTAAAATTTTGTCTATGCCTTATGGTTTACCAGTTATGCAAAAGTCGTTCACAATGAAGAATGCTTTTGGACACATTCCCAGAAAATTCGAGATATACATTTCATTTGTCATGAAAATATCTTAAACATATGATATTTTAATTAAAATCGTTACAGCCATTTTTGAAAAAATTAAAATGTTCGAAAAATGTTCCTTGTAAAGGGTAATCTGGGGTGGGGGAATTTTCTTGAAAACCTTCGTGTCGCATCTCTGGAAGATATTGAACCTAAATACCAAGTTTGGTGTTTATCCGACTGTTCGTTTCTGAGTTATGCTGTTCACAGATACACACAGACGGACATGTTTCCAAAAATGCAGGGTGTCTCAAAACATGTATTTCCGGTGAAATCTCGGTATCGAATTTTTGGGTGCAATACAATACTTCCCCTACTTACTCTACGTAGTAGGGGAAAAGTTTCTACTTAAGACAATAATTTAGTATGCACTGGGAGAAATAGTAAATGAATTATAACAGTAGCTGCAATTAAATGGAAGAACAAAATGGAATGTGAAAACTCGATTCAAAGTTACATTATCAATCTGCAATAGTAAAGGGTGCTTCATAATATTCATATAGTTGTAGAACGGCAAAATAAATACCTAGAGTAATGAACTAGATTGCAATATACGAAGGAAGTAACGCAGTCTTCTCACCTAAGGGTTATTAAAAGAGATTAACCAAGCTCGCACCTTTATATGCAGAAATCGAGCGAGATGGCTCCGCGGTAACATGTGAGGCTCATATTCGGGAGGTCCCGAGTTCGATTCCCGATGGCCACCCACTCTAACCATAGATTTTTCTGGTTTTCCCTGGTTGGCACAGGGGAATGACTGAGTGGTGTATTCTACCACTGATTTCCTCTGATTTCATTTCCCTTCATGTTTCACGTTGACTCCGGTGCTGTGGTTCGATCGGTATCGTGCAGTTGGCACGGAGGCTTGGCGATTTGGAATTTCTTCTTGGCCCTGCAAGCCTGTCCAGTCTCCACTGCTGCGCCGTGTTTCCACGGTCTCACTGAAGGGACGTCTCCGAGCGACCCTGCCGTGGCCGGGTGGTCAAGTCCCATCTGCTCCTCCCGGGGGTGTATGCACAAAAGCTCCATTGGAGCGGGGGTCGAAGTGCTAGGTATCCCCTCCGTTAACTAGTCCTCTCCCTATATGGAAATCCACATGTCTTATTTTGCTCTCTCTTGTAATTTTTTTCTGTTGATAAATAGTAACCACCTATGCGCATGGTTTGATATAATATATCCGCTGCTTTTCTATTTTACTTTATTATTTACCTCAAACACCCCCCCCCCCAAATATTGTTAAAGAGCTTCAGAAACTGTACAACTAAACACTAATCTTGCTAAATCAGTATCATTCGCCTGGACTCGTCTCACGTCGGAATTCTGGAAAATGAATTAGCTGATCAAGCAGCCAAAGAAGCCACCAAACATCCCCCTCAGGACATCAAGATCCCACACACGGACTGCATCAAAAAGACTTGCATTAATCAATGGAGACAAACATGGAAAGCCGCATCTAGAAGTAAGTTTCACTATGTATACATTTCGGAGTCCAAACTTCAGCACTATCATTTCAACCACAAAGACCAAGCTGTATTACCTCGACTACGTATTGGACATACTTCTATAACGCACGAACATCTCTCCAACCGTGACCTTCCTCCTGGTTGCGACCTCTGCAGATCCAACCTCACAGTTCATCATCGCTTTACAGCCTGCCGTCGCTATGTACAACACAGTGAAAGATGTGACATCCCCAACAGCCTACCAGACGCCCTAAATTCAGCACAACATAGAACTTTGTATAAGCCGTCGAACAGTCTTGTTGAAAAAAGGCAAAATCATGCTCTCTGGCTGTTAATTCTCTAAAAAGGGGGGGGGGCAAAATTGTATTCACATATGTACGGGCTTCAACTCGAAAAAAATTGGCGAGTGATAGATACTTTCCTAAAGAGGTGCCAAAATGTATGGACAACGACGGTGGCCAGTTTCAGCATTTCCTTTTATAAAGTTGTAAAGTAAAGCCTTTAAAAGTAATTTTAAAAATGTTGTATGGTTTCATCCGCGCCGTTCTATGATAGCGGCAGACGGCAACGGGCACCGAGGACGCGGACAGGAAACACCGCCCAAGCTATTCGTAGTTTTTTTGGCTCTCCCTGTATTTTTTAATGTTAAATTTCATATAATCAGCTCTTGAACTGGTATGGTTCAAGCTCTGTTAACTAAACACTACGCAGATAAAAGCAGCTTTACCTAAACAGAGAGCGTGATACTTTAAATGCTGCAAATATATTTTTAAAATGCTTATTACACCCAAAGATCAAAGCACTCTGGAACACGTGGTGTAATTCCATTATGTCCATATTGTTTTATTTTTGGGTTTAATTAGCTGACGAGTAATTAAACACACGTTTGTGAATGATTCGGTTTTAAAAAAGATGAAAGCAGCAATAAATTGAAAATCACACACTGAAGTTTATTTAATAAATCGCCTCTCTTAACACGTAAAACAATTTAATGTGAGTACCGTAAGCTATTATACAATATAAATAAAAACGTCATCTCTATATCGATATTAACGCTGTGGGCGGTGATGTAAAGCGGAGGATTCCTGTCCGAGGAGCACCAGTTCAAATCGAGTTTAGTTTTATTATTAAATGTGAGTTTCCCTATTCTTTTGGGTTACGTATTTTATAACAAGACCGTAAATGACTGCCTCTGAGGTCGACATTCTGGTACCTCAAGACAGGGGTTCCGGCTTCGATTCCCGGCTGGGTCGGGGAATTCTTTATCCGGAAACATCCCCTTTCCTAGATGTTCGGTAGTATGAATGTAGAAAAGTAATGAAAAAAAATTCTGATGTGATACATTCACATGACTTTCTCTACCCTCTATCGTTTATTAGTGGGTATACAAACTATTCTTACTAAAGCTTATTTTTATAGCTACTACATTTTAAGCCAAATAAACCTTTGCAGAAATAGCTACATTACACAGTTATAGATACAAAGAGAACAGGATAGTCAAATGATTAAGAACTGGACGCTATATTCTAGCCTTAAAATTCCATACTGTTTCCATGCAATCGCAAGAAACAACTGAAAATCAAGGGAATTTAAAGAGGACAATTATTGAACATTTCGAACCTTTAATAACGGATATCTCAGAAACGGCTAATGCCACAAAAAACTTCTTTTAAATAAATTATGTGTTTTAAAGAGAACTACATCTTTTGTGTGGTACGTTTTCGTCTATCGCTTTACGTCATACAAGATTACACAAAATACCTTCTAAATGAATAGGACTTCCTAGGCTATTCCCAGAAATTTAAGACATACATTTTATTTATCATTTAATTATCTATAATACATGGTATTTTAATGAAAATCTCTAGACCTATTTTTAGACAATCGAAGTTTTCGAAAAATGTTGCATATAAAGGGTAGTTGGGATGGGGAGATTTTCTTGAAAATGTTTGTGTCGCTTCCTTGAGGGTGCTCAACTCAAATACCACGTTTGATATTTGTCCGACGTTTCGTTTTTTCGTTATGCTGCTCACAGACACACGGACATGTTTCCAAAAATTTGGATTCAGGGGCCTCAAAATATGTATTTTCGGTGAAATCTCGGTATAGAATTTTTGGGTACTACTATGTACGTGCTAGAGAAAATAAAAAAATCTGATGTGTTACATTCATATGACATATGACTTTCTCTTGTACAAACTATTTTTCTCCATATGCTTCATGTTAATCGAGATGTTAATCTTATTGCTAATTTTCTTGTAGATGCAAGGGGAATTGGTAGGTTTTAAGCGATAGTCAAATATTTTAAGAGCTGGTTGCTATGTGCAGTATTCCATTCTCTTTGCATGTCCAGTACGTATAAAAAATGAATAACGAATTCCCATTTGAGAAAAAGTATAAGTATTGGAAAATTTAAGGGCATAACAGCAATATCTCGAAAATGGTTCACTCAAAAAAAAATGTATACGACATAAATTGTGTATTTTAACGCGATCTACACATTTTGTGTAGTCTATCTCTTATGGTTTACCAGTTATGCAAAAGTCGTTCACAATGAAGAATACTTTTGGAGACATTCCCAGAAAATTCGAGATATACATTTCATCTTAAACATATGATATTTTAATCAAAATCGTTGGAGCCATTTTTGAGAAAATTAAAATTTTCAAAAAATGTTCCATGTAAAGGGTAATCTGGGGTGGGGGAATTTTCTTAAAAACCTTCGTGTCGCATCTCTGGAAGATACTGAACCTAAATACCAAGTTTGGTGTTTATCCGACTGTTCGTTTCTGAGTTATGCTGTTCACAGACACACAGACACACACATGGACAAACATATATTTCCGGTGAAATCTCGGTATCGAATTCTTGGGTGGAATACAATACTTCCCCTATTTACTATACGTATAGAGAAAGTAAAAAGACCGGAGATGTAGGCACACTGTTAAAATTACAGATGCAGTAGGGAACTTTGAAGTTCAGTTTTGGCTTCCCTTGACCATCGCTCAGCACTGTTTTCTCTGGTCGCCCTACACATCATCTATCCATCGCAATCTAGGTATCCTTCTTGTTTAGAAAATTGCCTTCAATTGTTTTCTTAACCTCCTTGCTTCATTCATGCTAAATGAATCGGTGAGTTGGAAATGAGACTATGTCCTGCAGCATAAAAGATTTAGGCATGGAGTCGTGGAGTGATTAAGTAACAATGGATCCTGAGGTGATACGATATACATCATTACACCATACTTTAGCCCCCGAGTGTGATCAGTAATCGAGCATGAATGTACTGGAGATGAACCTTATGATATTGTGGCAAATACAAACACCGGTTTACTCGTAACCACCTTTATTTATACGCGAAATGCGATACAAGCATCAATTTGCACCTCTGACTTACAAATCGCTTGCAAGTAACTCGTAACTCACATTTATTTTCTGCCGAATTTAGCAGAATGCAGATGGCAAACGTTCTCGAAGAGTAGGCGGTCAAAGCCTCTTCCAATGCTTGATGGACTGTACCGTACAGATTTGCTTTCTCGAATCTCCCGCATTCGAAGCCTTCATCGATGGCTTGGCCGACTGTATCACGCGGGTTTGGCCACAATATGGATAAGGCTTACTACTGGTCCATCAGCACAGAGTAGAATAGGTTTTACGGCTCTTAACCGGTCGGCGGTGAAGCGCGAAGCTCAGTATTGAGTTGAACTCGACCAAACCTAACACGTATTTCTTAGTTGACGCAATACTGTGCGTATTAAGTGAAATGGCTTCATTCGGGTACCGGTATTCTGTTCTCCAAAAATCATTCATTTGTGATTCATATGTCCGTACAGAATCTGCGAGTGCCTTAAGGAGATTATTTCAGGAGAGATTTCCTAATGTTCAAGTTCCAGGTCGAACTACGATTCATAAATTAGTAAATAAATTAAGTGAAACGCGAAATCTTCCCAAAGAAACCACGTACAGTACTCACAGAAGAAACTTTAGATAACACTGGATACATTCTGGAAAGGCTTCCTAGAAAATCACTTCGACGTCTTTCTCAGCAAATGGAAATTTCCTATGGCTTTCCTCAAACAGCTACAAAGTTAAAGCTAAAGTTCTACAAAATCACTGTTCTGCAAGAACTAAAACCGTGTTACCCTGCATTAAGGATGCGATTTTGTGAATGGGATTTGCATCAGGTACACGACGGTCAAATGGACCCTAATCTAATTTTTTTTCGGACGAATTGTGGGTATATCAATACACAAAACAATGATTACTGGAGTGCTGAAAAGCCTAACCACCTTCATCCCTGCATGGTCAAAAATTAGGAGTACTCTGCGCTATTAGCAGCGAGGGTGTGTGTATAATTTTTTTTTATTTGTTGAAACAATTAATAGTGAGGCAATATTTTATATCACAACACTGTGAATGCCAGAGTGATTGTAGTGTAAATTAATATTATTGTATGTACAGGATTTTAGATGTTTGTTAGCCATAAATATTGTTAGGAAATAAGTTTACACGGCCTCACTGAAACTGACAATAGAAGTGAGTAACAATAAACCGAGGGGGTGAGTTGTTTATCACTAAGAAGAGAGAAACAAATGACGTCAGGGTAGCGTGCCTTTTATTTAGAAATGGAGGGAATATCTTCCCTAGAGTATATATGTTAGTAGGAGTGATTGGCTGACCAAAACAGACGCTAAGGTGGGCGCAATTTGGTAACCAATAGGAGCTCTATTATAATGTTTAGGCGATTTGAGGTGGAGTATATATTCTCGAGCCATAAGCAAGTTTCACGCAGTTCGGAAGAATCTCTCACGAGGTGCACGTCACTCAGTCCTAAGGAATCTCTCACGAGTGCACGTCGCAAAGTTAGTTACAAAATGTGAAGTACGCGAAGTAACTGGTACGCGGCAACTAAAACGACTGTAGTTACATTCGGAAATATCACAGTTCGGAAGAATCTCTCGCGAGGTGCACGTCGCAGTGTTAGTTACAAAAATGTACGCGAAGTAATTGGCGTGCGGCAACTAAAACGACTGTAGTTACATTCGGAAATATCACAGTTTCAGTAAGGCGTGTATAAAGATTAAATATGTGAATTATTAATTAAGTGTGGCGGCAATAAAAGTGAGGAAACAAATTATTTTATCAGTGTTATTTTTAGCAACAACTCCTTTCCGTTTACACGCCCTGCTTAGAGACACTTGCTCGACTGAGTTATAATAGCTAGCCGGAGGACGAGGAACCCAAATTTAAAATAATAAAACAAAAGGTGCTCAACAAATAAGATAACAGGAGCCAGAGAACTCCGACAATGGTGAGCGGTAAGTACAAAACATTTTGTGGCCATTTTTTGGCGAATTAACTGAGAGGGAAAGTCCTACTTTCCAGAAGGACTCTGCGATGGCACATACAGTCAACTTCTCCTTACAGGAAATCCATGAACTGTTTGGAGATAGAGTTGTTGCCCCGATTTAACCCTCTGCGATTTATCTCTGAGGGGGATTGAAAGAGAAAGTTTACAAAACAAATTCACACACTTTAGAGGAACTTAAAAATAACACAAACGGGATGGCAAAACGAAAAGTCCCAACAGATGTTTACGGAATACCTACTTCTATTGGTGATGTGTAACGAACGCTGTATGAGGGTTCCCAACATCCCAGATGTGGCTGCTCTTGTTGAAGTATTCGTCTCGTGAGAAGCAAGCCTCATCGGTAAACAAGACGTGTGCTGGAAATGTAGGATCTACCACTACACAGACTGAACACGAGGTACGAAGTCGTTCGGCCCCAGTCCCTATATTTTCTGGAGGTGGTAAGCGTGGAGCTGTTGTTCACAAATCCTGAGTTAAATAGAGCCGTGCGTCTCAGACCTACCAAACCTAACCAGACGTAAGGGACGAGAAAGAGGCGATGTCACTTGATTCAACGGTTGTAAACTGCAGAAGTATTTTATTATTACTAGCTCACGTATGGACGCCAATTTGAAGAAGTTGGTTTGTTACGTTATTTGCGCCATACTTTGGGCGTCAATTTGAAGTAGCTTGTTGGGGAGCCGAACTTGTAGTAGTTGCAACCGCACGTATGGTACCCGGAAGCCTTTGCCCCAATTTTTTAAAAACATTAACTTTGTAATTTGAGTGTTTCTTCAAGTATTAAATATTTATGTTTACCTCGGTTACGTCAGTATTTTTGTTACAGACATGGATGTCTTGGCAGGGTTGTGGCGCAACAAGAATGTAGGCTTACACAGATTATAATTTTACTTCACTGATAAAGAGCTGTGAGATTTTTACTTTCTCTACTACGTATAGTAAGTAGGGGAAGTATTGTATTCCACCCAAAAATTCGATACCAAGATTTTACCGGAAATACATGTTTTGAGACTCACTGAATCCAAAAAAAGCATTTTTAGAAACATGTCCGTGTGTGTCTGTCTGTGTGTCTGTGTGTCTGTGAACAGCATAACTCAAAAACGAAGACTCGGATAAACACCAAACTTGGTATTTAGGTTCAGTATCTTCCAGAGATGCGACACGAAGGTTTTCAAGAAAATCCCCCCACCCCAGACTACCCTTTACATGGAACATTTTTCGAAAATTGTAATTTTCTCAAAAACGGCTCTAACGATTTTGATTAAAATATCATATGTTTAAGATATTGTCATGATAATTAAAATGTATATCTCGAATTTTCTGGGAATGTCTCCAAAAGTATTCTTCATTATGAACGACTTTTTCGTAACTGGTAAACCATAAGAGATAGACAAAATTTTACTACACAAAAAATGTAGATCGCGTTAAAATACACAATTTATGTCATATACATTTCTTTTATTGAGTGAACCGTTTGCGAGATATTGCTTGTTATTCCCTTAAATTTTCCAATACTTATACTTTTTCTCAAATTCGTTATTCATTTTTTTATGCCCTGGACATGCAAAGAGAATGGAATGCGCCACATAGCAACCAGCGTTAAAATATTTGACTATCGCTTAAAACCTACCATATTCCCCTTGCATCTACAAGAAAATTGTCAATAAGATTGACATCTCGATATCTCCATTAACATGAAGCATATGGAGAATAAGCGTTTGTAAAAATAGTTTGTACAAGAGTAGAGAAAGTCATGTGAGTGTAACACATCAGATTTTTTTATGAATTACTTGCTTTTTTTTAACACGTAAACTATTTTCGTCTCACACGAATACGTATTATACTTCTCGAGGACGTGTCTCGCGTCCGATTACAAACACTGTCTGCAGGCAACTGAACTCTAAATTTATAAAATTTTCTCCTTTTCAGTTTCTGATTGGTTAATCCTACTCCAATGAAATACCTTCATTTAATTAAAGTTTTTTCTGGTTGTTGATTGGCTATTTTTATAAACTGTCACTAAAATTACATTATTGTTGCTCCAATAATGACTAGTAGCATTTAAACTTTCTAATTCATTATTGCCTCAAGGTTACCTCATTGTTAGCAAAGTTGTAACCTAATATTCTCACAGCTCCTACATTATTAAATTACGTAATGCATTCACATAACATTATTGAACATGTTTACAATAATATACACATTTACAATGAGTGTAATATACACTTTTTATATATTGTTACATACACATATTATTGCTTTAAGGCGGGTTGTTATTGAATTTATATATTATATAATTTGACTGAAATCATTTAAGTGTTAAAAATACTCCCTCAAATCGGAGTCAAAGTGTAATGGTTGTGCCTCTCAAACCTATGCTATCGGATACGCTTCAAACAGGGGCAAATAACTCCGTAAAGATGCGTCGGAGGTTGGTGGTTGGTTGACTAAAAAATGTTCCCCTCTGGGAGATCTATCGTTCCTCAGTTTGTCGCAGAGGTCCTGAAACGCCCTGTATCTTGGGAGGCTTACGGTATAGTAAGGCATCCTTAATTTTGTAACTGCTTCTAATAACTGTTAAATGTAACCAGTTTGGAGTCAAAATTTGAATTTGAATATAAATGTATTATATAAAAGTTTAATGTGTTTTCTACTTTATCTGAAATTTAGGATAAGCAGCCACGCTCCCTTTCCGCCATATTTGACGATTATTTGCATTGCATTCCAAATATTTGCTTCTCTATAGACAACATCACTATTGAGTTCTGTATGGAAATCTATTGCATTTCAATCTGCTAGACAATTCCACATACAATTATTTATTATTTTGAAGCACATGGTGAGCGTTCGATTCTCGAAGCATATTTTTTCTACTATTAGTGCATTTTTCTCAGGCATCATTAAAGTTAGTGTTTTCAAATTTGAAGATGTTGATTTGTTTTTTTTTACGTTATTTGCACCACGCTTTGGGCGTCAATTTGAAGTAAATGATTTGTTGTAGTTGTTTATTTATTTAGCTCCACGTATGGACGCCAGCTTGAAGCAGTATTGCTCTTTACGTTGTTTGCTGCTACGTATGTAAAGCCGATTTGAAGTAGGAGTTGTATCGTATTTCAACTGTTGGGGAGCCGAACTTGTAGTAGTTGCAACCGTAGTTTATTAATCCTTGACACAAATTAAATAGCACTTCACTGATATCGAGAGCTGTGAGATTCTTTTATTTAATACTCGCACTTTTTAATACATATACTATTTTCGTCTCACACGAATATGTATTTAATTTCTCGAGGACACATCATGCATCCGGTTACTATCATCTGCAGGCAACTGACTAGATTTCAACCATCTAAACTTGTAAATTTCTGTATTTCAAGTCTCTGATTGGCTATTTTTACTTCAATAGAATACCTCATTTAACTAAAGCTTTTTCTGGTTGTTGATTGGCTATTTTTTATAAATGGTCACTAAAATTACATTATTGTTACTCCAAGAATCACAAATAACATTTAAACTCTCAAACTCATTATTGCCTCAAGGTTACCTCATTGTTACCTCATTGTTTGCAACGTTTAACTTATTATTCTCACAGCTCCTACATTATTAAATTATGTAATATATTCACATAACATTATTACACATGGATACAATAATATAAGCATATGTAATGACTGTTACATACATTTTACAAATTATTACATACACATATTACTTCAAAGCGGGCTGTTATTGAATTTACATACTATATAATTTGACTGAAATCATTTAAGTGTTAAAAATACTGCCTCAAATTTTCAGGGATTGTGCTAAACAACTTGTTGTTTGGGAAGCAGAAGTGCTTCGAAATATTTTATATTAACAAGTTTTTAAATGAATTAGTTTAAGTTTATAACTAAAAATAACTATAAATTCACAGAATGCTGCTCTATTAATATAATTTTGCTTCCAAAATTTCAGTAAACCTTAATAATGCCGTGATAAAATAAAATTGGGCTTACACTACCAAAAGTGTATTTTTGTAGTTTATGTAGTAAATATATTTCTGACAAACGCATACTTTTATGATTTAAGGCATTTCATGCTTATAATGTATACAGTATTGGGTAGAATATATTTAAAAATAATATCATACTATTATTTAACATCCACCTATTCAAAACCGGCTACATCCCTCCTTAGAAGAGCCAAATTCAGGAGCCTTACGTGTTTTACAGCGCTATCATATCTATTTTTCAAAATTCTTGATAAGTATATATGTATCACAGGGTTTTTCCTATGCCTCTTTATAAAAAAAGTGCATTTATTTATACAAATGCTCCCATTACGTTACAAAAGCATAAATCCCTCAAGTTAAGATTGTATTTATGACTTGTGGCTGCAAATTCTTCGTTTTGGAGAATTACATGAAAAATGGATTTTAAGCAAATCATCCAAAAGATAAGTCTGTTATCTTCGTTAGCTGTAGGTAACAGGTCGTGAGGCTATTAAATTCAGAACAAATTTCAATTCGGTGTGTTTAGTGGGTAGTTTAGAAGGCTCTCCACATAAACTACCCTTAATTTTGTGCAAATGCGGACTACACGCGAACTGCATTCACAAATTTTCTTTCTTACGCATAGTTTAAACTAGTGATTCGCGAGTTGCTTCCTATGTACAATGTATAGAAGCTAATAGGCATTCTCCATTAGGAAACACAGCTACAAAATTACCTTTCCCCCTCCCGAAACAGTATGCACTTTTTTACTTTATCTGCTGCTTACCTGTAATGAATTGAAGTACTGCATTTCACTCAAAAGTTCAATAGATGTTTTGATAAAAATAGCAGTTTTAGAACAAGGTCCGTGTGTGTGTGAACAGCATAACATAAACGAAATCTCTAAATATCAAACTTGGTATTTAAGCTCAATATCCTTTAGGGATGCGACGCGAAGATTTTCGCCACCCCAAATTATCCTGTACATGGAATATTTTTTGTTATTTTTTTATTTTCTCAAAAACGCCTTAACAATTTTGATTAAAACTTTTGATTTTGGTTAAAATCTCCTACGTTTGAGATATTTCATGGCAAGTAAAATGTATATCTTAAATTTTCTGCCAATGAAGTCCTTTTTATTCGCAATGAATTCTACATAACTTTTAAACTATAAGAGATAGGCAAAAGCTCACAGCACAAAAATAGAGATATCCGTTATTAAATACTTTGTCATTCTTTTAAGTACCTGTAGATTTTCAGTTACTTCTCGACATGTCATGGAAAGAGTATGGAATTTTAAGGACAGCATATAGCTTCCAGTTCTAAAACATTTGACTATCGCTGTTCTCTTTGTCTGAAACGAAAGTAATGCAGCTATTTCCGGAAAGATTTATCTCCAGTAAAATTAAGAAGATAAGAAAATAAACTTTCGTAAGAATAATTTGTATACCCAGTAATAAACGATAGAGAGCAAAGAATACCATGTGATTGTAACACATCAGATTTTTTTTTTCCTAAGAAGAAAGGTGTATGCGAGAGAACACTGCTATTTCGCCACGAACGCCGACCTGACATATGGCGTCAGTAATACTGCGCATGTGCCGAAATGTAAACTCATACCGCATGACTGTCGTCCCCTATATTTTATTCATATAAAGCACGGCAAGGAAAATCCCTTGCAGGAGACCCATATGTCGAGAGGGGCCATGCGTAAAAGTGTAAACAAAACGTAAATTAAATCCGACGTCCTCCGAGTTCTCCCCAAGGGCAATGGCCCCTAAATCACCACTCTTTATGGAAAGTACCCCGATAAATTTGTCCAAAACGCGTGCGTGTTTATATTGCAAGCGAAACTCGCAAGATACGGAGAGATGAGAGAAAGTGAATCTATAACCAATAAGGAACAAAGAAGCCTCGAGTAACGAAAATTTAAAACAGAAGAGAGCTAAGAAAGGAAATTCAGCAAAAACAGCACAGGAATACGATCCCTCTTCGTTAAAAGAGCAACGTGATTTTTTTTTCTTCTTTTCTTGGGATCGTATTTTTTCATGAACTTACCATCCTTCGTGACATGCCTGGGAAATCGGTATCCCCCTATTCGTTGCAGTCAACCTAACCTACCCACCTCTTTTGCTGTTCTTTTGGAATATAAGCGCTATTCAGGATAAGCTTGGGTGAATCGGGACAAAAAATGAAAAATTACAAATATTGGCTCCAATTTCAGTAGAACAAACTGTTTCTATTTCATGGTTTTACACAATCCCTTAGCAACAAATGATATTGCAGTTCGTTTTTGGAAAAAGACACGCAGCGTGTAGTGACCTGCAATGTCCCTACTTACTCTTATGAGTAAGGATGAATCGGAACAGTTTTCGAGTTCCATTATTTGTGATAACCAGAGACCGAAACTTAGGCAGAATGCCCTTTTAAATGTGTCAAATCTATCTTAATTTGAGTTATTTGTGATTGAAATGGCACGGTTTTATGTTGCCTTTTTAAATATAAAGGCCTATTTTACGAAATAAATGTTTTTGTTGCCTTTATTTAATTATTTATCTATTATTTATTAATTACTAAACATTTCCTTCAGGTTCATTTTAGTTCAATAACCGTTAGTCCGTGACAATGAAAGTTAGTTCGCCGAATGTATATTATTGTCTTTAAGTTGCAGGTAACATAGGCGTCCTTCATTTAATTCATTATTTTCTTTGTAACAATGAGTGCTGCCGCGCAAATAAATGTATAGACAGCAGAAAAAGTTTGAATTACCGCTTGTGTTTATTTTAAAAGGCAATAATGAGTGCGGGTCTAACTTTGTTTTTCTTTCCGACGTTGTTTTAGCTTACAGAAAGATGCCGAAATTCAGTGTTTCTTTACGCAGTAAATTACAAAGTTACGTTAATACTTTTGGATCCGACGGTAAAGTACTCAGTGCGAGTAGTCAGTGAACTACGAAAAGAAGTATTTTATATCACAGCATATCGTCACAATCAAATACAAAAATGCACTTTCCAAGGCTACTGGGAAGATTTCTTTGATTCCAACAGTAATTGCAACATCGAGTCGAAAATCCCAGTTTGCATTCCACTTATGTAAAGCTTTCCTCAGCGCCGGAATCCCTTTGTGGAAATTACAGAATCCTACATTATCACAGTTTTTGGAGAAGTATGCTATCCTACAATGATGCTATGTTTTAGATTTGCTCCAATAACCATTGTCATTGAGAGGTCATTTTCTCATATGAAAAATGTGTTATCTGACAGGAGACTCAACATGACCCCAGAGAACTTAAAAAAGCATCTGGTTGTCATGTGCAACAAATAAGGCATTGCAATGCACAGGCCTTTTTAAAAAAAAAATCTGATGTGTTACACTCACATAACTTTCTCTACTCTTGTACAACCTAATTTTACAAACGCCTATTCTCCATATGCTTCATGTTAATCGAGATATCGAGATGTCAATCTTATTGATAATTTTCTTGTAGATGCAAGGGGAATATGGTAGCTTTTAAGCGATAGTCAAATATTTTAACGCTGGTTGCTATGTGGGGCATTCCATTCTCTTTGCATGTCCAGAACAAAAAAATGAATAACGAATTTGAGAAAAAGTATAAGTATTGGAAAATTTAAGGGAATAACAAGCAATATCTCGCAAACGGTTCACTCAACAAAAGAAATGTATATGACATAAATTGTGTATTTTAACGCGATCTACATTTTTCGTGCAGTAAAATTTTGTCTATCTCTTATGGTTTACCAGTTATGAAAAAGTCGTTCATAATGAAGAATACTTTTGGAGACATTCCCAGAAAATTCGAGATATACATTTTATTTGTCATGACAATATCTTAAACATATGATATTTTAATCAAAATCGTTAGAGCCGTTTTTGAGAAAATTAAAATTTTCGAAAAATGTTCCATGTAAAGGGTAGTCTGGGGTGGGGGGATTTTCTTGAAAACCTTCGTGTCGCATCTCTGGAAGATACTGAACCTAAATACCAAGTTTGGTGCTTATCTGAGTGTTCGTTTTTGAGTTATGCTGTTCACAGACACACACACAGACACACACACACACAGACACACACACACACACACAGACACACACACACGGACATGTTTCTAAAAATGCTTTTTTTGGATTCAGGAGGTCTCAAAACGTGTATTTCCGGTGAAATCTCTGTATCGAATTTTTGGGTGGAATGCAATACTTCCCCTACTTACTATACGTAGTAGAGAAAGTAAAAATTGTGTCAATTACAACACTGGCATTTTGTTTAAAACTTTGAAGTTCTTTAAAATATGACGATCGAGTTATTGAATAGTGTAATCTATTAAATAAATGGGTTTTTATAATTGCCTGTTTTGGTATTTATAATGCCTTTTTTCCTACCTATTTTAATGTTTTATAATGCCTAAACTTCCGGTCTCTGGTGATAACTTATATTTATCATTATACATTCTTATTTTAGAACATCTTATATACATTTTCCTTAAGACAGTATCTTCAAATTGTGCATCTCTTACAGAGAGAGCTTATCTTTTCCTCGACGCCAAAACAATTTTCGTGGTGAGGATTCTGTCTCATTTTCACTGCCGGTTTTGGAAGCTGATGGTACAGGAGATTGGCCGAGTACAGTAACATCTTCCGAAACTCCCTTTCTCGTCAAAGAATAAGAGGTCATGCATTCATGTAGAAAATTATGTTCAGGGAGAACATTTTCATTGAATAAACACACCAGTTGACCTAAATCCAGCATTAGCATAGGACGCTGATTTCAAACAAGCGGCTTAAAATAATTACATCCTGCCTTTCAAATGAGAGTTTATTAATTTTCCTCTCGCCTTGTGTGTTGCGCACGAAATTATTATACGCGTTGTTGTAATACGAAGTTTGTCCATACTATTTCTTCAATGGAACCCCCAGATCACATTGTGGACGATGAAGGACTCCAAATAACTGCTGCGTGACGCACGTTCCTCCCCTGGTGAAATGCAATAACAGCTTTGCGCATATTATCTTCTGTCCAACTATGTTTTCGTACCCATCTGCGACAAAATAATAAAATAAATGAGCAAGATGTGCAGTACCGATTCAGTAATAATTTAGTGTCCCTATACACCTGAAATGTAGCGTCTGATTGTTTATGAGTTGGCAATTTTATCTAGTGTCGACAAACAAGGAACTGTCTGAACCTCTTCTCTAGTGAATATTTTAACATTGAGCATAAACTAATCCATAATCAGAGCAAGAGTTAATAAATCACACTCCACACACCAGAATAAAATATTAGAAGTAATAAATAAACCCCTTCTTACCTTCTTTACGTTTCGACCTGCAGAAAACGAACCTACATAGGACGACACGGTTTGGCGGTATTCTGATACATCAAGTACTCATACTAACCGTAAGATGTTACGGGCACCTTATGCGCGGTTAGTTTTAAGTTTACAAAAGATTTCTCAAAACTGTCCCTATTCACCTCCTGTCCCAGTTCAATCGAGACTACCCCATAACACAGCCAGAGGGTTTAATATGACTCATCTCGTATAGTTATTGCATTTCATCAAAAAATTCTATATCTACATTTCACCGGAAATCCATGTTTTGAGATGCCCTAAATCCAAAAGCATTTTTAGAAAAATGTATGTGTGCACGTGTTTCTACTCACTCTCTCACTCTCTCTCTCTCTCTCTCTCTCTCTCTCTCTCTCTCTCTCTCTCTCTCTCTCTTTACAGCGTAACTCAAAAACGAAAAGGTAGTTAAATATTAAACTTGAAAAATCTTACTTCCTTTAGTTTACTGTATCCTTATAGGCCTACAATGGATATATACAGAGTGGACCATTTAAGTTGAGACTGTACAATGTTTCCAAAACTAAGCGTTGTAGAAAGAAATGTCTTGAATAAACGTTGATTGATATTATGGGGGAAAGTAAATGCCATTAGTCGTGTTTAATTTGGAGAACGTTGTGATGGTCACTTTAGGGTTAACTTAATTTTTTTTAATTGGAACCTACCTTTTTATGTTGTTTTCTCACTCCCCATAAAAAACCAAACAAAATTTGTATAAAGCACTTTGCAACTGTTCTTACACCAACGCAAATAACAACGAAAATTCGAGTGGTTGTGTACGAAGAGCGCAACGAATGGTTGGACCATCCATGGATGATCATTTAAGGGGTCAAGTTACGTTTCGTAATTGGTGACCAGCATTTTTACTTTCTCTACTACGTACAGTAAGTAGGGGAAGTATTGTATTCCACTCAAAAATTCGATACCGAGATTTCACCGGAAATATATGTTTTGAGACCCCCTGAATAAACAAAAAAGCATTTTTGGAAACATGTCCGTGAGTGTGTCTGTGAACAGCATAACTCAAAAACGAACAGTCGGATAAACACCAAAGTTGGTATTTAGGTTCCGTATCTTCCAGAGATGCGACACAAAGCTTTTCCCCCACCCCAGGTTACCCTTTACATGGAACATTTTTCGAAAATTTTAATTTTCTCAAAAATGGCCCTAACGATTTTGATTAAAATATCATATGTTTAAGATATGTTCATGACAAATAAAATGTATATCTTGAATTTTCTGGGAATTTATCCAATAGTATTCTTCATTGTGAACAACTTTTGCATAACTGGTAAACCATAAGAGATAGACAAAATTTTACTACACAAAAAATGTAGATCGCGTTAAAATACACAATTTATGTCATAAACATTTTTGCTGTTGAGTGAACCATTTTCGAGATATTGCTTGTTATTCCCTTAAATTTTTCAGTACTTATTTTCTCAAATTGGAATTCATTATTCATTTTTTTTGTCTTGGATAAGCAAAGAGTATTAACCTGTGGCAAAGAGAATGGAGCTGCGCATAGCAAGCATCTATTAAGAGATATGTATGTGCTTAAAGGCTACTGTATTTTTATATTGCCGTTGCAAATACAAAACAAGGGGAACATAGTACGCCTTAAGCGAGTCAAATATTTTAGAACTGGTCGATATGTATAAAATGTAATTCTCTTTGCATGTCAAAAGATCGTTTCTGCAAATGTTTATCTCGATTAATATGAAATAGATGGAGAATAAGATTTTGTAAAAATAGTTTGTACAAGAGTAGAGAAAGTCATGCGAGTGTAACACATCGGATGTTTTATTTTCCTTCCTTATTCCTCATCACAAAATAAACATCTTTTTATAAACCATTTTCTGATGAGAAAACATACAAAATGTAGGTTCCCAATTAAAAGAAAGTATTGACCCCCTAAAATGACAAAACACGACTAATGGCATTTACTCTGCCCCACAATATCAAGCAGCTTTTCTTAAAGACATTTCTACAGCTTAGTTTTGGAGATATCACTCTCAACTTAAATGGTCCACCCTGTATAAACGTGTAATAAAATTTTTGGCTTGATAAACAAGAAGTAGATAGAAGAATAGAAAGTAAAATCGTTATCTATATATGAATGCGACACATCAGAGCTTTATTAAATTATAGACATTGAAAAAAGTCGTATTTTGATTAATTTTTTACCACTTTAGCATTTTCCTGGTCTTTACTTAATACGCATTTAATTCACGTATCATGTTGATTTTCACATTAGCATACCAAGCGAAACTAGCCGGACGACCATCTGCATTTACTGGCTCGAGCCCAATGTTTTCTCATGTATCTACCCATTCTTCTCATCTAACCACTTTTTGGATATAGCACAGGCTCTACCGCACCTTGATTTGGATTTATTAGGAACTAAAGAAGGGCATCCTGTTTCCCGTGCCATTTAAATTTACGATTCAAAGTCTCCACTGTGATAGCAACTTCTTAATGTTTTCCTTATACCAGGTGAAAGTAATGGATGGCAATTAACTTTCGTGGCTAGACTTCAATCTGGCATTTATTTTAAAATGAAGTTGGTCATGGAACTGGCATCCATATTTTTAAGGTTGGTATTGATTTGCTGATTTTGATATGTAGACGAGCAACTAAGTAGAAAACAATACAATTACAATAACTATTATCAATCATCCAAAAATATTATTGTCTATATTAAGTTATCACGTTCACTTCTCTAGCGTGGTTTAGTTCAGTTCTCACTGTCACTTCACTTTTCTAGCGTGACTTAGTTCAGTTTTCACTGTCACTTCACTTCTCTTTGCGCGCAGCGGTGTAATAAATCACGCGGGAAGCAACCTCTTCCTCCTTCAGCTTCACTCCTGGGAGCGTCGAACACAGGACTTTATGTCGCACCAACATCAAAAACTCACTGACGGTCGCGAGCATGCTTACCGATATATCGATAGCTATTTGTTAAAAGATCTTATCCGTCAAATCATAAATTTTTCATAAAGACAAAACATTGTTTTTATTCTCGTCAATCTGTAATATAAATTTGAAATGAGGAACTGATAGTGGTTACAGGAATAGAAAATAGTTTCGCCTCGTATCTCACATGAAATATGCAGTTTCGTTAATACGGTTCTTAAGATATTTTGTTGAACAAGATACGCCTTGCTATTTTTATCTTATCATGTAAGACACTCACTGATCATAACAAAACAAATTAATTGTTGTAAAGTTTTTATCACTGCTCATAATTCCGTTGTATTTAAACAGCAACAGGGAAATAAAACCGTTGATTATCTTATCGTCCGTTGCTAAGAATAGGCACCAAAGTAAATATCAACCATCAGATTCGTCTTAAGAACCAGAACGCCTATCTTATGAGCCACCTGCGAACAAAAAAAATGATAAGTTGGAACTGGGCAAGTGTTAAGATGATTTGTTGATCACTAAAACAATATTTTAAAACAGTTAAGATAAAATGTAAGCTTTGTTTTCTCTATGAATGTTAAAGGGTCGCTTACGGTGTTCTGCCAGGATGTGGGTCTCGGTTTTCCCTGTTGAGTATGATAAAAAACGGGGGGGGGTAAGATATTCTGCGGTTAGACATCGACATTGTCGCAAAAGTTATGAGTTCGCGGGAGACGGGGGAGAAAGATTCAGAATTATCTCATTGCGTCTCAAAAGCGTTCCTGGTATTTGCGTTGGAGAAAGCACCGCCCTGCTTGTATGTCCAACCAACCATCGGCCGGCGTTGACGGACGCCGCCATCCAAGCGATAAGCTCGGCTCACAGCAACTGCGTCACATTATACTTCGTCCCGTATCTTCATAAAACTTTCCCTCGATTCTGTACCACCCTAATATACTATTACCCCCTTCAAAGCAGCTGTTCTAAACTGATACTAGAGCATAAACCAGTTTTCATATTCCACTCTGAACTATTCTACTATGCGGAAAAAGAGAGAGGTATGGGTGATTATGACGGTTGCTTACTGTGAAGTTATCTCTTATTGTTCGTGTCATGTGTTCCTATTTGACCGAAAGGTATGACCTTACGTGGCGATCCAATTTTACCCTTCAACTTTAGTTCTAGAAGCAGTACCATACATCCAGTGTGAAACATGCTGTCGTTCACTTGCAAAGATTCAAACCTAATGAATCAAACGAGACTATATTGGAGATTTTATATCTAACGCTAGGAAACATTATGTTTCGCTTGTGTGAAATTGCTTCTTTTTTTTCCTCCACATTTTTAATCTAGAGACCTACAATGTTTTGTATAACCTTTTGATACTATTATAAACAGTAACGCCCTCAAGTTTAATAGTTTTTGAATTATTGAAAGTTTTTTAAAGAGAGGTTCATTTCTTTAAATGTATCTAGAATCATAAAATATGTCACAGGGCTGAAAAAATATGTATAGCATCTTTGACATGTATACAATTTGGTAGCAGAGCCATACTTTTATTATGAAAGATCTCAAAATATATTAATACTGTGGATTTTTAGCATCTAGATGAGATTTTTATTTTTTAAATTCTGATAGGGCTCTGTAGTTTTAATAAGTATAAAGCAGCAAAACTTTCAGTTTCATAGCAGTAAAATTATAGCATCCTACAGTATTTTCATGTGAATAAAAATAGTAAACAGGAAAGCGCAGAATAATGCAATTAAAATAACTTTAAGAAGCAATAAACATGATAATGCATTTAAACAACACGTTTACCAACAGCAGACAGGAAGGGGTTATGTTGGAGGAAGATGTCCAAAAATGAAAACATCTCGTTACTTTCTCTACTACGTATAGTAAGTAGGGGAAGTATTGTATTCCACCCAAAAATTCGATACCGAGGTTTCACCGGAAATATATGTTATGAGACCCCCTGAATCCAAAAAAAGCATTTTTGGAAACATGTCTGTGTGTGTGTGTGTGTGTGTCTGTGAACAGCATAACTCAGAAACGAACAGTCGGATAAACACCAAACTTGGTATTTAGGTTCAGTATCTTCCAGAGATGCGACACGAAGGTTTTCATGAAAATTCCCCAACCCCAGACTACCCTTTACATGGAACTTTTTCGAAAATTTTAATTTTCTCAAAAATGGCTCTAACGATTTTGATTAAAATATCATATGTTTAAGATACTTTCATGACAAATAAAATGTATATCTTGAATTTTCTGGGAATGTCTCCAAAAGTATTCTTCATTGTGAACGACTTTTGCATAACTGGTAAAACATAAGAGATAGGCAAAATTTTACTACACAAAAAATGTAGATCGCGTTAAAATACACAATTTATGTTATATACATTTTTTTGTTGAGTGAACCATTTTCGAGAGATTGCTTGTTATTCCCCTAAAATTTTTCAATACTTATTTTCTCAAATGGAAATTCGTTATTAATTTGTTGTGTTGGATATGCAAAGAGTATTAATCTGTGGCAAAGAGAATGGTGCTGCACCTAGCAACCCGCTATTAAGAGATATGTCTATGCTTAAAGGCAACTGTATTTCTATATTGCCCTTGCAATTACAAAACAAGGGGAACATAGTACGCCTTAAGCGAGTCAAATATTTTTAGAACTGGTTGCTATGTGTAAAATGTAATTCTCTTTGCATGTCAAAAGATCGTTTCTGCAAATGTTTATCTCGTTAATATGAAATAGATGGAGAATAAGAGTTTGTAAAAATAGTTTTTACAAGAGTAGAGAAAGTCATGTGAGTGTAACACATCATATGTTTTTAACTGCGTTCCGCGAAAAAAAAATGTATACAGAATGATTTTGACAAGCAGTGATATTTACACACCTTCCAGAGGATCAACTACTAAGAGTTACGCTAGTAACTTGTGTGTACCTTTAAAAATGAAGCT